>CM054116.1:30124853-30509853 GCA_028673005.1 Tanypteryx hageni
TGCAAGCACCAACAACTCATATTTAAAATTAATATAAAACAAAATCACATTTAGAGAGATTTTATGGCTTAAAACTTGAATTTGGGAATTCTGAAGAATTACACTGTCATTTGTTTTGACACCTGCAGAATGCTATTAGCTAATAGAAAAGGGAAGTTTACTTCCCTTTTGTGAATCATTCACGAACTAATTGTTAATTGAATGTCAATGTTCAAAAATAAAATTCAGTAATTCTCTAGTTCAGGCATGTCAAACTGGCGGCCCTTTATGTGTCTTACTGCGGCCCGATAGCTAATTTTGTCTCAAGAGAATCGTGCAGGATTGCAAATAAATGCTCTATTTTAGCGAAAAGGAGATGATATTTTTCATAGTTACTGAATTACAATAGAATGCATTTTCTAAATTATTGCTTTTAATTGTGAAACAGGCATCCAATCGTATAGCTTTGTGCAGGGGCGGACTGGCCAAATAACCTTTCGGTGTAATCACAGAGCCGGTTAGGCAAGGAGCCGGTCTGCTGAAACTTATGCATTAATTTTTTATCAAATAGTCATTCTTTTCCATGATCCAATTTTCCCTCCATTATATTACATGATTTTAAATAAGATTTGATCCATTTTCCGCGAATAATGCGATGGGAGGTGGGCTTACCGCATGTTCTTCTGAAATTACTGGGCCATGTTGTACCCCTCAGTCCGTCCCTGGCTCTGGCACTCATTAAACAACTGCAGCCCTTCCACAACATTCATCGCTTTAATGCGGTCCGGACGTCTCTTCGAGTTTGACATGCCTGCTCTAGTTCGTTAAAGAACACATCATTTGTGCATACATATTCAGTGTGTATTTTGCACACATGTATCAGTAGGGGTATATTTTTTAATTCACTGAAATAGTTCCTTATAAATTTCTGTTTATGAAAAAACAATTTTAAAAATGTATTTTTAAAAATTAATACTATTAATTCAAATCCGGTTGTTAGGTTTGCAAGAAAATTTTTATGTCGATACAATTACTTTATCTTGTTTCATTAATTATAAAAACATCGATTAAACACGTAACTTTACATTGTACTCAAATTTAAGATGACCCTTGATTATTGCATGCAAAAATTTGAAAAAACCCTCATCTTGGATTTGGATAAATATGGTATATTTGGTGCTTCTACCATTCCAGGTAAGATCACTGCCTAAGTGAGAGAACTTTTCTTCCTGTTCCCATTTTTCCTCATCCATTTTTACATTTACTCTTGATCAGGACTATGGAGCAATGTGTGCACTGCATGCAAGGGGCAGCTTCTATGGAGTGGCTATGAGTAGTGACGACTACATATAAAGGAGGGCAGCAAACTGAACCATCCCAGTTTACTGAAATGTGAACTGAACCAGAATTTTTACAAAAATTGTTTGGTTCAGTTTAAGAAATTAATTTTGAAATTTTACCAAACTTGATTAGAAATTTTAGCAGCATATATGTAGAAGTGACCAGATGCCCACATTTCTGGAGCAGTGTTTCTCAAACTATGGGCCATGGCCCCCCAGGGGATTGCAAAATTATTTTGGATGTAAGGTGGTGCTAAAAAATATATTCTTCACAAATAATAATATTTTATCAGGAGATTTTAGAAAATATGATGTTATAAAAATTTATAATAGTTATATAAAATGAAGAAATTGTTTTAAAATTTCTTATTTTCACTATTTTCAATTCAAAGGGGGTCGCATGATATTCAAGGGGGCCATGACAATTGAAAGTTTAAGAACTACTGTTCTAGAGGATGGTACTCTTTTAAAAGGTTTTGTCCTCTTTTGAAATTTTGAAAATATGATCACCTTATGCATACTTGAGTGCATAAATAGCCCTTCAGGTCAATGCAACTCTTGTAGAGGGGGAGCCGGTGGTGTAGTGGTTAGAATGTTGGCCCCGCCAGTATCTGCTAAAGATCTGTTAAAGTGACAACCAGCTTCAATCCTGTAGGATTTTTTTCCAAGGATGCCCAGCTCCCTATTTGTGCATGTTGGAACTGAGGAGATGAGGGCAAGCCAATGAGAAAAAGAGAAAATGAAGAGCTAGCTCAAATCAACACTCTGTGCTTTGGAAGGGATGTTAAAGCCATTGGCCCCCTTGGTGCTCTTCGTTAAGAGCAGACTAAAAGCTGGCACCAGGTTTCTCTCTTCACTTGCTGACTATTCATTGCACTACCTCATATTGTTATATAGCAATCACATGTAGGAAGAGGTGAATCAGCAGGATGTAAAACAAAAACAAAAAAAAATTCTTAAATTAACCCGTTGGTGGAAAAGGTTAGAGAGCATTGCTCTATAGCATCTCTCATAGTTAGGAAATTAATTTTCCAAAGGCAATATGGGGAGGGAGGAAACTTTGAGGGGATGGTTTCATTCCTAAAATCAGGTATTAGAAGATGAGAAAAAATATGTGGGCCCTACACACACACACCTGCAAAGTAAGATCAAAATCAAAGTGTGCAACACCTGAAAACCTCCTTTGTGAGTCAGAATACTATCTGAAAAAGCAAAATGCTCTAGATTTTCCAAATCCATGTAGCATTAATCAGTGATTATCTGACTTTAGAGAATCTCATGCCTATATTTTTCTTTCTCACATACATAGAGAGAAAGTATTGTATCTGTAAAAGAAATCAACTTTGAGATTTTGACAGAAATACACATTTTAGGTGTCCCTGAGTCCAAAAATATGGTTTACACTATGCCATCTATCTGTGTGCAACTCTAGGGGCTAAATGATACAATTAAATAGAATATCATGTCTTTATGCATATTATCATCCAGAATAGACTTTCTTAAGATATAGTACACCAATAAAGGGTAGTTTACTCTTGTCAATTTTTAAAAAATGACAGTTTATTCAAAAATGACTTTTATGATTTTGATTCAAATTCATTGCCATAGAGCTTGGCATCATAAATAAGATTACAAAACTAAATTTCTCAAAAAACAACTATATAGCGTCCACCAACCAGTGCTCAAATTGAGTAGGAATCCATGAGAACACTGTTCATGAAGCCCATAGTGCTACTGTTGTTAAAAAATCAGGTATGAATGTTCCAGTTACTAGCATTCCCCATTGTTAAAATATCTCAATTCTAGCAACATTATAATATATCTAGTTTTATGCATTACTATGCACTGCCTTTCGATTGGCAGTTCCCATCCTCACATCAAAGCTTTTAAGGAAATCCAGAAATACCCTTTTTGTATCACCTGTGCTTTTGCATTGCTTGTATATCTGCATGGCAGGTGGATATGTTTTTGAAGCACCTAGGTCTTGAAAATTTTCCAATGACCAAGGGCTGCAAATTTTCATGTCTGGATTACAGGATAGAGTAAAATAAAGAAGTTCCATTTGCATTTAAAATGTCTTTTTGTTTGTACCCTTAGGTAAGATATGGTAAGGAGTTCATCCAGGTATAAACACCATCTTGAGTTACACTTTCACTTTCCCCACATATCCTCTTGTAAGAAATACCATGTTCCTTTATGAAATGGAACCAATGATTTGAACACTGAATCAAGGCAAGATACATCCAGGAGCCATCATTTTTTTGTTAAATGTGGGTAATTCACTAAATCAAGAAATGCAAAATTGGGGAATTTAATAAATGAATTATACGGACCTTAGGTTGGGACCACATAAAAATAATCCTAAATGTAGATAAACCTTAAATAGGGGTCCCTTATATCAGGATTCAACCATAATTATTTTTTTCTTGAAAACTCCTAGCAGGCAAATTTCTCACAACTTCATTTTTAACCCTTAACTAAGTGTGTCCCAGCACTCTATGCGCCACTGTACTTAAAATCTGCATAAAATGTTACAATAGAGATGAAGTGTTTGTTGATGACCAATTACTCTATCACTATCATGTTCGCTGACTACAAGGCAGATATATCACTCTGGTGGCCATGTTTCCTTTGCCTATGAACCATTTGTTTTGTTGCATCATGTTTTGTAGTACTCAGGACATCACATGTGCAATTATGTAAGCAAAATGTATACTTCCTGTGCCCTGGTAGCTGTAATTTTGAAACAGGTAGGCTCATAGTTTGTATAACTAGAAGATGAAGATGAGCCATCGAGGAAAATGGGATGTGCAGCAGATGAAGGAGAACCACGAAAGAATAAGCTGCTTTCCATTTGGATATGCTAAATATACTAGCACAACTCTAATGTGTAATAATTGATCCAACTTTATGTCTAAGAAACATATGGTATTAATAAAATACATGTATGAAAAATGTCATTCAAATACAGACTTGGACAGTTTGTAACAATAATTTGTGTAGAATGTTTACAAATTCCATTTATAAATTTGTTTTGTACTTTTTCAAATAACTACTTTTAATATAATTTATAAAATGACTGATAATATGCAACAATGTGCTATTCATTATCTTTAGTTTATCAAAATATAGGTTAAGGATAAAAAGGGCAGGATGATTACAGCAGATAACCTGCACAGGGGATAAACCAAATATGGGTAACCAGGTTTCATCTGCATTAAAACAGATCATACAAATTTAAAGTATTTTATTAGCTGTATAAATTATTTTAAATTAAAAAAAAATTGTCTGCTAAACAAATAGTAAATGCTGAAGCAGCTGATTCATTATGTTGGTCACCTGCACCAGAGGATAAGCCATACTCAATAACTATTCTACATCAATCGTCAGGGATTCTTTTGCATTTCTATACTTGCAATACAGGGTGCAGCAGAAACACTTGATGGTTTTTTAAATGAAATGCATTTTTAAAGCAAATTGAAAAATTTTATTAACAGAGATAGATACATTCACATTTCCACGGAGAGTTTATCTTGAGCATTACTGTTTGAATATGACACTTTGTAAGTGACATCCATCACATGCTATACACTCCTGCAGTCAAGATGGCAAGGATGTCATTACATGTAGTAGTATGTTGTTAGGGATTGCTTCAATACACATGTGAATTTGCTGTTTTAACTCAACAAATCTCACAGGACATGTTTCACACACCTTGCTTTTAACATAGCCAATAGATAAGATGAGCAGGCAGGCCAGTTGATGTCTACAAAGCGAGAAAGGAGTCTGCGTGGAAACATTTGATGCAGAACTGCCATGCATATCTTTGCTGTGTGGGCAGTGGCTCCATCTTGTTGAAACCACATAGGGGCATGATGACATAGATATAGCTCGCTTTGCAAAAATTTTTCCAGCATGACCTTGTACATCTCAGACAAACCACTCACAGCATGCCCCTCCTCAACCTCAAAAAATATGGGCCAACAATGCCAATGGATGGTATCACACACCACACTGTCACTTTAAAACTATGCAGAGGACATTGGTGAAGTTCATGCAGGTTGTTTGGGGTTCAATACCAATGATATTGTTTATTCACATAAGCAGGAGGATGGTAGTTGGCCTCATCTGGCATCAGCAAGGCATTCAATATTCCGGGATTACTGTTCATCAAGTCCAAAAATTCATTCAAAAACTCCAAGTCACCTCACCTTGCCCTGTCCATTAAGTTCCTGGACAACTTGAATTTTGTATGGATGGTACTGCAGATCACGATGCAAAACTTGGTGAAAAAAGCACAAGAGTATGCTGGCGAGCTGACCTATGCGGACTTCGCAACATGGCATTCCTTACTCGATTCGTATTCTCAAGTGTACAAATGGAAAGTGATGGTGGTTTGGAATCCTTCACTGATCCTTCTTCATGATATTTCAATACCCACAATAGCACAGAATTGCAATTAGGTGCATAGCATCTTTGAAACTGTTGTTGGAAACTGCACTGCATAGCTGCAATTGACTTGGTTTTGATAAACTACTCCACCACCGCAACTCGTTCTTGCACTGACCAGCACTTTATCTCAACTAAATTCCAAACAGCACTGTGCATGAATACTGCCAGTATGGCTGCATCACCTAGTGGCGAACTGAGTTATACTTTAAAAACTGTTAGGTGTTTCTGCTGCACCCTGTATAAGTCTACCTTGTTTCTTCAGAGACTTTTTTAACACTTTAAAGGTTGACTTATATGCTATGATATATAGTACATACTAAAAAAATATATATTTCTTAAAATTTTTTTTGATTGAGTAAAAAGTCAGTTTAGCTGGCAGATTACTGCCAGTCATATAAGTTTAGATTTAAAAGGAGAAAATTCCTCAGGAAAATTATATTAATGCCACTCTCATTACCCTTAAGTAGAAATCCCTTTTCATTTTTGCCATATAAAAGCATGAAGATTTGGAAAAAAATTTCAAAGTTTTGAATTCACAGAAAAGAATATATATTATATTCCTAATACAGTCAAACCCCTATTTAGTGCCACAATTCGTTTATCAATGACATTGTTGCTAAAGCGAGGATGGTGGTAAATCAAGGTATATGCTTACTCCATGTAATCATAAGATGGAATTTCTGTTCACGATTCATGAATGGTATGTGAGGGTGGCACAATGCAGGGAGGCGCTAAATCAGAATTTGACTGTAGCAACAAAATAGCCTGAAGAACAAGAAACATTTACCTATTAAGGAACCTCCATAGATGAAGTCGTTGAGGAAAATCTGCATATACATATCATCACATTCCTCCACAATCTTTTCTCCAAATAACCATTTCTGATGTAGTAGAAAAAGTTTTCTTTAAAATATCAGGCTATACAAAAAGGAGAAACAACAGTGAGGTTTTTTAAAAACATAACTAGCAGAATTATTGTGAATTGCATCAGTATCATGAATAAGAATGAAAAAATATACAATATTTACAAATTACATAATGCTTTATGAATGAGACCTTCAATAAGTCTACTTTGACAATGCAGAATATTCAAACGTGAGAGCACTCAACAGAAGTTTACTCTTACTGACAAACCATTTTGTACCTTTTACCTTTAACTTTAAATACAACGTTGACCCTATGACTTTAAGGTGTCATAAATTTATTAATTGCTTACTGCAATTTCAATTATTCATGATTATGATGCATGTATTCATTATATTCTTGAAAATTAAATGATCTTCACTTTTGACATTTAAATACATTTTTCGAGTGTTTTTGTCCATAAATACAGAATGAAGATTGTTTACAAAAAAAGAACAAAATGTACAAATTCCTACTGCCTTTTACTCAGTTGAAGAATTTACTGATGTATGCTACTCCAAAAACATGTACCAGGAAGAAATTCTAACATGTAATTCACTTGTTTTATATTTAAATGTTGCTGTATTTTGAGATTGTAGTTTTAATATGTTTTCTTACTTTCAAATATATATGATGAATGTCCTTTTTAGAACTACTTCTGATGAAGGCTACTTGCATGATTATATAATATGAAACAGACAGTGCTTTTTACGCATTATCTACAACAGGAAGAAATTGTAGCACTTTGTATTTTTTGTATGTTTTGCTTTTATATGTAACTTCCATAGTATATATATGTTGTGAATGTCCTCTATGATGGCTCCTGACAATTGTACATGCTTTGTGTATGCAATTTTTATGGAATTAAAAATAAATAATAATAATAAAAAGTTTTGAAGGTATTTGCTTCTTATTAAAAATTGTGGAATTTAAGAAATCATTTTAGATATCAAGTAATTAAGCTTAATATTCCTTTAATATAGAATCTTAAAACAGCTCAAAAACTATGATTCATTAAATCACAGGTTCATATGGAGAACATTCTTTAAACCCTTCCATTAATACTAGCCACAATTTGACATTTTTTAATTGTACAAGTTAATTTATTAGCATTCATTAAATGCCACATATAATGGCAAATTCCAATACAATGTTGAGATTTAAATCACATATTGTTACATATATTCATAAAAATACTTCTTAACAATCAGTCAAAAAACATTCCAATAAAGAGTATTTTACAAGGAAATGTAAAGTTCAGTTATGTCATGTAATGCTTTTTATGGAAAAACATTTTATCATCATATAAATGGAACCAAATCTAAGAGACAACCAAGATCTCTAGTATATACCAGCAGGAATTTCCTTCTTTCTTTCTCTCATTTTCACTTTCTAGTCCCTTTCAGAAAGGAAAAGTATTACACTTCTTTCATTACCACTTCAGTTGGATAAATAAAGCTTCTCTAGGCAGCTGTTGTATGGAGAGGTTAGCCAGGCACATTTAAGTCACATTCTGACATCTTGAGTCATTCAATTTATAATTTCTCCATACGTAGTATTCTTTTAATGAAAAAAATCAATTTCGAGAATTCAACAAATACATGTTTTGAGGTCCCTGGAATACGTTTTGACCATTTTCTCCATGATTTCTGTGTGTATGTGATAGAAATTTTGTTGTTTCTCTAACTTATAAACTGTTAATCAGGTCAACATAAAATTCTACATTTGACATTGTTGTTAAAAGGACAAAAGTTGATTATTTTTTGGTAAAAATCAGTCAACCGGAAGTGGGTGTTCACTCTTATCACTTATCCATTTGTTTGAAATATTTGCTTTAATGTTTGAGGAATGTAAAAAAGTATTGGAATAGAGGTTGTAGGAAATTTATTTTTCTACAACCATTCTTTGAAACATTTTCCCATAAATGCATTGCTTAAGAGATATTTCAAAATCTATATTTTTTTAGCTGCCATCACCACACCACCTTTCGGCAACTAATGTAAACACTATACACTTAGTTACATCTTATGTTAGAAATGATCCTTTCTATTTTTTTAATTGTTGGAGTTTTGTGGCTATCTCCAATATCAATAAATTTTCTGTTGAAGCTATGTTATTTAGAAAAGTGTTTTCACATGATAGCATGCATGTCTTTCCATTGGCGAATCCAGTCTTCATCCAAGGGGAGTAAAAATTTTAAATTATCATATTGAACGCAAATTTTAACACAGAAGAAGGAAATGTAGAACTTGAGTACAAAAAATGCATATTGTGAAAAGGTAAAGTTTATTATAATATCATTTAATACAAAAAATAAAATTCATTGATGACATTTTGTTCAACAAAATTAATACCAGGAAACCATATTTTTTCTAATATCTAATGAAAATTTAAAGAATAAATTCAACCCTTCTATCTTTTGTATTCGCAAATTTATCAATCACATTATTAACGTTAATATGAAGGTCATTATGTATGTGCAAGAGTGCTAGGCAAGACAGTCTCTCTTGAGGCATCGTAGATCTCATCCAGGATTTTAAATGTTTTAAAGCAGAGAAACTTCGTTCTGCAGAAGCAAAGCATACAGGTAGTGTACAAATTATCTGCAGAAGGATATTAACTATAGGAAAAATATCAATATTACATTGTTTGTATGCATATAATGCACAATCAGTTAGTTTCCCAGTTTTTTGTGAATTTCTTCTCAATTTATTTTCCAACATTCAAACTCAGGCTGAAGTTTCATCGATACAAGATTAACATTTAAATAAGGATCAATTTTTCTCATAAAATTTACTATTTTTTTAATAAAGCCATCTAAAACCCTTTTAGATTTTTGTGATAATATGTTTTGCACAGCTACATTTAGATTAAATAGATTAACTGTTTCATCGCTAAATCTATACTTCATATCCTGGAGAATACACTGTAATAATGGTATGTAAACAATTATTCTATAGTAATCTTCTGGATTTTGTGAATTGATGTTAGATAGGTTAGCTTGCCGTCCAGCAACTTGTGGTACATACATCTTTATTCCTAAATCATCTAGTATTTTCGATGAATCACTATAAATTGCATTAAAAATATTAGTTGCATTTTGTATTTTATTTTCCATTATTTTAATCATCATCGTCATCATGCTTCTGTCCGAAGACAGGTTTTAACTGAATCGCTGCCTCCATTTCTCTCTCTCCCTAGAAGCCTCTTTTATACCTCTATAAGTATTATATCCCTGCTTTATATTATCTAATATTCCTATTCTTTTTCTCCCTCTTCCTCTTCTTCCACTAATTTTTCCTTCTAAGATCGTCCTTTGTAAACACTGTCTTCTCAATATGTGCCCTATCCAATTTGCTTTTCTTTTCCTGATTGTTTTTATTAGCATCCTTTCTTCTCCCACCATTTCTAATACTTCTTCATTTCTCTTCCTCTCTGTCCATTTCACTTTCATCATTCTCCTCCATACCCACATCTCAAAACTTTCTAAATATTTTTCCTCCTTCCTCCTTACCGTCCACGTCTCTGCACCATAAATAGCTATGCTCCATATGTAGCATTTTGCTAATTTCTTACTTGTTTCTAAATTTATTTTCTTGCTTGTGAGAAGCTCCTTCTTCTCGTTAAATGCTGCTTTTGCCATTGCAATCCTACTTCTGATGTCCTGTGTACTACTTCCATCCTGTGCTAAAATACTGCCGAGATATTTGAAACTACTTACTTGTTCCAATTTTTGGCCATTTACCATTATATTTAATTCTTTATGTTCCTTTGAAACCACCATGACTTTCGTTTTTACTGTATTGATCTTCATTCCATATTGTTGGCCAACCTCCACTAGTCTGTCTGTCATCCTCTGAAGCTCTTTCTCGCCTTCTGCTATTATGCCCTGATCATCTGAGTATTTAATGGTGGTAATACTTTCACCTCCTATCTTAAATCCTTTCTCTTCCATCAACGCTTCTTCTGTTATTGTTTCTGCATAAATATTAAATATCGCTGGTGAAATAGGACAACCCTACCTCACTCCCCTCCCTATTGAAGTACTTTCTGTTTCTTCTCCTTCAACCCTGACTCTAATCTTTTGATCAAAGTAAAGGTTTTTAAGCAGTCTTTTATCTTTCCAATCTATTCCTATTTTGTTTAAAATACCCAGCATTTTATCCCATTTCACTCGGTCAAAAGCTTTCTCCCAATCTAGAAAACAAAAATACATACCTTTATTGACTTCTAGCGCTCTTTCTATCATCATCCTCATACATCCTATAGCATCTCTAGTCCCCCTTCCTCTTCTAAAACCAAACTGATTATCTTGCAGCTCCTTTTCTATTTTACATTCAATTCTTTTGGTTATTATTCTGGTTAGAACTTTAGCTGTATGAGAAATTAAACTAATAGTTCTGTAATCCTTACAACATTTTGCATTGTTCTTTTTCTCCAGTGGTACCATCACAACATCTAAAAAATCTTCAGGCCATATGCCAGTATCATATACTTGGTTAAAAAATTTTGTGAGTTGCTTAACTGTTTTAGACCCCAAAACCTTAAGAACATCCATGGGTATATCATCACTCCCAACAGCCTTCCTTCTTTTCATGTCATCAATTGCTCTTTTAACTTCAGACTCGAGAATACTTGGTCCTAGCTGATCTTCTTCCACATCCTCTTTTTCATTTAATTCAATATTTCTTGGCCTTCCTTCTTTGTCATACAGAACCTCAATGTATTCTTTCCAGACATTCTTTACATTGTCTGGCTCCGATACTATTTTACCACTCTTGTTCATGATTCCTTTACGTCCTATCTTTCTTGCTTTTTTCTTGAATAGTTCCCTTGCTTTGCTATACATGAGGTCTGTTCTACAAATTCTTTCACATTCGACAATCTCCTCGCATTTCTCATTTATCCACTGTTCTCTGGCTTTATCTGTTTCCCTTCTTAAAGCATTATTTAACTCCTTGTACTTTCTTTGGCCTTCTTCAGTGTTTATGTTCTTCCACTTTCTCCGCTCTTCCATTTTTTGCAGCATGGCTGCTGTGATCCAGGGTTTTTTTGTTTCTTTCACCCGTAATCTTTCCTACCTTCATTTCCATTACATCTTTAATGCTGCTATGGATGTATCTCCACTCCTCATCTACATTGTTCCTATTTTCTTCAGCTCTCTCCCCCAACCTTTCCTCCAGCTCAGTCATGATAGCCTCCTTGTTTTTAAGGAGTTCCTCTGAGTTCCATTTCTTGTTAACTCTTATGTTTCTCTTAACGCTCTTCAGTCTACATTGTATATTTGCCACCAAAAGGTTGTGGTCAGAATCGATATCTGCCCCTGGTAGTGTTTTCACATTTTTAATGCTATTTCTAAATCTTTCATTGACTAGTATGTAATCTATCTGATATCGTCTCTGGTCTCCTGGGCTTCTCCATGTGTAAAGTCTCCGCTGGTGATGCTTAAACCATGTATTAGTTACAATTAATCTATTTCTATGGCAGAATTCCACAAGTTTATCCCCTCTTTCATTTCTCTTCCCTAGTCCATATTTTCCCACTATGTTATCTTCCTGTCCCTCTCCGACTACACTGTTCCAATCTCCCATTACTATGGTGGTGATCCTTCCTTTTCCCTCCTCCTCCAATATCTCCATAATCTGTTCATAGATTTCATCTACTTCGTCGTCGCCAGCATTAGTTGTTGGCATATACACTTGAATTATAAGCATTTCCACTGGCTCCATCTGAAGTTTTACGGCTATTAATCTCTCATTAACTGTCACTACCTTGCTAATTCTTTCAGCTATCTCTTTTCTCATTATAATCCCCACTCCCCTTTCCCTTTTCTCCCCTCCCGAGTAAATAATCTTAAATTCGTCTGAATTTATCTCGCCTTCTCCTTCCCACCGAACTTCACTAAGACCTACTATACCTACATTATTCCTTCTCATTTCCCTTTTTAAGTTCTCTAGTTTACCCCCTGAATTCATAGTCCTAACATTCCATGTGCCTATTTTTAATTTCTCACTACTTGCTTTCTTATTAATGTTATATTTCCTCTATGCATCCCCTAGGGTAGTCCCCACCCGGAGATCCGATTGGGGGACTATTTTACCTCCGGAATATTTTACCCCAGAAAGATCCATAGAGGTATTTTCAGATTTTCAGCCTATCATGGGAAATATAATGAGGTAGTTTCCCCTTGCTTTCCTCATCGCAGTTTCACAGAGTGATTACCCATCTGTAGCTGCTCAGATCCACATGATCACCACCTACAGAGGTACTGTGCAAGCTGCTGCCCTTGCACAGGGGGATGTAAAAACCCCCAAGACTGCTTCTTAGTCTGACTCTTCCCCTCAGACCTTTCCGGCTTGGATGGTCCTACCAGGAGAATTATCTCCCGCCGGCATAGCTCTTTGGTTCGTAAGACTACACAAACCCTCCCACCTCTGTAAGGTTATGCAGTCCTTAGGGAGGGATTATTTTAATAGTGTTCTCTATTATATTTTTAGCTAATTCTTTATCTAGTGCTTTTCTCTGTAGGACTTTGCTTAAAGTTAATGTTGTACTTAAAACATCAGCAAGTGCACATACAGTTACAACAAACAATGGATTATTATCTGAATTCTTAAGTACTTTGGCTTTAACTGCTGAATCTCTTTCTTGCCACATTGATATTACATCAAAAATTTCTACAATTGTAATTAAGTTTGATTTTAATCTTAAAACTGACTCATGTCTCTCTGTCCACCTAGTATCACTTAAACTTATTAAAGATTCGTTATTCATAGATTTAAGTAGACTGTTTCTTTTGGATGAGGCATTAAATAATGCAATCACTTCTTTCATTGTTCCAACAGTGTTCTGTATGGCCCATACTGAACAGCATTTTGATACTGATAAATTAAGTGCATGATTATAGCATGAGCTTTTAATTGCACTCTTTAGTGTTTTCTACAATTTTGACACAGCCCCATTTAGCTCGCCTATCATCACACTACATCCATCGGTACCAATGCCAACACAATGCTGCAGATTAAGGCCATTCTTACATAAAACACATCTGACTGTTTTTGCCAGTATTTCTCCACTTAATACTGGTTCAGACGTACAATCGTCATAATTTTCAGTTCGACAATCTACAAACTTGATAAAATCTTCATGTACACTGTAGTACTCATACTCTTTATTAATCCCGTCGATTTGTTAAATACAAACATAGGACAAGTCAAACACTGTCCATGTATCTAATAATAAGTGACATTTGTGAGAAATGACTAATATCAGTTGTTTTATCAAATATTATACTATAGTATTTACTGCATTGTATTTTTGATATAATTTTGTTCCTTATTTCTTTGCAACAAAATTTAATTATTTCATTTTGCGTAGTTTTACTTATGGTAAGTTGCTTTAGATGAAGCACTTTCCAAATGCTTTTCCAAAACTGTATCTCCAGCTGCGATACGGAAACGTAAGAGCTCCCAAAATTTACCTTCATTAACAGTAGACGACTTAGGCAATAACAGTCCATCACCACGATGTCCCCAAAAGGGTATATTTTGACGACCAAGGAATATGATAGACTAAATAATTGGCTTTAATCTTTCTTGGTTTTCCACCACCTGTTTACGCCTCTCTTCAATTATTAGATTTCTTATGTCTTTTGATGGTAACTCATAAGTTGTAATAAAACTTTCATGATCTATTAAATCACCATCTCTTCCAAATAATTTTGAGTACTTTGTCAGTGGGCTTAGAACTTATTTCTGTAGATGTGTTTGTTGGTGTAAACCACCAAACTTTGCAAAAAGAAAACTAAATTTGCAAAGTACACCTTGTAAATATTCAGAAATCATTAACCAATTAAACTGCTTTAAATGTTTCTCTGACAAATAGCATTTTACATACTTATTGCCTTTATTGTGTATAGAGTAAGAAAATTTAAAGTCTCCACTTGGTGACCATTTACATTTTAATAATCTGTATTTATCTAAATCACTAATTTTTTCATTTAAAAAATGTCCCATGTCAATATAGAGAGATGTATTATCCGTTGTTAATGGTAGCTGATGTTCCCCATCTGGTTCGAAATGATCACCAATTGATTTTGACTGCAATTGTTGAATTTCAGCAGGTTTTGCAGTCTGAAGTGCTCGTGTGCCTTGTTCTTCATATGGTTCACTTTTTTTATGCTTTATTGAAAAAGCATCCAAAGTATTTACTTTTCATTGTTTACTCATCGTAGACCCTATAATAATAGAATTTAAAATTACTAAATTAAATTTATAAATAAAATATGGTCATGGTTATTAAAACAAATGCGTTTTGATTTGCTCCACTCAGTTAACTATTTATTTAGCATAATTAATAGTTGTTTGTTTGGATTAATCTGAAGTTGACTACGAGGTATCTCTATTCCACTAACCATTGTTCTCCCGAATACAATACAACTGTTTTATGCTTTACTGAAAAAGCATCCAAAGTACTTACTTTTCATTGTTTACTCATCGTAGATCCTATAATAATACAATTTAAAATTACTAAATTAAATTTATAAATAAAATATGGTCATGGTTATTAAAACAAATGCGTTTTGATTTGCTCCACTCAGTTAACTATTTAGTTAACGTAATTAATAGTTGTTTGTTTGGATTAATCTGAAGTTGACTACGAGGTATCTCTATTCCACTAACCATTGTTCTCCCGAATACAATACAACTTTTTTTATGCTTTACTGAAAAAGCATCCAAAGTACTTACTTTTCACTGTTTACTCATCGTAGATCCTATAATAATACAATTTAAAATTACTAAATTAAATTTATAAATAAAATATGGTCATGGTTATTAAAACAAATGCGTTTTGATTTGCTCCACTCAGTTAACTATTTAGTTAACGTAATTAATAGTTGTTTGTTTGGATTAATCTTACTGAACTTTGCATTAGCTTCTAAGGCAGAATGTCATTTAAAATTATTAGATGACAATGACTGTCAAACATTTTTACTTTCTTATATACATAGTACATATATCTATTACTAACAGACTCGGAGCTTTGTATCTTCATATGTATGCATCTCCGTATTTTATATAGGAGTTATATTTACAAGAAGCAATGCAATCAAATTTTCATTTGCATTTTAAAATTACTTAAAATCATCATACACATGTGGTACTTGAATCAAACAACATCTTAAAGATTGAAAAATCATTTGGAACTTGTCGGTTATATGTCTCATTTTTAGAATATTAAATTATGCTTGTGTTTAACTACCGTATTGACCCGAATATAGTGCGATGTTTTTTCCTCAATATGTACCTTTGAAAGTCGCATTCGCACTATATTCGAGTACTTGTTGCATTCGTACTATATTCGAATACTTGTATCTTTAAAAAATAACTGCGTATCGGCGCGTTTCATGACGCGCGTTTCAGCGCATATTTTTATAATTGCTACATTGTAAGTGAATTGGACGTTCATGTTACGATGCTACATTGTACAAATATACTCGGTAAGGGTCTGAGGAGACTTGAAAATAAATCAAGGTCAAATTGCAGCAACCACAGCACCGGCACAACTTCACGCAGGGTCGCGACACTCAACGTTAGAAAACAGGAACCGTCTAAACGTGGCGTCACATTACTCTCCTTTAGTACATAATTCATGAGTTTACCGGTAATTTAAATGTGCAAAATAGAGAAAATTAAATGTTTTTCGTCTTTTTCTAAAATTCCTTTCAAAATACTTGGGGTCGCACTATATTCGGGCTAATAAGGTACAATTGTTGCATATCTGTGTCTAATTTTGTTGCTGTATTGTTCTATCTTCTACTTAATTCAACACGGAGGGAGGAAATAGAATGAATCCAACCCCCAACCACTTAACCCAACCTGGGAGATGTGGGAGTTTAACCACTCATCTGGGTATGCCATATATATCTGTCATTCCCAGGTGCACCGGTGTTGGGTATGCCGTATACATGCAGCACAATGTTTTCTCGGCTGTTTGCTGTGGGTATGCTGCAATATTCCGTCACGCAGCTTCTCCTGCAACTAGCTGCATCCTTTTAGTTTACCATCTAGGCAGTAGATGGGCTTCACTTCTTTATTTGGAAAAGATAAGCTTCTTGTATCTAGACCCTGACTTTGCTTTGTGGGTTGCATTTCTGCTACCCCTACTTTAAAAATTAACATTTTATCTCATTCCATAACCTATCACAATAAAAATTCAGATTTTCTAATAGTACAGCTAAAATTATTATTATACATGTATGATACTTGGAAATATTGATCTTACTAAATCGTAGTTCATCATTTATCAGTCTAGGAAAGTTTGAATAAGGCCATGGTTACAGTTTTATTGAGCAGGAAATAAATTTACTCACCAGCATTAGGTTTTGTGATCTCCGTATCTTTTCATTGTTAGCTCTGAATGAGCTTTGGTCTCTGTAGTTGTATCTTTGTTGGAGAATTAATCGAGTTAGTCAAACAAAGCAAGGCCGAGGCAACAAATTTGTTACAAAGTTAAAGATGCATTCTATCTTGCCTCAAGCAAAGAAATGTCTGTAGGTATCGTTGCTTTGTGACAGAGGCAGTGCTCAAAGTGAGGCGGGATGGAGTGGGATGTCATCCCACCACTTCTCAAAAATTTTAAAACCATCCCACTACTTCATAATAACCTTAAAACCATCCCGGAACTTTACAATCTGAACACAACTCCCCTACAAAGAACAGAAATGGAGAATTTCCATTAAATATTGTTGTTTCCATTTGATAGTGCTAAGTCAATTTCATCATCAAATATATTCAGCATTACATGCAATGACTAAATTCATTTGAAATGTTCAATTTCATTGGTAATAACATGGTATTATTTTACTTGTGCACCCAAGTCAAACTGGCGGATAACTATAGTGTTTTCCAATGTATCTTATTGTGATAATTACAGCTTCGGTAGTCATTGCTGTCGGAATTTAACGGTTTTCAAAATAAACATTGTTTTTCGAGGGACTATTTCGGTGCATGGAGTACTCATGAGTAACGGTTTGAAAGTGTTCGCGGGAAACTAAGTTCTTCGTACTTGTGCTGTTCCTGCAGCCCCCCATCAATTAATTACAAGCGCACTCAAACAACAAGACAACGTCCCCTAAAATTTGCACAACCTACCATTTCCAACGCGATTTATCTCTCTCGTTTCACATTAGAGTGGCGCCATCATTTGTCCGAACTAGTTTGAACTTGACATCTCTACTGTGCATCAGTTGTGTTTTGACCTCCGATTGAGGCGGCATTGCCTTTCGTAATAACATCGCCATATCCCGAGATATTAAATATTATTATAATTGACTAAATTATCCTTTATAAATATGGATGTGGCTTGTGAAAACCACTAAAAGGAAACATGATTCTGATTCAGAAAAAGAGAAAATGAGTAGTGAAGACAGTGTAGTTGAGGGAGCTACAATTTCTAGCACTGCAGAATGTTTTACAATGGAAACTGAAAATGATATCAATGAAATAGAAGAGCATTTTCCTAGTTACTGGACAAAGATTCAGTGGTGTGAAAAATTAAATGTGTACGATTGGTTGTAAATTATGAAAAATCGCCTAGGATGTACTGTATGCAAGTCTGTAGTAGAACTGGGACCAATGATGGATCAAGGACTAACATTATCGAGTGAGTGGGTTAACAGTACAGTTAAAGAGTATGGCGATAGAAAGGAAAAGAAACAACAATCAATAGGAAAAAACTTTCAAGCAATAAACTATCAACCGCTCATTTTAAGAGCTTGTGAAATAAATTCCTTAGCAAAAAAGAAGTTGATAGAACAATTGAATGCTAAATCTCAGTCGATACAGAATGAAACAACATTCAAAGCCTTCAAATTACCCTTTTTCCGATTTTCCAGCATTAATTGATCTTCAAGTTGCTAATGGTTTACACATGGGACGAATCCTGAAATCTCATCATTTTTGCGCAGATATTATACATCACATTGCAAGTGAAATGCACAAAAACCTGGTGAAATATATTCTGGACAATGACCTAAAAGTAGGCTTTTTAATTGATGAAATAAGTACTGTAAGTAAAAAGATTACATTAGTCATATGCTCGCATGTAAAATTTCCAGAATCAATAGATAATTATCAAGCTCTGAATCAACACTTTCTCGAAGCATCTCGAGATCAGAAGCAAACAGAAAGGGATCGATCACAATATGCAGGAATTAAAAGAAAATTAAACGATAAAAATTTTGTGTATAACATGGGAATAATGCTTGATGCATTGACAGAATTTCAGCATCTTTCAAGAAAATTACAAGATAGACGAGTTACATTACCAGAAGTTCATCATCTTATCAACTTGAAGTTCCATGTTTTTCAGTAAATGATGCATAATTCAGGTGAATTTTATGAAGCAGCACAAAATGAAAGTAGAAAATTGGAATTCCATGGAATCAAGTTAGAGCATGGGAAGTAACTGAAATTAATCAACAGCATTTTTTTCAGAAATTAAGTGATAGCATAAATAACCAAATGTTTACAACAAGAGCTTAAGTGCATTTCCTCTTCAAATGAAATGGAGAAACAACTGAACAGAGCTAAATGCAATGAATTAATCAACAATTTGGAAATTTTCGATAATTCTAAATGGCCCAACAAAGACTGCAATCCCTGTTTTGGAGACAAGCAAGTTTGAGAGCTTTCCAAGGTATTCAAAGTCTGTACAAGCAATTCAGTACAAGGGTTCTGAGAACTTGTATTCATTGGTAATTTTAATAATATACCAGACGATCTAAAGCCACTAAAAGCTTCAATAAATACTTTAATAATATCAACAGCAGAATGTGAGCAATTATTTAGCAAAATGAATATTATTATCTCTTCCATGCAAAAATCCTTGCTATTGAAAACAGCATCTAGTCTGATGTTTCTCTCAATGAATGGACCACCAGTGAGTAGTTTTGATCCCCAAAACTATGCTAAATCATGACTAGAAAAGGGCTACCGAGATGCAAACAACAGTGACTCAAGCTCCTGTTAATAGGTTTGCACACAGCCATAGCAATGATAATATTTGGAAATTCTTTTGAAGGTACGTAAGTGTCATGTGCGGAACATGTCTTAAGAAGCAAAAGAATTAATAATTTATTTATATAGGCCTACTCCAGTAATGATTGGTTTTTACCAGTTTACTTTGTTTTTATAGCACTTTTTGAATTCTCCACTTCGAGCATCCCACTACCTTTTTTCCCCTCTTCGAGCATTGGACGGAGGTAATATTTTGCCTGGCTTATTCCCTATCACATTCCCCTCTGAGTTCAGTATAATATGGCATTCAGCAAATAAAGGAAGTTTGTGATACATATCGTGATAGTTACAGAAAATTAATAATTAATTCTGGGCACTTGTACAGTTCACCCTATGCGATTTTCGATCTACTTCTGTTCTATGCTCGTACCTTATAAACAGATGTTATGTATGTTTAACGGTAAACTGCATTACTATCTACCAAACTGTACTACTCCCCCTACTTTCTTTAAACTTACTGCCCAACTTCTCAATAAAACTGAAATGAGAAAAAAATCAAGATTGCCATTATTTGTTACATATTGCAAGCACTTCGTAATAATATTTACCTGTAGAATATATGAAATAAAAATATTCTGAAACAATTATCACTGACATCTCATACCTAGTTTATTGCTGTATTAAAATCGAGAGCCATAAAGATTATAAAAAATCCATGCTAAATTCCATTTCCATTAGGATTTAGTTTTTTCGTGAAAAATAGAACAATGAGGGTTATCATAATAGAGAACGATTTTTCCTACAAAAAAGAACTTTTTGGGATTAAAAGGTATTCAATTGTTCTTAACATGATCACAAAATTCCTAAAGAATGACTCTACTGAGCTTATAAAGATGCATGAAGTATTGTTCCTTTCTTTAGTTATAAGTTAGTGTAGATAACCAGATTCACATAATTTTCCTATCTATAGAGTTGTTCAAACTCTTTCAAATAATGCATTTATTAAATTAACAAAAACCACCCTTTTAATAAAAAATCATGTGAAAAATTGGTCGTTTTTAATTATAAATGATGGGAAATGTCATTTTAAACTTGTTGAAATATGGTCACCCTACATTTGTCATTTATAACATTATTAATTTTATTATTTTTTAATCACTGAATAATTGTGAAAATTTTGAATGTCTTTATACCATATTTTAGGATTTCGTATTCATTAAATATTATTATTATTCACATAAACGCTACAATTGGGAGCAGGTCCCGGTGGCAGTGGGTCCCCATCACAACTCAATGCATAATACCCAAATTACATGATAAAAATTGGGTTTACTTAATAAAAAAATATAAGCTTTTTGATACCATTTCCTATACACTACTTCTTAACTTCAAGTCACTGGAACTCCCGTCACAACAGCTTAGGTATCACTCAATACATAATGCCCAAATTACATAACAACAATTGAATGTACTTAATACAAAAATATGACCTTTTTCGATAGTAGTTCCTATACACTATATACAACTTCTTGACTTCAAGTCATAGGAACTCTCGTCACAACAGCTTAGCAACAAACTACAACATGTTTCATTTGTTATTTGTCCATACAACTTAACAACAAATTAATTTTTTATTTTAATAATAAATATATTAACATTTAAATTCATATCTTGTGGTAAAAATAGTTGTAGACAAATTTTAAGAATAAACAACTCAAAAACTGAATGTTTAACGTATTTTTTAAATTGATTTATGAAAGATAAAAATTCACCTCAATTCCAATTTAAATGCCCACCAGCAGTGGTGGGGCTTCAAAAAATTAAATACCCAGATGTGGTTAAGGGGGCAGCAGCCTCCTTTATGGACTGCAACAAAACCTCAATGCGGGGTTTAACCTGGCATGACTCGTGCATGATTTACGAACGCAAGAACTTGCACGGGGTGTACCTGCCATCCCATCGTATTTCCCAATGAGACGGCAGTTTTCCATCAAATTTGCCCGTGATTTTATTTTATTATTATTTTCAATTTAATCCTTACAACAAATTAATTTGTATAGGTTTGATTATATTAAATGCGGCCGAAAAAATTTTAAAAGTCAAAATTAAAAATACAGTGGGACCTCGGTTTACGAACTTAATTCGTTCCGTAAAACTGTTCGTAAACCGAAACAATATTCCCATAAGAATCAATGTAAAATGGATTAATCCGTTCAAGACCCCAAGAAAATGGCCCTTTATCATCTTTATTTTCTACTTCATGCTTCAAATCCTATACAAAACAATGGAAATTCATAGTTTTAACTGAAAAGGAATTGGAAGTAATAAAACAAAAAGAATAAACGTAAAAACAAACTTTATTTCAACTTATCTTACAAAATAGTAAAGTGTTATTGTTTGGAAGGGGAGTCCCCTTCCATGAAAACATCGGGTGCTTGAAGTTCATCAGGTTTCTGTCTCACTAAAAACCTATCCAATGAGATTTGTTTCTTCTTGCTTTTATAATGTTGCGGAAATGAGACATGACATTATCATTGAACAGATTATAACGCGATTTGATAAAGTTTTATCGGGGTGATATCTTTCCACAAAACTTTGCACCTCACTCCATTTCTCACACATTTCGTGGATCGTGGACCTAGGAACATCTTCCATTCGTTCATCAGTCTCTGAAAATAATATTTCCTCTGTCACCGTCTTTTGCTGCTCATTAAGAAGCTGTTCCAGTTCTTCCGTAGTGAGTTCATTGCTGTGGTCCTCCACTAGCTCCTCCACATCAACATTATCAACTTATAATCCAATCCTATTGCCTATAGATACAATATCATCGACAATATCAACAGACTCAGCCTCATAGCCCTCAATGCCAGATATACAGTCTGGCCACAATTTCCTCCAGGCTGATTTCATAGTTCTGTGAGTCACTAGCCCCCAGGCTTTGTCAATGAAACTTAAACAATGGAGGATATTCAAATGTTTTTTCCAGAATTCTCTGAGTGTTAATTCTGTGTCAGAGGTTGCTTCGAAACACATTTGAAATAATTCCTTGATGTACAGTTTCTTAAATTTTGAAATGATCTGCAGGTTCATAGGCTGGATTAGAGGAGTCGTGTTAGGGGGCAGGAACTTCACTGTGATGTAACCCAACTCCTCAACCAACTCGTCTTGCAAGCCTGGTGGATGAGCAGGAGCATTGTCCATCACAAGAAGGCATTTTAGTGGCAATTCGTTTTCTTGGAGGTATTTTCTCACGCTTGGGGCAAAGGCTTCATGGATCCACTCAATGAACAGTTGCCTGGTTACCCAAGCCTTACTATTAGCCCTCCACATAACAAACAGTTTACTTTTCATTACATTATTTTTCTTAAACACCCTCGGATTCTCAGAGTGGTAGACAAGCAATGGCTTGACCTTGAAGTCCCCACTTGCATTTCCACATAGTAAAAGAGTCAGCCGGTCCTTCTTTGGGTTATCTCCAGGCAAAGTCTTTTCTTACCGAGTGATGTAGGTCCTATTTGGTAATTTTTTCCAAAATAGGCCAGTTTCATCACAGTTGAATACTTGCTGGGGAAGAAAACTCTCAGCTTTTACATAGTCATTAAATTCTTGTACATATTTCTTAGCAGCTTCTTGGTCTGAGCTTGCAGCCTCTCCATGCCTATTTACATTATGTATTCCAGTTCTCTTCTTAAACTTCTCAAACCATCCTCGGCTAGCTTTGACAGTTCAGTATAAGTACTCGTACCAGGGTTTGTTATTAAAAGGTCATCATGTAATCGTTTCGTTTTAGCACAAATTAGAGCTTCAGAAACACTATCACCAGCTAACTATTTCTCATTTATCCAAATCAACAGCAATTTTTCCACTTCGTCAATCAATTGTGGTCTTTGTTTACTAATAACTTTTACTCCTTTCGCGACATCAGCTTTCTTGATCGTCTCTCTTTTTTTAGTATAGTACAGATCGATGATTTCGCCATACCGAATTGCGTAGCAAGATCCGAGACACGAACACCATTTTCATATTTAGATATAATTTCTTTTTTCACCTCTATCGTGTTTTTATTTCTTTTCAATTTACTTTCATCATTCTTTGGCTTCATGGTGGTCTAAAAAGATAATTTAATTAAGTGTAAATTAAACTTTGAAACAATAGCAACACGTATACAAAAACAATATAAGACTCACTCGAGCAGCAGTCCAGTAAATACGACGCACTCGAACAGCAGTTTATCCTGAGTGAACGCTACCGCGAAACTAATACCTTCTCATTTCTCAGACTCAACGGCGCCAGCGCCGGTGTGTCTGTTCGGGGTTTTGCGCAGCGGCGCGCCGAGATGTCAGTCCGTGGAGCACGTGACTGCCTGTTCGTAAGCCGAAATTCTGTTCGCAAACCGAAGCATTTTTTCGTCGGGATTTTTGTTCGTAAAACGAATTGTTCGTAAACAGAGTCGTTCGTAAACTGAGGTTCCACTGTATGAATATTTTCAACAACCTTAATTTTTAATATTTTCAAAACAATCTTTACAAATTTTATACATATGGGATGCAAAGTTTCACAGTACATTATTGTTTTGATATCTTTACTTCTCAGGCAAACTACACACCTTCCAATATGCATTGAAAAGTAGACCTGAACTGTTATCAGATTTCAATTTAGAATATAGTTTATATCAGAATAAAGAGAATATTTATATTTATGTAAACCTTATAAAATATCAGCTAGTAAACTATATGCTAAATTTTGTTCCTATAAAAAATGAAAAATATGGAAAGAATGAAAATGTACATTTACTAACCATATCTAAAATAAACAGGTGAAATAACAATTAGGAGATGTTCTGAAGACACTAAATACACAGTTTCACTAAATAAAATAGAAAACTCTCCCATATTTAGCGTATGATAAACACCAAAAGGAAAACTTAGCAATATCAGCAGCAAAAAGCATCCGAACAAACTGGATAAAACGGCAAAACTGAAGATTTTTTCAGAAAAGGTTGGAAATATCCGTAACTCCTGCTACTGGAAAGAAGGGGTCATATAACCCAGTGTGAAAATTGTACCGTCATAAAATAGAGGTGGAGTGGCCACAACACCCCGCACGAGTCATGGCGGGTTAAGGGGAACCCCCTCTGCAAAACAATTCCTCCACGTTCACATTTGCTCTCTCCATTGGGATGTTTTTTATTTTGGTTGTTACGTTTGCATGAAAGTGGCAGTGCTATAAAGGTTAAGAAGCACTGAATTTGTTGTTTTGAAGTTCCATTGATTTCAAAATATGCCTTGAATCAGGCCATTTATTCATTTTGAACACAAACATTTTAAGTTTTCTGAGTTGAAAATCTTCCGCTGTCAAGGGTAATAGCATTGTTGTTCCTTGGACAAATTTGGGACATTGCTTAGAGGTTCCCTAACTCTCCACCCCCTGGCGCTGTCAGTTTCAATCTTGTGAATTTGATATTACAACATAAATTTCACTAAGCAACAATTCCATATGAAGAATAATTGATGAAATGGCACGTGATATTAAAAGTTAGTGCAAAGAGATACAGAGAACTGAATTTCATTTAAGTTAGATGTCTACTGTGCAAGACAATGATGCCTTGCTTGCTTATATGCGCTATGAAAAAGATCAGGCAGTCATGGAAGAATTTGTTTGATAAATCAGTGACAATAGATACAAAAGGTGTCAATATTTCAAATTGCTGAGTAATATTTTTCAGCGAAAAATATTCCTCACAAAATTATTATACGAGCAACTGAAGGGAAACCAGCTATGATTGTTGCCAGAGCAGTTTTATCTTTCATTTGAAAAATACATCACCCGGTGTCTTAACCACTCATTATGTTATTCATCATCAACATTTGGTTATTAAAATTTGAGAAAACAACTGAAAAATTCATTGCACACTATAACCAACGCTATTAACAAAATCGTGGATCATCCGTTGAATGAGTGTTTTTTCTGTGCCATAAAAACAAAGAAGAGTTTGAATATCTTCTTTTGCACACACGAGTTGGATGGCTTTCAAAAGGCAATTGCTTGAGGTATTTACAAAATATATGACATTGTAATTGAATTGATAATATATCTATAATAATGAAAGAAGCTGTGTGTGTGTGTATCTGTGGCAGCCATAACTCTTCAGAAAATAAACAGGAGCTTCAAAATCTGGCAACAGTTTCAGATTAATCCTGAGAGTTGGTGGCAAAAATAATTCAAATCAGCCCACAGGGGCCCAAGGGTCCCATTGTTGATCCAAATTTCAGATTTTTTAAGATATCTCAGCAACCAATTGACCAATTTTGATGAATACTCCACCAATATCAATGCCTTGATGAGACATTTTTAAGCCTAAAATGGATAAAATCAGTCTACAGTGTCAAAGATAGTAATGTAAGAGAACGGTCGGTCCAAATTTCAGCAATGCCTGTTTGCCCGTATGCATATATCAGGAAAGAACTGGCTGAACCAATTTCAACCAAATTCGGTAGATACATAGAATATTCACATAAATACATTACCAAAATGACATATTTGGACCAGATCGACCAAGCAGGGGTGCCACAATTTCAAAATAAATCTTTTCGGTAATTATGCTTTTGGAAGGAATTGGCCAAACCGATTACAACCAAATTTGGTACATTGAATCTACACATAAATTCATGATCAAATGACATTTCGATCCGATTAACAAAGTATGGGTGCCACAATTGCATAGTTAAACTTTTCGATAATTACGAATTTGGAAGGAATTGGCCAAATAGATTTCAACAAAATTTTGCATAGGGTTGTGCAACATAAAAAAAAACAAAATTAAGATTTTTACAATCGATACAGAAACCAGGGATGCCATAATGAAAGTAATAATTTTTTTTTAAAAAGTTTGTGGTGAACTGTCAGCATCAATATTAACCAAATTATAATATTTCTTATGTACACATATATATAAGACCATAATAGCACATTGGACCGGATCAACTAAACAGGGGTGCCTCAATTAAAAATTAAACTTTCAGCAACTATGGATTTGAAAGGAATTGGCTGAACGGATGTCAACTAAATTTTATATACTGTAAATACCCGCATATAATGCGCACCCTCGTATAACGTGCAGGGGGGTTTTCAGCCACGTAATCTATGATTTTTCTATATATCCGCAGATAGCGAGATTTTTTTTAGCGTTACCATTCCAGAATAAAGTAGATGGTGTAACGTGGTCTAAAGCAGTGATCGAATTATTGGTATTGTATTGGTAACATAATGAAAGTGCGACATGAAATATTTGAATAACGTTCCAAAGGAACGTCAGCTAACTCAATCATCTCAATCATTACATACTCTATGTTTACTTACAAAGTGATATGAGGACATACACAATAAATCGAATTATATTTATTTCATAATATGGCATATGACATTGTTTGAGCTAATAAAATGAAGGAATGACGATAATCCTATATCGAAGTTTTTTTACATGTTTTTGTCACACCTGAGGTGGATGGGTTCGCCCAACCTTCAGTTTTACCCTTATTAGAACAATCTGGAGCACATAAAAATGATAACAAATAACCATAATCAACTACAGACTCTACGAATCAAGAATAAATCACTATGAATGCTGAGAGAAAAGTAGGGAACGATAACCTGATGTTAGTTTTACAAGCATTAACTCCCAGCGTACTGAAAGGCATCAGCTGCCATTGTTTCTAATTGTAAGTAGTACCAGTACCTCACCACCAGGCTGGGCACCAGTGTAGGGTGACGTCATGCGTAAAATAGCTCATCATTGTCCTAACAAAAGGAAAGGTGAGTTACAATGTAGCAAATCATATACAGTGAAATGCAAGAATACGTGGAATGAATTGTCCACGGATGTTATTATAAAAGGTTTTAAGAAATGTTGTATTAGTAATAGTTTAGATAGTAGTGAAGATGATATGGTGTGGGAGGACGACAATGAGAGTGCCACGGCAATGGAGGAAACAAAAGATACCGATTCTGATAACAACATCGAAGAAAAATGGTCAAATGACAAAGAATTTCTTGGCTTTTAAAATGAATAAATACTGAATTGATTCTTTTCATATCTAATTAATGTAGGTTTATAGAATTAGTTAATAAATTTTTACTATTATCTATCTTACTTTTCGTAAAAATCACCAATAAAAATATGAGGATACCCGGGCAGTAATTAATGTGCTGAAATTGTGGAAATATGGGGTCAAATGAAAATAGGAAGATTATGTACCCTCATATAACACGCATCCTAATTTTTTAAATCAAATATTTCGCAAAAAAGTGCATTATACGCAGGTATTTACAGTATAAGATTTTTACAAAATACCATAATGAAATCAAGATTTTTAAAGAGGAGCTTAAGCGTACGGCTACCATAATTAAAGGTAAAATAATATTTCATTTACACATATTTTTAGAGAAATGGCACAATGGATTTTAACCAGATATAGTATATTTAACCTTCATATAAATAAATAACCAAAATGTCATATTTCAACCAGGTCAACTAAACAGGGCTACCACAACATCCAGGTTAGAATTTTTCTGTAGCTATGAATTTCAACGGTATTGGCTGAACCGATTTCAATAAGAAATTTCGTTTGTAGGGCGGGTATAGAATGGCAAAACGAAATGAACATGTTTAGAATGGATCTAAAAGGCAGAGCTACTACAATAAGGAAAAATAATTTTTTTATTTCAAAGCAAATACATTAATATTCGATTATACTATGGCGAATTTGATGAAAGGCATCATTCGAAAATAACTCAGCAACCAACTGGCCGATTTTGATGAATCCTCCAACAATATCAATGTAGAACCAAGAAACATAGACTTAAAACTTGGTATACATACTAAAGAGATGTTGAGGATATGCACCTCAGTGTCATAACTTTGATTTCTTGGGGGGAGGGAGGTATCAAATTTAAGTCTAATTAATTTGTTCATACCAATTAAAGGGGAATATTGGTCACTTACCATAAGAGTACCTTGAGTTTGGATGAAAATATTACTGAGTGATATGTGCATGAAAAATTCTAAACTCTAAACCCAGGGCAAAGTCTGAGCAATTACGCTAGTAATAAATAATTCTAATAATAATAAATTATTGCTTGAAATTGAAATATTGCAACATGATATGGCATGTCTAACAGATATTTTGAAAAGGCTGAATGAAGTCAATATGAAGGTTCCAAGAATCTCAACAAGGCTGTCAAGAATTTTCCTATCTTCCACCATTACAGAAATTGAGTAGAGAAAAAATTTTGGATAGTGAGTTACAAATTTATTATGCTCATCTTGATTCACTTAAAAAATTATATGTTGATAAGGTTTAAAGATCTGAAAGGACTTGTTGTACCTGATGGGTTGTTAATCCATTTTTGGTTGATGCGGAAAATATGCATCAAAATTTGCAGAAGGAATTCACTGATCTTCAAAATGACTTTGATGCTAAGGCACCTTTCAACCAAACTGGTTGCAAAGAATTCTAGGCGAAGTAACGAATTGCATATCCTCATGTTTGGTAATACGTTATTGATCCTAGCATTTTCAACTTCTTATTTTGTAGAAAAGGGTTTCATTGCTGTAGTACACCTGCTAAGCAGAGAAATTGATTGAATACAAATGAGATAATTTAAGATTAAATTTATTAAAAACAGAGTCAGACATTTGTAAGCTAGCCGAGTCACATTAAGGTCAGGGATTCCTATTGAAATGTTGTCATATTAAACGTTTTAAATATGTACATCTATAACAAATATGGTTGGTTTTTAACCAATAATTTTAATTTTCTTACTTAACATTTGTTTTACTTGCATTATAGACCTATTTTACAGCAAGATGTGGTTTGTGTTTAGGTTTTTCTAACTATGCAAGTATTAAGGGCAAATATTTATTGGCAAAAGGGGCACTGGGCTGAAAAGGGTTGGGAACCACTTGCCTAGATGGCTCAACAAAACTGAACAATATTTCATATTTATGCATACTATCATCTAGAATAGACTCTCTGAAAGATGAATGATATATATAGCACAACTATGAAGGTAGTGCACTCTTGTTGATTTTCCCAAAATGACAATTCATTCAAAAATGACTAATGATTTTGATTAAAATTCACTCAGTTATACAGTTTATAAACAATACTACATAAGTCATATTTATCAAAAATAACTATATATCGAACAGCAACATTATAAAGTTTGACACCCAGCTCTCTCAAGAATCTTTATCTAGCAATAATGCGTCAGCACTTATGCGCCTTTGTCAATCCACATAAAACTTGATATTAAGTTTAACATAACTATATATCAAGTTCGAATTTCACATATACAAGGTAATCTATATATCAATACCTATTATGTGCAGAAGACATTAACCGTGGTTTTGTTGTATTTGTATCAGCAGGAGTTCCTTTCAGTCAGGAAACAGTGTAATGAGACCAGATGTATATATTAGTTTGTGTAATGTATATTTTACAGATTTTTAAAAATGTCAGCCCACATAGCAAACAGTGATTCTTTTACGTAAACATAGAATTAACACATTTATATATATTTACATATTTTATATTATATGAAGTCAAATTGAATGTTATCTGGTGCGATGAAATCTTACACTCAAAAATCTATACAATTTTGTTTATTTGTATTTCTGGCTAATCAACCTCTTGGATTATTAGAACCATAACTCCTTCCCCACTGAACATACACACAAGGGAGGGGGGAAAACCCAGTGCCGGCATTAGCCTACTCTTCACGACAAGCACCAACTGCTTAACATCCCTTCCAAAGACTGGAGTGCTGACTTGCGGGGTCTGCTCAAATCACAGTAGTGAACAAGATTAACCCAGATTGAAAAATCTGACCTCCGCCATATTCGAACTTGGGACCACTGCTTGCAAGACCAACACTATAACCACTCCACCCCTATACATTTTTGTGAAATTTCCAACTTGCCAGTACATGGATTAACAGAAAATTAACAATAACATCCAATTCTCATATATCTGTAATAAAAAACTTTAGGTAGCATTGAGAGCAATTAGCAGTCTCATGATAGAAGAATTAGGCTAATAAATAACCTAATAAATTAGGCTTTTTTGTCAAAAGTAATTTCATGGATAGTTCACAATAGCTTTTAAGTCTATTAGCAGCTAAGTGAATTTAGCTATTCCTTAGATTTTTGTTCGAGTTTGTTCTTGTTATTATAAAATGCAAAATAAAATACTCCCTAGTCAAATAAAATAAACAACACAAGATAGTATTCTTATTAGAAATCTTTAGCTTATTTCCACAGATATACTAACTCCTATTGTATTTTATTTATGGAAATCCACGACGTCTCAGCATCATCCATTTACTTTACTTCCTACTCATTCCAGGGAAAATTAAAAAGGAAGGAGGAGTGGTTTCTGGGGTCTAAGTCCTTTTCAATTTTCATAATACAATATGCATTAATACTTAAATATATCATTCCAGTTGTAGCTAAATATTTATGCAGTCTCTAAAATGTATACATTAAACAGTTATAGCCCTCCACTTGGCAATATTATTCAAAATTCTGCTCCTCCCCCATAACTACAATATATGTATAGTCCTTTTCCAGCAATTATTTACAGAACCATTGAAGTGCACACTCTTTACAAGTTTGATCTTAATAATCTCCAAAAACATAGGGTACTTGATCCTCTACAGAAATGGAAAAATTTTCAAATCATCAAAATCACTGCAAAGAAGTTCTTAATTCTATACCAAACTTTTATTCAGACTTGAAAATATCTTCTTCATTCAGAAACTGGTAAAACTGCAATTATAGATGAAGTGGGAACAAATTACCTAGCAAAAATTTAACATGACCAAAAAATTGTTTGTGACCCATTATTAAATTATAAATGGACTTACATTGAAGAATTTACAACACTTGAAAAGCTACAAGCTTTTAAATACCTTAGCTTTCCAAATACATAATTCCCCCATTTCCATGGCCACCTCGTAAGGTCAGCAACCCATAAAAATTTCTCTTCCACATGTATAAAAACAATAAAATTAACATCACACTTTCTATCTTAGAATCTGATATTGGAAGGCAGAAACCAAAGCTATGGTTGTTTAATTATTTGCAGGTCCCTTCAAATGAAATCAAAACTTTTACAAGCATAGCAAGAGCATTAACAACAATGGATTAATTACCTGTAAAAGTAATCAATTTGATATAAATATATTCTCAAAGCTATTGCCATTTTTCATGCCCCATGATTTCAGCAATGACAACTGATGATGCATTAACATGAGTAGCATAATCACAGTTCATTAATCACTAATGGATAGCTTAAACCAATCAAATTAATTAACAGCAACAACTGACATTTTATCACTGATGATAGCTGCTATTCAAAAATTCTATTCAACTCACTCAACTATTTGAAAACAGAAAATACAGTACAATTACATGAGAAAATTTCAAATTATATGTTTATACAAATACAACCAGATAAAATATATAATGATATATTAAACTTAAAAGCACGAGTTACATCCTTAGTAAGAGTATTTTTTATTTACATTTTTAACAGTTGAGAAAACTTTGGGATGTATACACAGAACTTAATCTTGGCCTTGAAATTCGCTTAAATCATATTTGTTCCTGATTCTCATTCACATCTTCGTGTATAATCTTTCTCTTCACCACGTGAATCTTCTTGTTTGACATACATATAACATATGAATGATTTTCAAAATTCACTAAAACAAAAATTGCAACATTTTACTTCTAAGGTCATACCATTTATATAATTATCAAAAAGACACATGGCTGGATCAAGTTTGTATGTTTCTCATGTCAAGTAATGAAGCATTACCTGATATTTTCTTGAAACCTTCATCGGGAGGAAAAGCCACAGTGTCTACCTTGTCAGTAATGGTGACGAGACCTGTTATTATGTTCGCTAAGTGTTCGTCATTTTCCAATTCACCACCAGACTGTTGATAAAAGAAAATGTATGAGATACTTGGAATTCTAATTTAGAATCAATTCCCTCTGGTGGGATATGCTAATGAAAATAAAAATTCAAAATTTACTCTAGCTTTACGTTCAACCATTCTAGCGACGTAACATTTATTCTTAAGTGAACGGAAAGGATAAAACTGCATGCTTAATGTTTTAAAAAGAAATAACGTGAACGTGCATTCATGGCAAATTCTTGCTAATAAATAAAAAAAAACCGAAAATTATTAAAAACTAGTATGCACATATAAGCATAACATTCACTTACTGCCACAACTGCACCATCATCGGTCAAAACAAGGTATCCGACCTGATCAGGAATGCGTTCTAAGCTGAGCATTTTCCCGTTTGAATACGAAGTAAATGTTATTTCCTCTTCTTTTTGCGCTATCAGACTATTTCGCGGTAACACTGACGAATTTCAACTCACGTGATTTCAGGTGGCAGCACCGCAGCAGCATAAAATCGAAGTAGATGTGATATGTGACTGAACAAAAGTAAAACGTATTACGTTTAGTGAAATTTCAAGGTTATTTTTTGTGTAGCATAGGAATTTTACCGCCTAAAAAGGTGGTAGAATTTACATTATATGATTTTTATATGAGCATGTGGCCCTGGTTGAGTGTCTTTCATGAGACTGCATTTGTCAGCAATATCTACCTACCTTCAACGTATTTTTTAATTGAAAATGTTCAAAATTCTATAGGTATATTACTGCCATAAAATTATTATTTTTTGATTTAAAACCATAAATGCACATAAGAAGCAAAAGCATTGTTCATTCACTTGATCTTTACTGTAACATAATGATTTAATGTTAGAAAAAAATTAAAATAATACGTTAATTCACAATGTGTAAATATACAAATGATCTAAGATGGTAACTCTGAATCTGCTGTTGGTCGCCCAGGCCCCTGTTTGTGTAGTCTGAGGAGAGACTGTGCAAAGTCAGCACTCCAGACTTTGGAAGGGATGTTAAGCCATTGGCTCTCTTGGTGCTCTTTATTAAGAGTAGGCTAATCCTGTAACTGGGTTTCCCTCCCTTGTGATTGCCTTCAGTGTGGAAGGAGTTGTGGCTGTATTAATCCAAGAGGTTGATTAGCCAAAAATACACACACAGTCTGAATCTGCTGTCTTGAGTGTAAAGAGGGGTCATATTTTTATAGTCATGTCACCATGACTTTTCAATGTCATGCAAAATATCTTCATGGGAGGAATTACTGTATTCTTTGTTTTCCCTAAGAAAAAGTATTTTTTTCATTTATATGAGTATGCGAGGAAAAAATAGTTTCTGATATTAATCATATGACTCGGCTATGCACGAGCCAACTTCAAATTGTCATACCATGAAGTTTTCACAATACTGATTTGAGAAAAAAAATACGTAGCTAACAGAGAAGTGTGCGACTAGAGCAGTAAATGGAAAACTTTTGACATATGAGCCATTGCAGTGCCTTAGGCAGTTCACATTAACATGCAAATGCTTCAGCAGGCTGCATTAGGGTTTACATTGGTAGTTACTTGAAAGAATGCGAATAATTTGATCAGTGAAAATCGATAATAATAATATTTTAGCATCCAAACTTCACAAGAATAGTTTTTCTGACCCTGATTTTAACTCTCAATAATGAAATTATCTCTATTAGACTTTATGGTTTGCATTCATAATGGCATCGCAGGCCACATAAAATTCTATTGTGGGTCATTTTCCCAGCCTCTGAACTACATTGACAACAGCGATTTGAGTGACTACCAGTGAATACAACCAATATGCATGGGAAAGTATAGGAGATATTTTCTGACTGAATAAAAACTTGGAATGAAGTAACTTACACTTGCCTAAATGATAAATGGCGGGGAGATTTTTGAAGAATAGCGTTTTCAACAGAAGCTAAGGTTTTTTCATAGGATCAGACTTGGACATTTGGAAAGCATTATTTTCAAATTTCTTCATGACCAAGATCTGTAAGACTGGAACCATTTAAAAATTATCACAATTACTCTTGAAATATTTCTTTAGCTACATACCAGAAATGTGGCAAAACCTTTTTGGAAAAAAAAAACTTAAAAAACATTACTTCAGACTGACTACATATTGTTGCTCGAATACTTTGCACCTTTTTAAAAATATTTTTTGGGGCACGACTCAACCTGCGATATATCTGAATCCACGATATAGTGAGGAACATAACAGGGTTCTACTGTACCTACAAGTCCAAACATTGTGATACCCAAACATAAAAGCCTTGGTTGACATTACGGACTTGACAATGTCACGCAATAGCAACAGCATGATAAAAAAGGCATATTGATTCACATTTAAAGACACAAAAAGTGCCTTTAAAAACATGACCAAGATCGAGTGATTACCCCGGTCATTGTTTGTTTCTTGACGTGATGTCTGTAAACATGTTATTTGAATAGGAATTGATTTGTAACTCAGTGCTTCTAGATGAAGATAGGTAATCACCATATACAATCAATGGATAAACGAAAGAGGAAATGGGTGCATGAAAGTTTTTATAAAGAAAAACTATAATATACCAGGTTGATTTAATTTTCTGCCGACATCATTCAGTGTCTTGTACTCGGTTTTGGCATCACAGTACTTGGGAGGGTCCATGTCATACATTTCTTCTTGTTCTTACACAAGTTGAATAAGCTGTTCTTTATTTACTTTTCAGAAGAAACAAGCACATAGTCGTTCAAGTCGAAACTGTCTGTACGTTGCCGGGTCTCTAGTTTACACTGAACAGCAAAAAGGGACAGACACGTTACAACAGAGATTGTTATAGGTAAATGTTTATGTTATCTTGATGAAAAGATGTAGTGTCGTTGCCGCGCTGTCGTCGTTAATAATGCGAACGGTTGCAATCATTTCAATGTTGGGAATGCGAAATTGCCGTGTCTTTGTTGTCACTTGTCATTGTCATGTCCGTAAATAATAATAATAATAATTCTTTATTTCCAAAGACCGTACAATTGTCAAAAATGTAGGTATAGGACACGTCAAAAAGATATACATAGAAAATAACATATTACATGATAAAAGACATATAAATGTCAGGTACATAAAAAATTGAACAATGGTAGACTGTAATGATTATCCCTTGTCTGACAAAAATTTGGTGACATCGTAGTAACATCTTAGTAATAATAATTTTTTAAATTCTTTATTAAATTTCTCAAGTGAGGGAATGTCCTTTAATGACTTAGGTAAGGCATTATAGATTTTGGTCTCCATAGCAGTGGGGCTTCTATGGGCAATGCGCCTCTTATTGCACAGACATGAATGTCTAATTGGTTTCTAGTAAAGTGACTGTGTAGATCACTATTTGCACTAAATAATTTTAAGTTTTTCTTTATAAATGTAGCTAAATTATATATATATATATATATATACAAGGGATAGAGAGTAAATTTAATTTTTTAAATAAAGGTTTGCAAGGAGTTCTAGGTGATGCACCTAGCATACATCTTATTACCTTCTTTTGGATGAGAAATATTTTGTGCAACATTGCTGGGGATGAATAAGAATAAGTTTATTTGTTCAAAAAGACATTACAAAATAATGCATAGAACACGTCAAAAACATTAAAAAGGGGACAAAAACACAAACTATCAAGCACCAGACGTAAAATCGCTAATATTGTAAAGACAATTAGTCACAAGGAGCTCATGAACATGCTTCTTGAATGACTGGAATGAGCTTACTTCTTTGATTGCAGCAGGCAGAGCATTATAAAATTTAATGCATCTTGCTTTTGGTCCTTGAGAGCAAACTTTTAAGTTTTGTTGTAGAACATGGAGATCATCGTTTCTTCTTGTGTTGTAATTATGGAAATTACTGTTTTTCTCATAGTCAGACATGTTTTGTCTCACATACAATACAGCATTATATATATAAATAGAGGGAACAGTCAAGAGTCCTAATCTTCTGAATAGGGGCCTGCAGTGTGCTCTGAATTGTGCATTGCACATTGACCTGACAATTTTTTTCTGGATCTTAAAAACCTCAATTAATTGGGAGGATAAGCCCGAGAGGACAATGCCATAGGCAACACGTGAATAGAAATAAGCAAAATATACTTTTTTTAATACCTTGATACTAAGTGAGTGCTTCAAGACAGATAGTATATAATACACAGAGTTTAGCTTTTTACATAACTTGTCAGTATGATGAGACCATTTCAGTAGAGGGTCAATATAGACACCTAGAAATTTGAACTCCTCAGTAGAACTCATCATATCTTGGTCAAGGCAGGAGTGTAAATTTCTGCACCGTTTATGCGAGGAGGAGAAAAATATAGCCAGTGTTTTACTTTCATTTAAGGAGAGTCTATTGCCCTTACACCACTCAGACATTGCCTGCAAAACCACCCTGCTACTGTCTTCTAGTGTTTTGTCAATAGGATTGGAAACTAAAACATTCACGTCATCGGCATACATAATAACATTATTACACACTTTATTCATAAGGTTCTCTGGTAAGTCATTAATAAAAATTAGGAAGGGGACATGGCCTAAAATGGACCCCTGTGGCACACCAGAGAGTACTAGACTAGGGTCAGAGAAATATTTTTAGCCTTCCTTGAAAATGGAGACAGTTTGCTGACGATTTTTTAAGTAAGATTTTAGCCAGTTGTAGGCCACACCTCTAACACCTAGCTTATCACACTTAGCCAATAGGAGATCATGATTAACTGAATCAAAGGCTTTACTGAGATCAAAGAAAACCCCCAGAGTACTATTTCTCATATTCAGTTGTTCTATGATGCAGTTAATAGCAGAAAATAGAGCCTGCTCTGTGGATTTCCCTTTCCTAAATCCAAATTGGCAGCTTGACAGGATGTTACATTTTTCAAGAAATTCCAGTAGTCTAGCACAGAAAACATATTAAAATATTTTGGAAAATTGTGATACAAGGGATATAGGTCTGTAGTTATTTATTTGGGTTTTATCACCCTTGTTTTTATAGATGGGAATTACCTTAGAGATTTTTAAAATTTTTGGGAAAATTCCTTGATTTAATGACTGGTTAATTAGGAACAAAAGTGGAGATATAATTAATTGTTTTTCGACATGCTTTAAGTAGTTTACCTGGGATATCATCTAATCCAGCAGAGTTCTTGAGGCCAACTTTGTAGAGGTAAGTGGATAATTCCAGTTCATTACAGGGTCGGAGGTACATAGACTCAGTATTTGAGAAGTTGGTTCTTATGACTTGATTATGTCGAATTGTGCCATCAGGATTAGGTGTGAGAGGTAAATCAAGGAAGAATCTGTTGATAATATTTGCTAAGAGTGAAGGGTCTGTAATTTCATCTGAGTCAATGCCTTTTATCACTGGCAAGGACATCAATTTTGTGGAACCAGTAACTTCATTTATAATTTTCCAAGATGCCTTGGTATGATTGGGTGCATTCATAATTTTTGAGTCATTAAAGGTTCTTTTACTAATTTTGATGAGATTCCTGTACTGCTTTTTGAGAGCAGAATACAGCCTGTGGGTTTCCTCATTACCAAGATACTTATCATTGTAGAAAAGTCTTTTGATGTTGCCAGATAACATACGAATTTCAGGCGAGATCCAATCATTTGTAGAATTTGGCTTTGGTTTAGCTGGAACTATTGGAAATGTAACATTGAAAAGGTACAAGAATTTGTCATAAAATAAATTAAAGCTGTCATTAAAATAATTAGCATTAAAAATAACAGACCAATTTTGGCTGCTTAGATGATAAGAGAAGAGTTGGAATTTGGAGTCAGAACAATCGAATGCTTGGAGGAGGACTGGGGTTTGACACAGTTTCCTCTAAGAAGAACTTAGAAAGAATAGCTTGGTGGTCGGATAATAAGGGATCAAAAACTGAGGTGTATATTTTAGAGACATCATAGTTAGTGAATATGTTGTCAAGGAGTGTCTGAGATGTGGGAGTAATCCTAGTTGGATTGCTCACAAGAGCCTTCATGTTGTACAAATTAAAAATGTTTCTAAGTTTTTTTTCGTTTGTGCTGTTAAGCAAGAGATTAACATTGAAATCGTCAGCAATTATTAAAAATGGCCTCTTAGCATGGTTTGTTATTGAAAAGAGAAGATTATCAAGTTTGTCACAGAAATAATCTAGGCAGCCGATAGGCGAACGATAAACTACGATAACAAGAAAGTTGAGGTTTGTGTAGCTGAAACTGATAGCCGCACACTCAAAGGATAGCTCTTGGTTTAAAAGCGTTAAGTCAAAAGAAAAATCACTTAAATTGATACTGTTTTTCACCAAAATAACAACACCACCATGTTTATGTACTGTTCGACAATAAGAACTAGCACAAGTATACCCTGGAATGGAGATAGAAACATGACACATCCAATGTTCACAAATACATAATACATCAGGATTTTCATCGTGTGATAACATTTCAAGCTCCGATAATTTATTACTTAGACACTGAATATTAATTAATAATACTGTTAGCTTACTAGAGCCTGAGTCATCTAGTCACATGGACTTAGGCTTAAGGGATCCAGTTAGTGTTTGTGTCACCCTATCTGAGTGGGTGACTTGTGGATCAAGGGTACTCACTGAGTTGGCGATTGGAAAGCTCACAACTGGGGGTATGCCTGGGCGGCGTCGAACCATGGAAAAGCCATCGGTATCAGATAAGCTATCCTTCAAAGGAATGGCACTAGAACTTGATGCAAATTGATCTGTCGATTTCTTGCTCAAATTAAAATTATCACGGTTTTTGACACAGAGTTGGGTGTTTATTTGCCAAGGGAGCTTCACGTACACTCGTTTGGGATATGATAGTTAGAAGATTGGTCACTTCAGGGGACTTTTCAATATTTTTCACATTTAACTGACGTACTAGGACCTCAGAGAAGCTATCACAAGGTTTTTTGGGGTGGAGAGGAGAGGCTACGGTGTTTTTCAATAAGCACATTTCCATTTTTAATTCAGCGATCTCCGTCGCCATGTTGAAAATGAGTCTACTTCTATCATGCCGGCAGAAAAGACACATCCAGAAGATGAATGGCAATTCGATGACCACTTTAGAACATAGCTCACTCAAGTTTGCACACTTAAGATGATGAATTTTCAAACAAATACCACAAGAAATTACTTTTTCTTGTGGATTTATAACTTTTTGGCACGAGCTACATTGAACACCATCATGAAGTGATGCCATCTTTAATTATGTAGCTCTAGACAAGAAATTTCCATAATAAATGGATTTTAATACATGTACAGAAACTGTATCTTTAATGAACCTTATACTGTAGAGGGACGAATGTAATTGTGGACTTAAATTAGAAACGCGTGTCGACCAGTTTCCTGACTGGTCAATATAAAGGCCTAAGAACTTGGTATTTGTAATTGGAGTAATAACATTGTTATTAATTGAAAGTTTCTAGTTCAGGTATATGGTTAAAAAAAATCATATCGGTTTTATTACAATTTAAAAATATTTTATTTCTAACGCACCAATCCCAGGTATTATTTAAAATATTTAGGCTTTTTTCTTTAAGTAATTGAACATTTTTTGCTGAAACAAGAAAACTAGTATCATCTGCAAATATGACAGTTTCTACATTTGGATTTTTAGTAATTAATGGTAAATCATTTATGTATATAAGAAAAAGAATAGGTCCTAATAATGATCCCTGTGGAACGCCTATTGTTGTATTACTCAAAATGGATGAAAAACTTATATTATTCAACTTTAATGTTACTTGTTGTGAATGCTTTAGAAGATAGGAGGTTAACCAGTCAAGGGCTATACCCCGAATTCCTATTTGTTTGCATTTGCATAGAAGAATGGGATGGTTAACCATAGCGAAAGCATGGCTGAAATCTAGGAACAATGCTAAAGTTAAATTATTACTATTTAGGGAGTTAGAAATAAATCTTAATGCAGCAAATAAGGCAGATTTGGTAGATCTCCCATTCCTAAAACCCCATTGAGAAGTAGAAAGGATATTATATTTATTTATGTATGGTAACAACCGACTATAAAAAATGAGTTCAAATAATTTTGAAAACTGAGGTAAAAGGGAGATATGTCTATAATTATTCACATCCTTTATGTCACCCTTATTTTAAAAATCTGGTATAACTTTACTAGATTTTAGGGAATTTGGGAATATGCCCAAACGGAGAGATTCATTTATTAAGTACAGGAGGGGTTTGATTATTGAATCTTTACATTTAGATAGTAGATTCCCTGGTATATTGTCAATTCCTGGGGCAGGGCTATTACTAAGTTTTTTTAAGGATAATATAACTCCTTTTCATCACATGGGTAGAGATATAGTGAATTTGCTGGACCGTAGTTTGATGATGGTGTTAGAGAATGGTTTAATGTTGAAGAATTAACAGGATTAGGGAGTTTTTGGAAGGCTTCAGCAATTTTATTACAAATTGTTTTACTATCTTTAATTAATTTGCCATTGTCATCATGGAACTGAGGGACTTGACTTGGAGATGTTTTACCTAATTCGTCGTTTATTATGCATCAAGTTTCCTTAGTTTTATTTGTAGCATTTATTAATCTATGATCATTGCATGTTTTCTTGGCTGCTTTAATTTGTGCAATATATATTTTTTTATTGTGTAAAAAGTGTGAATGAGAAATGGGGGTTCTATATGATTTATCAGAATGAGCCAGTTCTTGATAATGCAATAATCTCATTCGTTAGCCATGACTTTTTTCCTGATTTACCATTACCTTTCAATTTGTCTATTGTTGGAATTGCAAGTTCCAATAAATAACAAAATTTTAAGTAAAAACAATCAAAACCTTCATCAAAAGAATTAGCAGAAAAAACAACATCCCATTTTTCATCCAATAGTAAAGTTTTTAAACGATCAATGTTGGATGAAGAAAACACTTTAGTTTTATAGGTAATATTGCTTTGTTTACTAACAGTAAGATAAAATGTGGCTTCAATAATTAAATGGTCAGATATTCCCATATCATATACATCAGATGAAGTAAAAAGGTTATCATAGTATGTTGCTATATTATTGACGTTTTGGATTGACTTTCAGTTACGCAGTTACCTAGTTCAACAGTCACAACTTCTCAACATGATCACTTCAAATTCGGCTTGGCGCTCACTCATTGGCTGTCTTACCATTCAAATTAGAGCGACGACAGCGCTCAACCTTTCGCCTTCACGGTGCCTTCACCAACTTGATGTATCTGACGAGAACCAAATCGCCCCATAAGAGTTCCCTCCCCCTGGAGACTGCGACGAAGTTAGAGGAAAAGTTTATAACGAAGACCGAAAAACATTTGAGGGACGAAAAGAATTTTGTGCGTCAAGTTCGGTCAATTTATATAAAGTTTTGTTAAAATCAGTATCTGTGTTCATAAGATTGTTTCTGTTTTTATAGATATGCAGATTTTCTAACGAGTTAAGTGAATGGTTGGCTGAAGTTAACAATGTTAAGTCCTCTATGTGTATACTGTGTCCAGTTTCGAGGATATGAGTGGCTACGCTTGATTTCTCAAAACGATTGTGTTTGTAATGGGCTAAGTGTTCTTTAAATCGTGTTATTAGTTTTCGTCTAGTTTGTCCTATGTACATTAAATTGCAATGTGAACATTGTATTTTATAAATTCCGGACTTGTTCAAATTCTCCGTTCTGTCCTTGGTGCTATCCAGTAAATTTTTCAAACTATGTGGGTTCGTGTATGTTATTGTGCAATTCTTATGTTTGAAAATTTTATCCAAGCCCCTGTTTAATATGGGACAATGCGGTAGTTTTATATATTTGTTGGCCTTATTGTTGTCAAGTTTGAAAATGGTGGAGTTGGACAACATTTTTTTAAGATTGTGTTTTCTTATTAATTTATTGATTAAATTGTGATCGAAACCAAGTTTCTTTGCAGTTTGTTTTATATGTTTGAGTTCTTTAACATATCTATCTTTGTTAAGGGGATGTTGCACAATCGGTGTGTTAAGAATTGGAAAATAGCTGTTTTTTGATTCATGGGATGGAAGGAGTTATGTGGAATATAATTGTCAGTATGTGTTGGTTTCCTGTAAATATCAAACTCTATTTGTTGTTGGTTATTGATGATTAGTAAATCCAGAAATGGTAATGTATTGTTCTCCTGAAGTTCAAAAGTGAATTTTATGGATGGATATAAGTTGTTTAATTGATCCACGAAGTCTTCTACTTTTTGTTTTTTTAAATCAAAAATTGTAAAAATATCATCAACATATCTAAACCAACTTTCAGGAAAATAATGGAATTTGTCTTTGCAAGTCTTTTCAAAATGTGACATGAATATGTTGGCTAAAAAGGGGGATAAAGGGTTTCCTATGGAGGTACCTTGTGTTTGCTGATAAATTTCGTTATGAAATTGAAAAATGTTTTGTTGCATGCATAAGTTAGTGAGCCGTAAGTATTCGTAAAATTTTGTTTTAATAAAAGAGATTTTAAGATTTGGGATGTTTCATCTAGGGGTACACTGGGGAAAAGACTTTTCACGTCGAAAGAGACCAAAATCTCTGATTCTTTTATGGTTGTATTTTTCAATTTGTTGATCAGATCATAAGAATTTTTGACTGAGTGTTTGTCAAGGAATGACATCTGTTTGAATTCATTGTATAGCCATTTAGCTAAATTGTAAGTAGGGCTGTTGATCCCTGATGCAATAGGTCTCATTGAGTTGTCGTTCTTATGGATTTTAGGGAGACAATAAAGTTTAGGTATGTTTGGGTTGGAAGTATTTAATTTGAAACTTAATTTTTTGTCTATGATATTATTACATCCTTTGATGATTGCTTTGGTTTTATTGATCATGGAATTTAAAGGGTTTTTATTTAATTTAATATATGGTCCATTGTTTAACATGGCATGGACGTTGTCAACGTATTGTGCTTTGTCCATAATTACAATTTTGTTGCCTTTATCTGCTTTGATGTAAAAGCAATCTTTTACTCTAAGTTTTTTAATGGTATTGGGGAAGTTACTATAACTATGATGAATCTTTGTAGGCTTGTTCAGGTTATCTTTTAATTGTAATAAACAAGCTTGTCTAATATAATTTTTTGAATTTTCATCGAAAAATTCTATGGATTTTTCAATGTCAGTAATGAGTTCGTCTATAGGTAGCTTCCTAGGTGGTAATGCAAACTTCAAACCCATATTTAGTAAAGACAATTCTTCCTGAGAAAAAGAAGTTTTGGATATGTTTTCAATGAATTCAAATTTTTGTGAGATTTGATTGGGTTGATTGGCTATGTTTTGTGTATGGCCAATCTGTTTTTGTTTAAGGATATTTAATTTTTTGTCTAAAATTAATGATTTGGTGTGATATTTATGAGAATTGGTCTCGTGCATTTTATGTTTAAAGTTATTCCATAGTTCGAAGCCAACGTTATTTAAGTTTTTTGTTATTTTTAGGTGTAAATCGTAAGCCGATATTTCTAATAAACTCCTTTTGGCGTATAGATTCTTAATTTCTAATTGGAACCATTTGTTGATGGCTAATTGTTTAACTTTGGTCATTATATGGTCGTTCCTTGTTTTTGAGAAGACGTTCATGAAATTAGGGATGACCTTATTTCGTCTACAAGCTTTCAAGAATTTAATGTCAGCTGCTATATTATCGACCGAAGCGAGAAATGCATCGAGCAACTCTTATAGTGGTTCGACAGTTTTTCCTCCACCACGCATCCTCGAAGACTCTTGACTGACTATTGAGTGTTTGTCACTTGGCTGAATCCCTGTTTTAGAAGCCGAACTAAGCGAGAAACTCTTCCCATCTCATTGTCAGTACAGTGCACCCTCCGTGTGGCTGTGAATTTGAGGGGTAGGTGCAATTATAGTATTTGTGCTTTATTAGACCAAATTTTACATCGGGAGACAGCTTGTTTAAATTAATTAAATCTCCATTCAAAATTCTCTGCAGAAATTTACACCAGTCTACAATTATTTGATTTACGCCATCTCATTATCATTTCGGTGCACGCCCCGTGTGGCTGTGAATTTGAGAGGTTGGTGCGGATATAGTATTTGTTCTTTACTTGGCTAAATTCTACTATGGGAGATCACTTGTTTAAATTAATAAAATCTCCATACAAACTTCTCTGTAGAAATTCTAGCATTTAACAACTATTTATTGATCTCCATCCAATTCACGCCTAGCAGTTTTTAGACCTATCTCAAGCCAGTAATAAATTGACAGCCTAATATCTTCTAAACTGATTCGTGAATTGTTAGAGTCGCGAACTTTATCTTATAATTCGTCTTGTAATTTTTGATTATGAATTTTCAACTTTAACTTCTAAGTTTATACACATTCACTTTTATGGAATTTAAGTAAATGCATTTTATTTAGCATTTTTGGCATTTATATGACGTTTTAAGATGCTTTTAATTTTTTGTTTACTTATGTAATTTAGATGTATTTTAGATCTATCACTATTTCACTTTTCTTTCTTATTAATAATCACTCATCTTAATCTTTGTATGATTTTAATCATTAACACATTTATTTACAATTTTCATAGTATTTTTATTATATTATAGATTAATTTATATACGTTTCTTCTTCTTTGGTGAATCTGTCCTCGGACAGGTTTCATTTAAACTGCTCTCTCCATGTTGCCCGGTCCTGTGCCGCCTCCCTCAACTCTTCATAATTCCTTCCCATCATTAGGTCTGTCATCATATTATATCTTCCTCTTCCTCTTTTTCCCTCAATCTTTTCTTCTATTATTCTTTTCTGCAAACAATCCTTTCTTAAATTTTACCCTTCCAATTCGCATTCCTCTTTCTTATAGCTTTCATAATGCTTCTACTTTCATTTATTCTCTCTAGCACGTTTCTATGATAAATGAATTTTAATTTCATTATTGTTTAAATAAGTGGTCTACTATAATTGAATTTTCCAATTTATTCTGTCCTTGTAGTATATTTGCGTGAGTTTTTATTAAATATTTTGCCCTTTTATTTCAGTTAATCTAATGCCGAAAAGAAGCTGTGAATTTAACGATGAATTAAAAAAAGAATATCCATTTTTGAAAAAAGTTTGTGGGCAATCTGATAGGGTTAAGTGTACACAATGTTTCTCAGAATTCTGAGTTTCTCATGGTGGACGTTCTGACATAAAAGGACATCTTCAATGTGCCAAACATAAAGCTAGTTTGGTTGCAGCTGGTAGTACTTCAACCATTCTGCCATTCTTTAAAAGCACTGAACCAGTTGAAAAAGATTTATTAATAGCTTCCAAAGAAGCAACTTTTGCATTTCATACTGCTGTTCACAATTTAAGCTTCAAAACAGCTGACTGCTCGTCGAACTTAATTTCTAAGTTGTTTGAACCAAAGTTTGGTCTAGCCAGAACTAAGTGTGAGGCTATCATTCTAAATGTTATTAAACCAATGGCAATCGATGAACTTCGTGAAGACTTAAGTCAGTCTAATTTTGTGCATTACAATTGATGCTTCTAAAAGAAAAGAAATCAAAATTATACCTTTCGTTGTACGGTATTTTTTACCAGAAAAAGGAATAAAAGTCAAGCTTTTAGACTTTAAATCAGTTCAATCTTGATTTAAGTTGTAGTGAGTTTTATGAAAAAATAACAATGATTTTCTAGGTTCATGCTAGTGAAAAATATGAATGGTTTTCCAAAGAGTGATTCTCTATTGTTTTTTGTTCTTTTTATTCAGTATTCTGTAATTATGTAATTGGCATTTCTTAGCTTTTATTTGTTTTAATAAATAAATATACAACAACTTCAAGTACATATATGTTTTGTTATTTTTTCAAGTGAGACCCCAAAAATGGACATTTTTTGCTATTAATTTCTGTTATTCTTTAAACACTGGTTTCAATGTTTCCATTAGTTTATTTACCACATATTCTTTACAAGTTAAATTTCAGAAATTCCTTTATAAATAACAACTAAAATCTTTATTTATATTCGAAAAAGCAGCCAGTTTACAGCCCTTTATAACTTTAACGATCGACTTAAGTAACAAGCAGGGGCGTAGCAGACGCCCCCGCCTAGCGGGAGCCCAGGACCAAAGAGGAGCCCAAAGCTAGCTAATAGGAAAAGATTTCATTGAAAGATCCTACTTCTCTGAAATATCGTGCATCGGAAAGCATGCAGTTTCCACCCCATTAAAATGACAATTTGATCTACTTATATTTTATACTAAAATATTATTGTATATAATTAGCATTTTTAAAGAAACCGTCAAAATGTAACTCTGTTGCTTCACTTCACGTGTTATATATTTAAATGAACTAAAGAAATCATGGTATTTTATATGGCGGAACCATGCAACTATCACTGCCCAATGACTTCAAAAACATTCAGAACCATGGCACCGGATGACAGATATCATCCGTTATTATTCAAGTTTTCCCGGGGCCCCCGAGGAATTACTTGGCGGGCCAAGAAGGGTTCAGGTACTTCACTGGTAACGAGATTCGAACTCGGTACTCCAGAGTTTGGTACTAAAACCCACCGCCATAAAAGCAAGTAATAGCTTTATTTTGTAATTACAATAAAAGAATAAAATAACTGTACACCATTAGTACAAGTTAGCTTTTATAAACAACGTCCCGATTTTGTCCCGGTTTTAGCCTCTTCAAAACTAGGTATGTCTCGGTTTTGGGACATTAGAATATGGTAACCCTACCTAAATACAAAATCTGTGAAGTCTCCTCCCTTCGCCGGTTATTCATTGCACTACCTCTGAGATAACCATTTGTGCGTAATAGAGGCGAATCTGCTGGGCACAGATACAGAAAAGCTTACTTCGGTGATAAAAACAAACTGATAGTGGACATAGAGGGGAATGTTCGGGAAAAGTCTGAAAGAGGGAGACGGGGGGTCCTTAAGGCGAAAGCGCGAAAGTGAACGGCCTGTTTTTGCCGTTTGCCAGTGTCTCCAACGTAAAAAAGTAATACTAAGTAATATCCGGACGTATATCTACATCAGGTCGTAGTAATAACATTTTGGAATGGAATATGCTCTTATTCATATATAACCCGAAATTTAATGACAGATTTAGAACGACAGAGGAAATGATGGTAAATAGTTTGGTATTAACGGGGCTCCACCTTCGCGGCGCCTCTATAGGGGTGATGTATGGGACTACAAGGCGCTGAAAGTGACGAGATTTGGAATTACGTGGAGTAGTACTCCAATGGAACTCGGATGACCCAGGGAAGGGAAATTTGAACATGAAGGAAAATTTTACTAGGCCCACCGGGTTGGTTCGAAGTATTCTTGGTTCCTCCTCACGTTCACTGTGTTTCCCCCTCGGGTTGGGAAGCGTTCATTTTAATATATACCAGTCGCACACATGGAACGCAAGATTCATCGCCGATTGGCATATGATATGATGAACACTTCCCAACGGGAGGAGGGAACACAGTGAACTTGAGGAGGAATTAAAAACACTTCCACTAACTTACCCAACCTGGTGGGGCCGAGTAAAATTTTCCTTCAAGTTCAAATTTCCCTTCCCTGTACCAGTCAAGTTCCAACGGAGTACTGATCCACGTAATTCCAAAACTCGCCACTTTCAGCGCCTTGTAGTTCCATATTTCGCCCTTAGAGGCACTGCGGAGGTGGAGTCCCGTTAATACCAAAGTACCGAAATAATTTCCAAAAGAAAAGCGAATATTTCACGGAAAATTTTTATTACATTTAAATTAAGATACATTTACATCATTATTTTTTACTCAGATGAATTTGAATCTCTGGATTCTGAATCAGCATTTATAATCACCTCGTTCACAATATCATTTATTATCATCTTGTTTTTAATATATTCAATTTCAGTTTTCTTTACTTTCACCATATACTAAGTATAGAGAAAGTATTGTTTTTATCAAATAATCGAATTCGAGATTTCAACGAAAGTACATGTTCTAAAGACCATTGAACATGTTTGGCTATTTTCTCGATGACATGTGTTTCTGTGACCGGGATATTGTGGGTGCTCAAACTCAAAATCTATCATTCAGATCTACATGAAATTTTACAGTCAACATTTTTGTTAAAGGAAGACGTGCTGATTAGTTTTTGGTGAAAATCGGTCCACCGAAAGTGAGTGTTTACTCTTGTTGTTTACCCATTCTTTTGAAATATTCGCTTTAATATTTGATAAATGTAAAACCATACTGGAATAAAAGTCGTAGGAAATTACATTTTATGCAATGTTTGTTCGAAACATTTCCCCATATAATGCATTATTGAAGAGATTTTAAAAACTACATCTTTTAGCTGCCACACGACGCTCCTTTTTACTTTCTCCATATATGAAGTATAGAGAAAGTACCTACCATTTTCATGAAAGAAATCGATTTAGAGATTTCAACAGAAATACGTTCTAATGTCCACTGAACACTTTTTGACTATTTTCTCGATGATGTCTTTGTCTGTGACCGGGATTTTGTGGGTGCTCTAACTCAAAAATTATTAATCACATCAGTGTGAAATTTTATATTTGACATTTTTCTGAAAGGAAGATGTACTAATTAGTTTTTGATAAAAATTGGTCAGCCGGAAGTGGGTGTTTATCTTGTCACATTCGTTTATAAATATTTGCTTAATGTTTGATAAATGTAAAACCGTGCTCGAATAAAAGTCGTAGGTAATTAAATTTTCTACAACCTTTGTTTGAAACAATTTCTCATTGAAGAGATTTTAAAAACAAAATATTTAGCTTCCAGCACCACACCACCTACCGGCGACAGTTGAAAACACATGACACTCCTTTTTATTTTCTTAATTGTTGGAGCTTCAGGGCTATATCCATTATCTGAAGGCTATGGTTTGAATGTTTTTCTGCTCTTTGTAATCTATATTTTTCTTACAGTTCCTTAAAATATTTATCATCATGTTACATATTTGGAATTTTTTTAAATAAAAGGTGTCCGGATGATAGATATCCTAAAAGAAAATTTCATATTTCGAAATCTGTTCATTATACACATCTGGTTTGCACCATTACAAAGGAATACTTTCCATGTTTTTTTTTCTGGCTACTACCTACCATACTAGATTTCAATGTGAACATACTTGGTGGCATGACAAATATCCAGACGATATTCCACCTCATTCTACATATTTTGAAGCATGTTGTGGGTTATGGTAGCCACGGCATCCCTTATGTGGCCTTCCAACTGCTCAAGATCATTGGTCTTGACCTGGTAGACGGAGTTCTTCACATAACCCCATAGGAAAAAATCCAATGGGGTTAAGTCTGGTGACCTAGGAGGCTAGGTAATTGGAGCTCCTCTGCCAATCCATCTGCCAAGCATTGTGTAATTAAGGTGATTCTTCATGATGAGGCTGAAGTGAGGCGGTGCCCCATCTTGTTGGAAAACAATTCCAAGTGGTAACTGGGGAAGCACATACAGTTGCAGCATTTCCAGGTATGAGGCCCCAGTCATGATTGCTTCTGAAAAGAAGAAGAGTCCGATCACCCTATCGCGCATTAAGCCGCACCACTTTGGCACTGTCTCTCTCCAGTTCACATGTGATATGTGGATTTTTATTTCCCCAAATCCTGCAATTGTGCCTATTCACAATTCTGCTGTCATGAAAGTTCGCCTCATCTGAGAATCACACTTTGCAGAGGAAATCAGATGTTGCGTCAATTCTCTCTAGCATGTCTATACTGAAGTTTGTGCGTGCAACTTGGTCATTTGGTTTCAAGGCATGAAGCAGTTGAATCTTGAAATCTCTTAGATGGAAGCGTTTATGCAGAACATCATGTACAGTCAAACATAGAATTTGTAGCTGAGAGTTTGCAGTACAAATTGATTTATGCAGACTCTACTGGAAAGCCTCTCTGATGCAATTCACAACTTCTTCAGAGGTCCGTGGTATACCAGGAGCTTTTTCACATAACAAACTTCCTGTAGTCCTCAGTTTGTTGTCCTAAAACCAGATACTTTTGTGTGTTGTGGGTTGATGTCCATATTCAGTTCTAAAACAACGCTGAACAGTCATCACAGACTTCAACTCAGCAAGCCACAAAACGCACACAACCTTCTCCTCCAGCATCGCCATTGCTACTTGGCCTGCTCAAGGACTGGTGCATGTGCATGAGTGGTGTATGGAAAAAACTTTGAGAGTTTTCCTTTGTAATGATGCAAACTGGACATGCATATAAGAAACATTTTTCAAGATATGAATTTTTATTTTATACCTATCATCCGGACACCATGTATTACAGGCAGTGGCGGCTTGTAGCTAAAATTATTGGGGGTGCTGCTCCAGAAAATTTTTAGCCTTTGTTTTAAAATTGTGTAAAAGGAAAAAAACATGCATAAAAAGAAAATTTATTCAGGAACTTGATAAAATCTTAACAAAAAAAACCAAACATTTTTTACTTACTTTAACTTAAATTGTTGCAGTTCAAGCTTGATCTATTCATTTAAAAATGAAATCCATTCTTCTTGTTTTAATTTGCGCAAAAAGTTCAATAATTTTCTCCTTGATCTCTGGATGACAATTGAGGAAATTTTTCTCCATTGAAAGTACTGCAAGCGCATTTAGTCTTTCCGAATTCATAGTGCTTCTTAAAAAAGTTTTTATTCTTTTCAATGTTGAAAAGCAGCGCTCTGCCTCTGATGTAGTCATGGGAATTGTCAAGAGGATTTTTATCAGTTTCGTAATTTCACTAAAAACATCATCTAGATTATTTTCCAAGATAAATTTCAGCAGCTCAATTAATTTGCAATATTCATGAATATCAGTCCTACAATAGAATACTTTTAGTTCAGTTTCAAGCTTTTCTTTGTCAATCATGGGATAAGCTTCAGTGGTCAGTACTATCTCTTTTGTGGGATGCTCATTCTTAAATCTAGTGAAGCATTTCTTGTTGAACAATTTAGCAGCTACTAAGTGTTTAGTGGAAGAATATCTGTCCATTATATCAACACATATATAGTCACACACTTCCTTAGCTTCTGCCATGAGTGTCTTTGAAGGATTCTCACAGTACTTTGAGTTTCTCAATTCTAAAATAGCAGTTTTGAAATTTGTTATATATTCATTAACTTTACACACACTAATTTCTCGAGATTGCATTTGGTTGTAAATTATTTCAACAAGAGGCATAATCTGATGAAAAAGCTCTAACCAAAACTTGAAATTATCATCATTCAGGTATTTTAAAATTCCTGTTGCTTCTGCAATGGTTTGATCTGCATTTGATGTTGACTGAATTTCAGTAAGGCAGTTTTTTAAAGGTTGCAAATTTTCATGAACTCTGTTTATGGTCCGTATGTTGAAATTCCACCTTGTAGAGGATGGACGTGGAATGCTGACGTCCATATGTTTCTTGAGAATGGACACACGTTGTGGTGATCTTGAGAAGAATGTTGGAATAGCCAGAATGTTAGAGAAAAATATTCTTGCGTTTCGTGTAATACTTGCTGCATTTCTCATTATTAAATTAAGTTGATGTGCATAACAGTGAATGAAATGTGCATTACTATAAACTGCTTTTATTTTTGCTTGAACTCCTGCTTTTTTGCCTTTCATGACATTTGCACCATCAAATGTCTGAGCTATCAGTTTTTGCCCATTTCCTTGAAGGATTATGTCCAATTGTTCTAAAATACGTTTTGATATGCCATCTGCAGTTTGATTTTCTGGAATAAAGAATCCCCAAAAACGCTCAAATATTTCTTCATTCAATACGTACCATAGAACAAGGACCATTTGAGTGTGTTCCGAAACATCTGTTGTGTCATCAGCCATGACAGCTACAAAGGAAGCTTTTCTAATTTCCGTCCTTATCTCCTCATGGTATATTTGTAGCAGGAAGTCAAGTATCTCATTCTGAATGGTCTTAGAAACACCTTTGAAGACTGCACTGGTTTCTAAGTGATTCTTCAAATCTGAATCTAATTTAGATGCAAAATTTACTAATCCTCTAAATACCCCTGGATTTACTGAATCGTCTTTTTCATCATGTCCACGTAAGGGAGTTTCAAAGTTTCCACAAAAGTAAATGCAGTCTATTATTTTGGACAAAATTTCACGGTTCTTTTTAACTTTTATATTATGCTCATTGATTGAAAGTCTGTATGCCTCACTAAGTTTCTCCTTAATACTTACGGTTCCTAAAAGTGACAGTGAAACAACATTATCAACGTGCTTCTTTGACTTCTCATGCTTTTCAGTTTTTTCTTTCATTTTGTTTACATTACTAAAACCATCTTTTGTCCATGGTACATCACCTCCAAACAGCAAACACGGGAAGCAAAACAGTGCATTTTTTACTTCACAGCCGCAAAGCCAACTTTTCCGTTGGTACCATTCAGAATTAAAGCTACGAATATATTTCTTGTTGTTGCTTTTGCCTGACTGAGATATTAGAATATCAGGTGTTGAACGACCTCTTTTCTTAACTGTAACTTTCTCATGGAGAGATAGCTGTGAAAACTTAAGCTGTTGAAGTTCACTTACAGTCACAGAACTTATTTCTTGGGGATGCAAGGCCATGGTTAAAGTTTTCTGTTAAATAAAAGAACCGAAAAAAAATGAATCAAATAGAATAGCTGGAAGCAGAATAATAATCTAATTCTACACACTTCTACACTTTATCACATTCAAGAATATGGTACACGGTTTTTAAGCACAACGCATGCTGAGTAAAAAAAACTTCCTTCCACCATCACGCCAGAGCCGGCACTGCGAGAGCAACAGTGCTCTCTCTACCTGGCAGTCCCGCCTTCCTCCCCACCCCCCCCTCCTATGTGCGCATGCGCACAACAGTCAAACACCACGTCGCTGGCACTGTGAAGCGCACAGTTCCATACAAAGATTTTTGTATCTTTTTCATAAACTGGGGGATGGCTACTGAAGTACTGACATTAAGCTTAAGGAATATATATTGTACTACAAAAATAAAGAAAGAATTAAAGAAAAAACGACTCATTATATTAAATGTTATCGATAATATCAAGTGGAAATAGATAGATTTTCTTAATTGTTGGAGCATTGGGGCTATATCCAATATCAGAAGACTATGGTTTGAGTTTATTTCTTGTAAAGTTTAAATTTTTCTCACAGTTCCTTAAGATATTTCTTATCATTTAACCTATTTGGAATTTTTAGAAATATTACAGGTATGGAAATAGTCATATGGTGGCTATATCAGATCTTTTAAATCTTTACTATAAATATTTTGAAGAATTTGTTTGTTTGTGCATTTTTAACGCAACTACTACAGAACATAGAAGCAAGATGAATGTGCCATTTTAACTGCATTAAATAGTTAAGCAAAATGGGAAGGTTTTAAAGGTGATTTGAACTACATTTTTCATTTGAAAAATGATTTTCTATTTTAATTTTTCCCATTTAAATAACACGGTAATGAGCGTATTGTTGGATTAACAATCTACTTGACAACAGTTATAAACAATACCTATTATTAACTAAAATAAATAATATATACCTAATATAACCTAAAGTAGAGAAGACTGAAACACGGAGGTTATTCAATGAAGGGCAATCGCCAAAAAAACTATAAATCTCGCTAATTATTTCAAAAGTTAAGTGTAAGACAGTTTAAAGTGCAATTTTAAGTACTTTTGTTCTCTAAAAACGTTTTATGTATTCTGCATATTTTCTATACTTACAATTAGTAGACAGCAAAATATGTTTTTCATTAACATTGTAAATGAATATGGTGAAAGATATCTCAGAAGGTAAAATAAGAAAACTTCTATAACAATTCTTTAATTTAGACCAACATTTATAATCGTTAACTCTTCCTCCCCCAATCATCTTTATGTACATTTTTCTTCCCTTTCAACTGAACATCTGTTTGCATCAATTAAACCAATTATACTTATTAGATTATAATAACATTTTCCATGTCATACCAACACTTTTTATCGCCAAATTCAGTTTCAAAGTCATTTTGTTTCATAGGTATATTGTGGAAAAAAGAATTAAGTTTATTTATATTGAAGTCAAAATTCAAATCCATGCTGAATTTGGTTAAAAAGTTGATTTTAATTATAAAATTATGAAAAGTTTTTCGGTTTTCAACAATGAATAATATGAACTACCATAGCAACGATTCTAATGCCTTCCAATGGGAATTGATTTTACATACTTCATGAGCATTGATTTTATGCTTAGACTGCATTATAATCCATTTGATTTCAACCAACGACGTGCACATATGACGACGTGATAATATAAATTAATTTTTTATCCGGATACGTACTAAAACGCAGGGATGATTAAACCATAATCCTAGCACACAAAATATACTAATTTTACATAAATTTTAGTGTAATATAGGCTGTTGTCTTAATGATGGTTATAGTTATGATTTAAAAACGGCGATCTGAGCTTGAAATTCGTAAACTTGGACGCGAGCCGATTGCCTGTGAATTTAGAAATTTCGGATACATGCCTTAATATCTGGAAAAATGATAACTATTGTCGTATTTAAATTGGCTCTGTGTAGTTCAAATGATGTCGCGATCGTTTATTTACAAATTTTATCTTGGTGTACGGTGATTTTTTAATTTCTTGCAGTATGCAAGCACCGACAACTCGTATATAAAAAAACCACACAAGATAGACTTTAGCTGCCGCAGTATGTAAAATATAAAAGGCTGCTTACAACACATTGATACCATGTTGGAGTAAATACATCTGGCAGAAAGTGAAGTATGTATAGGATTACATCATTCAGTTTAGCACTTGTTCATCAAATCTAGAAAGCAGGAGTTGCGGAAGCCTTCTAGTGACTTTAGTTTTGTTGTCTTTACGGATAACTCATTCCAAAGTCTGCAGGTCGTTACATGAAATGAATTACTGAATTTTTTTGTTCTATGAGTTGGAATATTTAGCGTTCTTGATCTGCGGGTGTTTTTTCGTGGATGGAAGAGAGAATGGAATAGTTCGGCCAAAGATAAGAGGGAGAGTTTGAAGACCGTCGCCGAAAGAGTGATAAGGATATGAAGTTTCCTGCGGGAGCCGAGATTAAGCCATGACATCTTTTTGTAATAGTCAGATATATGATCTGATTTTTTAAGATTAAAAATAAATCTTACGCAGGAATTTAAGGTTTTTAAAATTTTATTGGACAGCTCTACTGATAGATCACTCTAGACCATGTCGCAGTAATCTATATGAGGCAGAAGAAGAGAGGATACGAGTTTTTACTTTAAATTCTGGGATAGGAAGTTTTTTAGTCTCTTCAATGAATAGAGGGAGGAGTTTACTTTTTTACAAACACTCGTGATATGGTCTGTCCACGTGAGTGTGTCATTTATAATAAGACCAATATTTTTTTGGGTTTTAAAGAACTGGATGGTTGCATAATCAACATGCAGACAGTTGATATCGAAGTTGATGTGTGAAAGGAGATTTGGGAAACCTATTAAAATGGCTTGTGATTTAGATGGATTTATTTTTAGGACATGATAACTGCTCCAATCGGTTAGTGATTTAAGGTCCGCATTCAGCTTACTAAGGGCGTCAGGAAGTTCTGAGGTATTTTGAATGTATACAGATCCGAAGGTCGTCGGCATAGAGGTGATAGGAGCACGATGTAAATGCCGTAGATATGCTATTAATGTAAATGGAGAAATAAAGAGGGCCGAGAATTGATCCTTGTAGGACGCCTCTGATGACTGGGAGCCAAAAGGGGGAGGAATTATTTAGAGTTACTTTTTGGTGATGGTTATTTAAGTAAGATTCGAGCCAATCTAACTAGGTACGTGAGAAACCCATGCCTTGGAATTTATCCATGAGAATATCTTTCTCGATTGAATCGAATGCCTTAGAAAAGTGAACTAATGTTAGAACTGTAATATTTTTGTGTCCATTGCTGCGCGTATATCGTCAGTTATTTTTAAAAGAGCAGTAGATGTGTTGTGGTGTTTTCTAAATCCAGATTGAAAAGGATCTAAAAGATTGCGTCGTTGGAGGAAGTCAGTCATTTGCTCGTGGACCAGTCATTCTAAGACCTTAGATAGGGTTGGTAAAATACTTATAGGCCTGTGATCGTTTAAATTTTCTGGAGCTGATTTTTTCGGAAGAGGAATGACCATAGTATTTCTCCAGTGTGAAGGAAATTTACCTTTCATTAGTGGTGGTTATATCAGTAATTGCCGGAATTATTTCCGATTATTGTGAATAGCCTTTATGTGAATGTTGAAATTTTTGCACCTGCTTGCTTAACATTTTCACTTTACCCCATTATTATCTAATTACGATACTCTTTCTTGTAACCCCATGAAAAAAACCGCTCCTACTGCAAGCGCCTCTGCTTCAAATCCTACAAAATGCGCTACTCTCGTTCGGAAGTCACGACATGTTCTGTTCGTTACCGCCATCCACCTCCCCGCATTTTCAGTTGTGCTGAGAACTTGTGACACGTAGGAGCGGCTACTCGGTAGTGACAAGCAATGGCCCGGCGACGCGGTATTATTCCCGAAGAGATAGTTCAGGCATTGCAGTACCTGTCAGAAAACGAGTCTGATATTGATGGTCCTGGCCCTGTGCTCCCTAATTCTGATGGCGAAGATTTTCTTCCCGGTAGTAGTTCAAGTGAAAATTCTGAGAGTAATAGCGACGTGTTAGACGATGCAGAGATAGAGGCTTCTCAACAGGATCTTGCGCAGGATGAATATTCGCACGTAATGAAACATGACTCCGATAAGTTATCTTTCTATGCGGGTACGTATTATTCACGTTGTAGCAGTTCGTCACAATTTTTACAATCGCGGGGACGTCATACTGTTTCGCACATTGCGATTGTCTCCACTGTAGTCATACTTATCCTCTCCTTCACATAGATATCAGACAAGGCCTGACTTAAGGAAGAGGATGTGGAAAAGGTAGAAAACTGGGAAGAGGACGAGGAGAAGAACGCCGTGCTTGTGGACGGAGAAGAACAGGGACCACAGACCTTGTAGTTGGAACGAGGTTGTTGGGGAGGGATGGTCAGACGCAGTGGATAGTGATACCCAGTAGCGTCAACATGACGGGTAGACTATCGGGTCAAAATCTGTTGAGAGAAAACCCGGGGCCATAACCACACGCTAAACGCAACGTGAGGAATGATAGCGTGGAAAGCGCGTGGCGTATCTTTATTGACGAATCCATTCGCCGACACATCAGACTGAACGGAGGCGGAGACAAAAAATTCGTTTTTAAGCTGGCCGAAGAACTGCGCGAGAAACACCTAAAAACAAGAAATAGATGACCCCCACGTGCTCCTGTACCAGCAGCACCTTCCACTCCTGTTTCAAGAAATAGAGTACGACACCAGTGCCAGATTTCAACATGCAAAGGCAACAAAACTTGTGAGAGGTGTTCGAGGTTCAACAGGTTTACTTGTGATAAGTGCACAGCAAGATCTGAAAAGGTGATTATATGTGTTCTGTACAAGGTTAATTAATTGTATTTCACAGGAATAAACAGTAATTGCTACTATTATTAATCTTTGATATTAAATATTATAAATTTTATTTTGGTGTCATTGACTTTGCCATATTTGTAATACTCAACCATTAAAACAACAATGTGGTTGATACAAAGTACTTACTAACCTTATTTGTGTTTAATAAATTTCATAGCTGCCAATAAAGCGATATTTACTCAGAAAAACGATATTGAATGACAACGAATGCATCTAAAGCCAAGAACCCACAAAAAACCATGTGGTCAAAATGACCGCTTCCGGCGTTTTTAGTATACAGAGAGGTCCGGCGCTTCTAGTGTTAAACCCAACTTATTTAATTTAAAAAGATTTTTTATTCTTAGATAACAACTTAACAAACGATTTTGAAGTATCCTGAAAAATGGAAAGGAAATACAAAAGTGGTTATCAGAAAAGGAAAAAGCAAAAAGAGAAATTAGAAAAGCAGAATTTTTCTCTAAAAAATATACCAAGTTATCCAAATTCTTCTCAGTACATAAAGAAACGGGAAAGGAAGGTAACACCATTATCGTCAGCAAGAATGTAAACGAGAACGGAAATTCTACTTACTACGAGTGTCAATCAGCCGTCGCAGCTACGGAGCCTAGCACGAGTACAGGATTATTTCAGTATGATATACGTCAAGAAATATATGGCTATAAAATTCCTGAAATTGGAAACAGGCACAATCAAGACACCTCTCTATGGCAAGCGGACTAAAATATTATAAGAGTTTTTTGGATTCTTAAATAAAGAAATTCCTGGTCAAAATATAACTAACTAGTATTTTAAAGAATCAAAGAGAGCCACGCGTTCCAAAGATGTTTAAATATACTGCTCACCAAATTTCTTTAGTTTTAAATTACAAAATGGTGAAACTAAAAGAAGAGACTTGTTGATTTATTCTCAAACTCTAGGAAATGTTTTGTTTTTTCTGTATTCTTTTGAAATATTCGGATGAATCTTTCGTCACCGGGAAATAAAGTTTCTTCCAGAAAATATTTTCCGCTAGGCGGTTTCGTCACTGACTGTATTTCTTCAGCTGCTGCAGAGTTGATTAGATGAAACGGAGGAACGTCTTTCTCTGAAGGATCGTTAGTTGCACTGTACATACAAACACTCCCACAGCATGTTCTTTCGATTCACCAATCTGGCTGATATTCTTTTTAAGATTTATTAAATACGTCGACATCATCTTCTCCATGTAAGAGCGCCAAAGTTCCCTTTCCTGTTGCCTTTTTTTGATTACTCTCGCGAGATTTACAAGTCCCGCTCAGCAAGTCTTCGACAAGTAAACACGGGAATGAGCGTCATTTGAGCGCTGTTCTCTATCAGGATTGACTTGGTTCTGAACAGTTTTTAAGTTTAAAGTAAAGTTATCCCCGAGAGGGAGAAACTGAGGAACGGCTTAGTTGTAAAAATTACAGTTTATAACGTCCTCGTTATTATCTAATTTTATGAAAGGATTGCAGTTATTCTTCAAATGGAGTCCTATAGTCACTCTCTTTGAATCACCATGATTCAGTTTATAGCCGCACTCCAGTAATCCAAGATGGTCCGGTCGCCAATTCTCCTTTGTACTCTCCTCCGGAATAATCTCTGTCAGGCCGGTCTTAAGAGGAGGGGAGGAGGTGGGCCCAGGGCCCCGCGCCTTATCCAGAGGAGCTTCCGGTTATTTTCTATTACACACTCATTAACCCTTTGCGGTCCTAACCCGGACTCAGTTCGGACAGATTTCGGCGTTTTTTTTCGGCTACTTAAAATGAAATGGGGCTGTGATCTTGTTTGTATTGGCTGACGGGTTCATCCACTGTCTTATGCTTCCATCTGTTTGGCCTTCTTTGAACACCTTGCAGAACTAGAAAATATTTTCTCAGCCCATGTTTACATCTAGCGATTGGAAATTGCGTCCACTAGCTGGAAATCATTGCATGAGCGTGATATAACTGACGAACTATATCACGATAGTAATTCCTGGAGTAATGTTAGCGTTGAATCTGTTGATTTTATACCTGAAAATGTTTCAGAAAGTGATAGTAAAGATGTAAACAGTGAGGTGAGTGGTAGATCTGAAGATGGTGCTACAGCTGATGACAATATTGCTACAAGTATCGTGACACACTTTGTGAAATATAATTATGGTTCCACACGATGTTATAAACTTTTACACACTTGAATAATACCAGAAAAGCCTGTAGATTTCTTTTCGCTATTTTTTGCCATTTTCTTCAAAACTAATTGGACATGATGAGATCACATAGGGTGAAAAACCTGGGCCTCAAAAGGTGTTAACACCTTTTGCTTGACCAACCGATTCTTTGCCTCTCTCCTTTCCTTTACTCCGCCACGTGAGGTCTCAAACTGTCATAGAATGCACCGAGGACGTCGAGAGGGTCCCAAAGCGTTCCTCTTTGTTTCCTCGTGCACTTATTTACCCGCACTTAGTTCGGTTCATTGATTGCGGTCGTTTAAGGGACATATGATAAGGCAAAGTGCTGCCAGTTAGGTTTTACCTAATAAATCCGTCCGTATCTTCGCTCAATTAGCAAGTAAATTACGTAGATGCTATAAACTAGTGTGATAATTAACATTTTGGCTTTATCTGGCGAGTTTCAAGTGCTCAAATTCTGAGGAATTGTTGCGTTGTACATGATTGGTTAAAAGGTTGTAGGTATTAGTCGGATGATTCCGAAAATGTTCTTCTTGAATTCTTCTGGAATGGGGACCGGAAGACACACCGCCTAGGGCAAGTAAAGGGTTGCTACAGGACCTCTCTCTCCATTTTAAATAAAACGCTTCTGGGTCCTCAACAGCATCTAGAGGGAGAGTGCATAATTTACCGCGCAAATACGCAAAGACTTGACTTCCTGGAACTGTTTTTCGAAGAATCCGGCCTTGCCCACCACTAGTGTCCCATTTTTGGATTTAAAAAAATAGCTCAACTCTCACTCCTCTTCAGTTCTACTAGAACTGCCGTCGAAGGAACATTAACCGAATGAGTGTTTACTCGTGTGCATGATTTCTGCAGACAAAAGAGCATGGATTATTGTCATTTTTTCTTGGTGAATGGTTTTTCTTGTGAATGAGCGTTAAAAACGCCGGAATTTACGCGAAATTTGAAGAAATACAATCCATAAGCAACATTCGACGATAAAAATTAGAATCTTCGTTAATTTTCTCAGAGAAGAGTACATAACAGTAGTCCCGCTCCGATATTACAATTCTAAGATATTTTAATGTGCAAGAGAAAATTACCCTTCACGATGGATTTCAGATTTCCCATTTAAATCAAATGGGAAGAAAAGTTCCTGGAATCGAACCCGGGACTTTCAATATTTGCAACGAAAAATATCTTCGGGAGCTCGGCTCCAGTTGCAGGAGATTTCCACCAACTGAAACCATTGGTTCAAAAGTTAATAGGGGAAGGACAGCAACAACGACGAAACTATAATCCAATTTCTTTTCTGGAAAGTATGCTAAAAACAAAGCGAAGCCTTAAAAAAAAGTTCATGAAAGACTTTCAGTGATAAGTGAAGTTATATCGTGTAAAAATGAAAGTAAACCATCGGTTTCTTCAGATTTGGAGATTGTGATTTATGATAGTGAGTAACACGCGAATTTCATTGTGACATCACACCCAAGTATGTCATCATTTTCTTATTTTCGGGAAGGAAAATTAGGAAATAAGAAGAGGAACTAACAAAATCCGAAGGCTTATTTTCGTTCCACACCGTTACTCATAATCACAGTTTTAGTTCAATGGAATGGACATCAAAAGTAATCCAAAAATTGTTTGATGTGGTAAAACAAAATGCAAAGCAACAGTTAAAAATATTATCGTTCCATACTCAATTTCAGTTTTGAAAAGTAAACTTGAAAGTGTAAATTACATTTCCATTTTTTAAGATGCATCAAACCATAATAATATTAAAATTTTCCTTACATTAGTTAGGTATTTTGGCAAAATTGCTGGTATACAAACAATACTTTTGAACTTAGTTAATCTTCCTGGAGGGACAACTGAAATAATTTATTGATCAATAATTAATTTACTTTTCAAAAATAACTTAAAAGACAAAAATTATTGTTTTTTGTGCTGATAATGCCAATACAAATTTCAGCGGAGTTAAATGAAAGGGCACTAAAAATATTTTTGCCAAACTAAATGAGAATTTACATCAAAATCTTATTGGTATCGACTGTGATGTCCATATTGTGCATAATAGCATACAAACAGCTACAGATTTGTTACCCGTTGATATTGATAGTATTGTCATAAAAATATATTCTTATTTTTATATTTAGACAGTTCATACTGAGAAATTCAAGTAGTACCGACATTCCTCGGAAGTAGATTACCAAAACCTTTTGGGTTATAGTAAGACCAGGTGGTAGGCAATTCTGCTTTGCATTGAAAGAATTTTAAAATTGTTAGGGCCCTTGAAGTCTTACTTTTTATCTAAAGGAAAGTGTCCAGCAATACTAGAAAATTTCTTTACTAATGTTCAGAATTATGGCTAAAATTTGTCCATCATCAACCATCATTATACCATAATACAATAAAGAAAATCTAAGGAATTGACGATATTTGATGTTGTAGAACGTATTGCTTACTTAAAAAGAAAAGTTTGTGACGGGTTGAAAAATGAATAATTTCCAATAACAATTAGGCATTATCTGGCAAGTTTAGAAGAAAATTATTATATTAGTAGGGATTGGTTTATTCTTCATGTTCAGAATTTTTATAAAAACTTCATGGAGTATTTATAAATATATACTGAGCAATTTAACATTCTAAAGATATTCATTTGGATTAATCTTAAGAAAACTCCACCATGGCAAGATGTCCAAGAGACTTTGGAATTTATAAATAGAAACATTAAACAATTAAGTCCAAGAGACTTTGGAATTTATAAATAGAAACATTAAACAATTAAGTAAATGAAAATGATTTATGTATTTGAAGAAACATCTTTCGTAAAAAGTTATACAATATTATGGAATATAAGAGAATGGAATGTAAAACCTTTAGAGACAGACTCTAGATGGGTAGAAATATTCAGCCATTTTCAATTAAAAGATATTCCTTACAAAAAAGTTCTCAAAATTGTGCAATATTTTCTGTTTACCAGGAACGAATGCACCAATTGAAATGGTGTTTTCATTGGTGAATAAAATATGGATATCAGAAAAACAACAATGAAGGTGGATACAATCAAAACTATCATTATGTTCAAATTTAATCTTGCGAGGACTTATATAATGGCCTGTGCAAAAACAAATCCATTCAACAGAAAAATAGGAATATTAATATATTTGTAAGTCTCTTTTATTAAATTTTAATTGCGACATTAATTTTCTATGTAACTTAAGTACAATAAATATCTTTTTCTAATATTATACACAATTATTCTAATAAAACTACGTCTGTAAGAATTAAATTTAGTACCACTTGTCCGCATTCTCGGTTTCTTGAGCGCTTAGGGTGTTTTTTTAAAGGTCCCCCATTGTCTGCTTAAGAAATCTCCCGCATGTCCCGCATTGGCCTTAATTATGATCCAACTTATGGAAACCTACATCCCTCCCTACCTACGTATTTTCAGGTGAACTCCCTAGTAAAAATTATTACTTTGATTAAGCAGCGTTCAATTTTTTCTCTTAAGCGGCGGATAACACCGAACTCCTCTTCTTCGAAAGCCGTTTCCTCCCTCCTCTCGTCCATTGCCTAGCAACATTCTTATTTGTCGATCCGTCCCCTGCTCCTAGTTCTCATCTCCCTCCTGTAACGCACGTATGTCCCTCCCCCCTCCAGTTTTCCCCTCCTGCCCTCCTTCCCGTTCCGTCTTCTTCGCTTGCATCTCACTCCCCATTTGCGAAGTGAGTGGCGGGGAGGGAGGGGAAGGCGGAGCCGAGCGAGGGAGAAGGGAACGGAAAAACGGAAATTACTCATCCGTAAGAACAACAGCGACGGTCTGTTGATTTAGCATTAAAATCTACCGATTCGAGACCCTGGAAACGGACGGGAGGGCAAAACAAAGACTCTGGCACGGAGGAGAAAAGGTTGCGTTTCTCTCTGCCGTCCCCTTTCTTCCCTCGAATTCTGCCTCGCTCCGCTTGCACCCACTGTCCTTCGCTCCCGATACGAAAGTTCGCATCACATCCATCGCGGCGTATCCTTCGAGGCAAAAAACTTCGTTTTAAAAAGCGCCCTCACGGAGGAGAAAAAAAAAACAATTGAACGGCTGCCGTTCGGAAATTGGTTCCCTGAGACTCGCGTTGCGCGAGAACGCTGAAGGTGTTTGATTGTGACGCTGGAATTTTTTTTAGAAATGAATGGCGCGGATATGCGTGCGTGATAGGGTTATCAACTGTATGACCTTCATGGCCCAGAGATTTTAGTCTGAAACTCGGAGAACCTCGAAGATTTTGAAGGAGTACTTTTTTTCACTTTTTACGAGTTTTCGGTTATACATAAGTTTTTAAATAATACATATTTTAAATTATATTAATCCATATTCATTTATCAATTTAAATATTATTTATTTGGTTATCCATGAATAGTGTAAGCAAATGCATTATTCTCTTCTCCTTGCGTGATCAAAATTCATAAAGGGAGAATTTATTCAGGATTAAAATTTGTATTTTTTTATATATTTAAAACTGTAAAAACGGAATTATCTACTCGAAATTCGAGGAAATGTGATTGATAAATATTACGATGAGGATTAGATTGTTCATTATTTTCCGCTGATAAAACCAAAAAGTCCTATTCGACATATTAATTATAAGATATTTCACTGAGTAGGAGAATATATGCACGGAGATTTCAAACTTCCCAAGTAAATCGAATGTAAAATAAAGTTCCTGGGATCTAACCCGGGACTTTAATCTTCGAAAAATAAAGTATCTCTCGGTAACAAGTAATTCCCACCAAATTATAAAATAATACGAGTAGGTATATTGTAATACTTATCAACTTCACCCTTGCTGAACAGGAGAAAATGTTTAAGGGTAAATTGGTTAATTAAAAACAAGAAATTCATTCGTTTTTCATGTTTAATTAAAATAAAAATCACAAATAATAAACGCAGAAATGTTGCATACAAACAATGGATTTTATTTCTTAAAATCATATTTATTCCGGTTTAGAGCGGACACAACTAGTTGTTTTTGGTTATTTTCCTGGAGGTATTCATAAAACGTGTCGCAGTTCATATCGAAATTCAAACGAATGGCAATTTTTGCTTTTACCAAATCAACTATCATTCTATTTGTCATTTCTCCACATTGGTTCTAATATAGAAAATGTTCTTTCTATAAACGCATTGCTCACTGGAATACTCATGACTTTAGTAACTATTGATTTTATAACTTACAGGTCTTTCATTGATTTAAAAATACTCAAATTTTTTCATTTGAAATTTCAACATTTCCAAGGTATGATAAAATCTTTTGAATTGCGTTCACTTCATCGTATAAAACGATCATCTACTTTTAAATTCAATACATTAGCGACTTTTACAATGTCATACAATTTTAAATCATATTTTTTAAGTTCAAAGCTTTGAAATAATTTATGGAACTATTTTCAAAATCATAATATCTTTTTATGTTATCGATAATTCGAGTATAAACTTCAACTCTGGTGCTCTCGAAATTCAAGGTATTAACAGAATAAATATGAAGGTTACGTTTTATTTATAATAGGAGAAAATACAACATTTGTGTTACTTTTGATGTTTTTGTTTACAGCTATCGATCACAACATTTTCTTAAAACTAATAAACCTGTCCATATAAATGCACTTTTTTGGGGGGCAGTGACTGCTTCAGGTCCTGGCCTGTTAGTTCGTACGCAAACAAGAATTTAATCCACTGATTGTCAGTATTTTAAGAGATAATCTCATTCTATATATAAATGAGATTGATTCTGAAGGTAAAGAGATAGTATTTGTTCAGGACAACTCTCCAGTACATAACACGAAAGATATAGCGGTTATTTCAACCCTATAGAAAATCTCTTGGGTATCATTGTTGAAGAATGGTCACCTTTACATGAAAGGACTGAAGAGGCATTGGAGGTTCACGTAAGGGACGTATGGAACTATTTGGAAATGCGACCAACCCTTTTCCAAAACTTGGTGGGATCCATGGGGCGACGACCCAGAGTGTTTTGGATAGCGATGGAAACCTCAAACGTGATTGAAATTTCATATTCTTACATGAATCAAAGATTTTAAAGATACCATATTGTTTTTAGGTTTATTAATATGATTACTTGTTGGTTATTTTCTCTATTATTTTCTGTTTTCTTCAATACCATGGTCCTATTTAGTTGAAATTTGTAAAATGTTTATCATGCTTTCGTTCAGTAAAGTGTGAGCAGCTGTTTTGCGGGAAAGCAATCATATAGTTCGGAAATTGATTAATCTTGCAATTACCTACGACTCGTCTGTGAAAATGAAGTTCACTTAATAACGAAGTGAAACTAATTGATAATGACTGTAATAACAATTTAACTCAATGAATTATGAAAAAGATATACCGCATTACAATCTTGTGCATTCCGTCAGCCAACCTGACTTCTTACGTCTGTGGTTAACGTGGAATATACGCTAATGCTATCAGGTATCAAGTAATGGAATAAGAAGCTCTGCAAAAGTTTTATTTTTATTTTTAAAAATGCATACATCTCGACTCTCGAACTGGGTATTTTCATAAAACCGACGAAAACGTCGATTCTAAATTCGTTGAAACGAAAACACAAACTCCAAAAAACATTTACCAACACTACCACCTTCAAAATCGAAAACAAAAAAGACAACAAATATATAAAGTTACCTTATTTCCCTCCTATAAACAAAGGCTTGGATAAGATTTTCAAACAAAAGAAATATCTAGATCGTTAAAAAGTAACTTTGAGGTGATTAGATAAAGAGATCAAAATCATTACGACTATATACTGAAATTACTTAATTAATTTCTTATTATTCCTATAAACACCGTAATTACAATAATATGAGAAGCGGGAGCGTAGTAAATATTTTAGTATTGCCGTCCATTCTGTACTTTCGTCCCTTCGTCATTTCGGCTCTTCAACATTTCAGCTCTTCATCATTGCGGCCATATAAAATTGTCGGCATTATGACCCTTGTCGGCCCTTCGGTCGTTTCGGCTCTTCGGCACTTTGGCTGTCGGCCCTTCGACCCTGACCCAAAAAAGCGTCATTTACGCTGGATTTTCGCATCTATGATCCCTCAGAATCTCTAGGTAATTTTAGATTTAACTTCTTATCCTGCCCACCGAAGCATAGGCAATCCGATGCGGCCCGCCCAAGTATTCGCAACCATGGATGGGGCCCGCCATGCAGAAAAGGTTGCCCATCCCTGCTTTAGAGTCTTAATTTCGGTGAATCCTCAATGAATGCGGCTGCATCGTAGACGATATGAACATTTTTGTATAAGTTTGTTTTGGCTATTCGTTTGTGAAAAATCACATTTAAGTGCTTGTCCAGGAGATTTTGCTTTCAGTTGAAAAAAAATAAGTTATGTCCATTGAAACATGAGGTTTATGCAAATATCGGGACGAGATTAGGATCGAAGCTAAGTAATACGATGACGAGGTGTGGACGAAATATAATTGGAGAAAAACCAAAAATTATGAAGAATTATGTAGGGAAGGAGGCAATAACAAAAGGTAGGATGGGAAAGAGTTCTTAGAATATATTTGGAAGGTCAATTTTTGCTATAAAATGAGTCCGCTATTAGTAACTCAACAATTATGAGCAATGCTTTTGTAGCCGAAATGTCGGTCCGGTTTTCTCAACATTCTGTGGCTGTTGAAGCTTTCTAAATTATAATTTGTGAAACGCATTTAGCAAGGTATTTTGTCTGATTAGAGGTTAGGGAAACCTTTTAGTATTAAAAGAATGATTTTATTCATATAGATAAATCTACAGGTTGTCGGATAGTTTTACACGGCACTACCGTATTTTGGTTCGATATATTGATAATGATACTCTCTTGTGATTAGTTCTTAGTTTTAATTTTTAGTAATTTTTATCCTGAAGGATATACCACTGTTTCATCTCCAGATAGTGCAACATTGTTCCTACTCTAAATAAGCTTGATGATTTTCAAAAGATTTTATTAGGAATCATTCACATTCTGTCTAGTAGCTAAAATTTGATGAACAAACTAATAACTTTGTACTCTATTTCATTTTCTCGATTGATGGTGTATTTTTCTGTGGCCCTCTCGCTATGATCACTAACATTTGTGAATTCCGTGATTAACTGCGACTTCTTCCATCTTTTCTTGTACAATTTAGCTTTGACCAGAGATTAAAAAATAAATAGAATAGTTAACGAATTGAACACACACGAGCACATGCACATCAAAGGTAGTACAGCATTGTCTTTTACAGGGGAATCAGAATGGAATATTCCTGAAATCATCCCTCGAATCCCTTTTTTGGGCTTAGCGTCCGTCGAGCGACGTAGTGAATAATCCACAAATTTTCTCTTCGGTTTTGGAACGCGTGAGCATCACTTTTCGCAAAGATGCGAAAGAATGGAATTCGGTGCACCTCTTCCTCATCTCTTCGAGAGCGTTGATCCGGATCATTCCGCGGGGATCTGAATTCGTAAAGCCGGCGACAAACGATCAGAGAAAGGCTTTATTTCAAGCGTTGCCCACGTTTCGGTATGTGGCGCCACCAGTCTTACTCCCGTCTTTTGAATTTTTTCCGATCCCTCCTTGCACTCTACAACCACCTCTTACCCTCCCATTCACGCCTCCTCCTCCTCCTCCTCTTCTGACTCCCTCTCTGACTCTCTCGCATTCCACTGCCTCTTTCCCCTCCTACTGTAAAACTCCCTTTCCACCGTCGCCACCCTCTCGCTCGAAACCTTTTGAGAGTTCGGTAAAGTCTTCGCTCCTGAGCGCGAGTTCGACAGAAGTGGAGGACGCAGGAAAAAAGGAAAATCGAAAGTGCGGAGGAGAACAACCTCCGAAATGTGTGCTGGAATGCACGAGTGTCAGAGCGAGAAAATAAGGAGGGGAAGAAATCGCGGAGTAGTTGAGGGCGCGGAAAGATACTTTCGCCCTCTCCCTATCGTGATCTTTCTCTTTGGTATGGAGAGTGGGAACAGATGAAGTGAGGGAGGCGGCGGTTTTAGAGTACGTATGGGCGAAATGGTTTCTGAAGATGGATGGGTGAAAAGGTTTTCATTTATTTTTTTTTCTTGGAGGAGATCAGGAGAAGAATGGGAGGTTTGTGGGAAGGGAAGTGAGGTTGACTATTGGAAAGGGTTGGGTTGGGTGGAGTAGAAATGAGACTCAGGTCGAGGGAGCAAAAGGGAGGAAGATGCCAAGGGAAAGAAACGAGATTGCAAAAAGAAAGGAAGGGGAAAAGAGAGAGAGAAAAAAGAGGCAGATGTATTTTGATAGAGAGATAAAAAGAGAAGGAAAAAGGGGAAAAGAATGATAAAAACAGGGAGCGAGTAGGAGAGGTGCGTGTGTATGTATATATATATACATACACATACATTTGGCCGTCGATTCTGCATTCGCGATCCACTTTTCGCTTGACGTGTTCGCTTTGGCAGGTGTGGGACGAATAGCAGAAGTGGAGAAGAAAATTTGAGTAGACCAAAAGAAAGCTTTTTATTCTAGTGGGAGTGAACGGGGATTTCAAGGAAAAAAGGAATACTATAGGTGACGAATACCGTGAGATTTTAAAATTGTCGTGACTCGGAATAGGTCATCCACGAAATCAGTAAACATTGGTGGAGCTTTGAAGTAGATCGGGGTGCCGATGGTGTAGTGATTAGGACCCTGGCTGCTACTCGCCTGCTGCTTGAAAAGGCAGCGGGCACGAATCCTGCGCAAGTAGGATTTTTCCAAGGTCGCCCGGCCCCCTGTTTGTGTGGTTTGAGGAGACCGCGGAAATTCAGCTGTTCCGTCCTTCGGAAGGGACGTTAAGCCGTTGACCCCCCTGGTGTTCTTCGTAAGAGCAGGAAAATGCCGGCACCGGGTTTCCCTCCTCCCTTCCCCGTTTATTCATTGCACTACCTCTGAGATACCCATTTGTGCAGTAAGAGAGGCGAATTGGCTGGGCACTCAAACAAACAAACAAAGTAGATCGTGTTCTTGCATAGAAAACAAGCTCATGTGGTAAAAAATACTGCTCTTTTTAGCACCTCGATATCACCATGCCATAAAAGTGAAGGAAGGTTACGACGCAAAGGAAACTTTTGATTGTTCTTTTGTAAGCATCTACATCTACATATAATCCTGCAATTCACAAATCTGATGGGTGGTCGCAGGTGAAATGAGCCGATGCCTACCTAACAGTTATTACATTTGTAGCTGCGAGTAAAGTAGTACTTGACATAAAAAAAGAACGACCTGAGTACTTGAAAAAATTATTCCGTTTCAATTAAATGAAAATAGTTTAGATGTACGATGAATTGTAAGAATTGCATTTCACCATCTCACAGCAAAACTTAGCTTTGAATTTAAATTTTCTTCTGTTTTTAACTGAAAGGATGTAAATGTAACTACTTTATATCGTCAGACTACTTATAAAATTGGTATTTTTATTTTTGTAAATTTTAGTATTTTATTTTAGTGTTATAGGTATAAGAAGTACCATCTTTTATTTAAAATTTCTCTGTTAGTGGAATTTAAATATTTCCTTAGAGTGTCACAGAGGAGTTGCATGCTTGTGCGCGCATGCGCATTTCTTTTCATTCGATGGATTTCGATTATGCATCTGAATTACCTGTATTCTGTAATTCTCTACCTAAACCTCATAATGGAACTTCGCAAATCACACGGGGATGCAAGGGACGCTTGGGGATATAATGCCGACGAACCTGCATGGGGGACTATAATAATCCAAGAGCTTTATTAGCCAAAAATGCACATACACACTGCAAGGGGGAGGCGAGGAGGTGATAGAGAATATGACCGTGTTTCATGGGATGGCACCGACGTCTTTTGACCTTTGCTCCCTCTGTCTCCTTTGCTCAAACGCATAGAAATTTTAATAGCGTTTGGGAGCCGGTGATAGAATGAAAAACGAGATTTTTTTTGCCGGAAATAAAGGTTTCTCCATTCTCTTTTGCTTGCGCGCCCGGATTTTATCCTCTGTTTTGTCTGTAGGAATGGTGAATCCATATCTGGCGCTCAATAGCATTCGCCAAAACGGCGTGTTGACCCCAACTCTCGTATTCTAACAGTCAGCATCTATTTTTGCTCTCATTTCGCACTCCCATTCAACTACTAGACGTTCTATACAGGAAACAAAAAATGAACACCCTATAGTCGTGTCTGTCTGTCCATCCGCATGTTTCATCAGCGAAACTACAGGGCAGTTTTCAAACAAAATTTGTAGAAATAGTCAAATAGCATAAGTTTTGTTCGGTACATTTATATTGGAGGAGTAGCCAATTTCAAGAAAATCAAACTAGAACTTTAAAATGTCTCCCCTGTTATTTAATTGTTGCCAGCGAAAACAATCTTCGTAACGACTGAAGTAAACAACATCTTCGATAAATAAGTTTATTTTCTTTCGTTCGCCGACAGCTTATATAGTAAATTGAACGAAATGGATTATCCACGATGTAAATCATGCATATAAAATCCCAATGTCATTCTGTGTCTAACGCTGACGTCATCAATGGCACTTTTTAACGCGTTTTTTTACAAACTTCTCGATTATGTGGAAGGTTGAAATTTCGTAGGAATGTTGTATTCAGATATAAAAATAAAATGACGAAATAAAAACAAGAAAAAACCCGGGTTCGACTTCAGGGGGGCGATTTCCGTTTCTCGTAAGATAATACGTAAAAATCGACTTTTTAAACTGCAGGCTTTTATTCTTTTGGAAATTAAAATTAGAAAAAATTGACGTACGATCTTGAAATTTAAACTATGCTTTAGAAAAATTAATGCGGTTTTTTATTCTAATCATCTTTTTCCGTCTACCGTTCGAAATTTCTCATATAAAGCATAAAAATCATATTTTGGGAAAATATCGGCTTTTAAACGGTACCTTGCCTTGCCGATTTCGTCATTGTTAAACTTCGAGAATCAATTTTTGTCTCAACCCGCTTTCGTGCAATATATACGAGTGCATAGGTTGCCTTAAATTATCGTAGGATTTTTCTCGAAAATACGTTATCCTAATGGGACTGGGATTTAGTTTGGATTATTTTGCTTATCTAAACGACTATATAGATGTAGAGTAAGAGAGAGGGGATGTGGGGAGGGAGATCGGAAGAAAGGGATATAGAATGGAAGGTACATAGAGAGTAAGGGCGGTATATAATTAGAAAAGTGCGGGAGAAAAGAGATAAAGGAGACGGAGAAAAAGAGGGAGTGCTATGGATTGGGACAGGAAGGAATGAGGGAGAGGGAAGGTGAGAGAAAAGAGAGGCAGAGAGAGGGAGGGAGAGAGAGAAGGAAAGGGAGAGGGAGGGAAAGAGGGGTGAAGGGAGGGAGACAGAAGGAGGGAGAGAGGGACGGCGAGAGGGAGGGAGGTAATATTATTATTTATCCGTCATATGACGCGCAATACACTAGCATATAAATGTTTTCCCTACGCATACAAGCAACTTTTGCAAGTGAAAAGAAATGGATAATTTAAGCAAAAGAAATGAACGTGAACGTAGAGATCACTACTACTCATTTTAAATTGTTTTATTAAAAACTACCGGTTATAAAAAAACGGTAAATCACAAACTCAGTATTTCCTTTGACATCGCTTCTTATAAGTATATCGTTTTTAAATAAAGGCATTAGGCTAAGCCATCAATATTTTCCTTTTTTTGACATGATAACATAAACTTTAATGGACGCCTTTGGAGAACCTGTGTACTCCGAAATGTAGTACTCCTTTCCATGTTTGTATATTTCTCGACGTTCGTACACACGCACCCGAAATACAGACTAACTCTCTCCCGCGTAAAGGAATCTGTTCGAAGACGACTTACAGGCTTTTTGTCCGCGTTTCTGATACACTTGATTTTCTTTGAGACATTGACGCAGATTTAAAATATATGCGTTTTTATAGTGACCAATATTAACCTTAAACATGTTTAATAGTGGTAGCTGTGTATTTAATGTATCCACCGTTTCTCAGCGACATTAATTTTAACATTCTGGAATAAACTACACCCCAAACTCTTACATTCACAGCGAAAAGATTCGCCATTTCTCTCCTTAACTTAACTTTACATTTCAAAGGTGAGGTTTTCCAAGAAAATATGATTTACGTATTTGCTCTTATATTTGACTGGCTGAAATATCCGGCGTCTCTCGTGTAAATCTGTGATACCGTGTATGACAAATTCTTATACGATCTGTGAGGCAATGATTATAAAATCATTTCGGAGACAGTATAACATTTGCCACAAAAAAGTCAGCGAGAACACATAATTAAATGCTATGGTTGCGAATGTAGAAATTCAAGAAATTACCAAACGCAATTTTTTATTTTTCTACATCGGTTTACACGAATATTTTTTCTTGTGAGCTCAATAAAAAAAAACATTTTCCTCTCCTTGCCTCTTAGATGATCTGTAAGGTATAGAAAATAAAGAATTTATTCAGAGATGAAAATTAGAGATTTGCTAAGTCTCGAATGCAATTCTCGTCTCTCGTAAACGAAGATAAATTACACCTGAACTCTAACCCTAATATGTTTTGGAGAGATCGTAATGGCTATTTGCCGTTCAGCTCAAAAGGAATAACAAAACAACACCAAATTTTGGCGCATTTGGTGGCCGCCGTAAGCGCCAAAGTGTATAAGGGAACTAAGGAACGTTGAACTTGCCAACAGATGGCGCATAACCTCCAATTAAATAAATAGAGACAAAAAATTAAATTAACTATTTTGTGAGAACCTGGTGGGGATTTTGAGGGGGAGAGGAGGGGGGGAGGGGCGAAAAGGATTTCTCACATATTTACTGTCCGTTTAACCATCCTAATCCTTAGATCTAAAATTTGCAGCAGCCAAATTCTTCAATTGGCTAGGACGTATCGTTTGCGTCCAGGTTTTTCCTTAATGTGGCTTTATTATTGGTAATCGTATGTCCAGTGGGTATTTTTATGAACTGTAATTGAATATGGTTTAGAGGGAGGCGCAAAGATAGTTTTCTTAGGTGAGGGGGGTGGGTAGGGGGGGGTCTTTGCAATTTTTGGAAACCGCTGATATAGATCTATAGATTCATAATTGATTCGAGAGCCCCTGACCCCTTGCGGCGGATTGGACCCGCGGTGTGCTTAATAAATACATATCAGGATCTAAAAATACGAAAACCTCTTAAATTTATTGCCAAATGTCTGTAAAATTTGATGCCATTTAACCTTTTTAGCACGTATTCTTAAAAGGAAAAATAAACGTACTGATGTGATTACGCTGTCGATCCATCTGTCTGTGGACAATCAACTTTTTTTACTTTAACAGATATCTGCAAAAAGTCTTTTAGAATTAGGTAGCTCCTATTCATCTATGAATTTTCCTCAGATTGGATTTTCCAACTAGGTCATAGATTTTCCGCTAGGTGGCTTCGAGTTTGGAAAATGCAAAACTTTGAAATGGTATTGTAGCCAAACTACTGGAGCTGGAGGAGCGAAGGTATAGCAAGGAATGTAGATTACTCTCTCCCCAAAGGGAGAGGCAAATCAGAACCCCGAAAAAAGCAAGAAAACGTGCCTCCGCCTCTTGTTTTAGCAGGGGTATTTTACTTGCTTGTATCTCCTTCCATCGTTACACCCATATTCCAACCAATGCTTCAACGAGCAGGCGTGATATTATGAAAGTTGCCGAATGCCTCGTCATCAGGCGAGAGTTCCACATCAAGAAAAATCTTGAAATGCGGAATAGTCATGAGGTGATTATTTTGATTTTATTGATTCCATATGAAATACGTTGCGTCGCCATTTATATCCATAAAATTGTTTTTTTTTGTTTAAATTAGTTAGAATTAAGATACGAACTTGAAACTTAAACAGCTGTAGGTACAGCCGAAAGAAAGAAATATTTTTTTCTCGAAGAGAGAATCCTGATCAATGCCGAATTAACTTACAAATAGTTTGAGCCAGAAAGACGGAAAATATGTAAAACTTCAGTAATGAGATACCGATACCTTGGAAACAATTCCAATGATTTTAAACAGTCCAATGCTTTTAAATGATCTAATACTTTTAAATGTGAAATAGAAGGGGACATTCCATCTTGAGGGAAAGTGAGAGAGATAGGGAATAAGAAAAATCACAGTTATACTGGGAAATTAAGGATCAAGTATAAATTTGGAAATATATTTTTATTGCAATTTTATAGCATGATTCGATCATTTTAATATCAGAAAATAAAATAAGATTCTTATGATTTCGTTTTTAATAATAAATTTTACCGATAAAAATTAAGATTTTTTTAGTCCTTTTTCCTCCTTTTACCTTTAAATCCGAATTGCTACAAATGCCGCTACGGGAAGATTAGTGCTTCAAACAAAGAATGACCATCATTTCATTATTAACTGTCGTTTCATTTATACTTGGAAATAAGCAGCAGCGTCTAACAGATACATGAGGGTTTTAAATTTGTTAGTGACCATCACACAAATAATATGGCATTAGTAAGCCATACGACTTGTAGTGCACCTCAAATAACAGATTATGCGATAAAGCTTTTTTAATTATTCAGTAAAAATGAAAGTTTTATTTGTTTAATTTGCAGCAAAATACGATGTATGTATTCTTTTAATTTTCAAAATTGGTTTTATATAGTGTAGTGTATTGTTTATACCTACGTTTATAAAGTCGGTTCAGATGTAACAGGAAACATTGAAGTCTAACCCTCGCCAAAATCTCTATATTGATATGAAGCAGAACATAGACAACTTGAAACTCAAGGGGAGACAAAAATAATTTGCATAAAAAATTCAAATCTAAACCTATTGGATAACTGTTGAAAAATATTAACTTTTCCAGCACATAATATAAAATCTGGCATTTTTTTCCGAGTTTTGGAGGCTCTACTAAGCTTATACTTATTATCCTAGGTCCTTTTGACAATAACGTCACAAAAGAGAAATGGCGTAATGGATATTGAAATCACCTTTACCGTAATGTACATATTTTTACAAAAGCACCGCTTTCCGCGCATCACTTGGGCTGGAGTCGCCGCTCCGGATGTAAGCGCCAATGGTTTTTGAATAATAAACGCTTTGTGCGGATCCTGGCTCGATTTTAATGGGTACCTGATATTCCCTCGCTGTCAAAACATTTGAGATTCTCATTGGATACATTTCCGAGAGCAGCATTTTGTGCCCTCAGGCGCTGTGACTGGGATACGTTTCAAAAGTACGAATGAAAGATAGCTTTTGTTTTTACAGGCTAACCTAGTCTATAGGTAGCGTACATGGCATATAATTAGAGCATGGGATGGAAATGATGATCTAATACTTGTTCTGCACCTCTGTCGTTGTAATTAAAACTTCAGAGAAGTATTTTAGACTTCTCGCCGTTATAATTATATAATATGAGCATAACATACCTAAAAATACTACTTCCAGAACTCTGTTTTGGTATCATGTGACCATGCAAGTTCGATTATATACATGGTTTGATCTTCGAGACCCACTTATGTTGTAAATATGAAATAAAAACAAAATGTTGCTGAAGAGCCTGTTATGCTGTACAATAAATATTACTTATTAGATTTAAATTCATTTTTATTTGAAAACGATACTATACGTTGACACCCAAAAAATACTTATTTCATTCGTAGCATTAACATTTTCATAAAATGTTTTTATTCTCAGATTTAAGTTTACTTTACTGTTTTATACATGTTAATTATATTATAAGAATTTTCCAACGAATTTTCGAGAAAGATATTCTCATAGACGAGATATACTAACTCATGCTTCTCCTTTACTCTTACCTTTTCGCGAATTTTGTGCTCAGCGTCATTTTTCGAGGCGTTTCCCCACGAAATGAGGAGGGATTTCTCTCTCATAGAGGGATGAATATAATTTTCTTATATTATAAAGTGATCCTAAAAATCATAATAGTATCATCGTAAATTTTGAATAATGTTAAAAAAAGTCAACATCAAAGAGCAGAGAGGAAATTTTCTTACTCAAAAGCGGAAAGAAGTATATTTCTGTGTTGCAAAGATGGGACACAAACTGTTACTATCCCCCTAAAACCGCCACACATCATTTATAAAACTATACATATATTCTTCTTCCGGGAAATACCAGGAAAAGGGGCGGCGGCTGAATGTTCGCCTTAAGATCTTGACTCCAACCCTTACCGTCCCATCTGTGAAATCATCTTCAACTCCGCTCTGTTCCAAAACCACCCCTTATTCCCATCGCCGTCTTTTTTTCGCCATTTCGTCTCCTTCCCTTTCCCACCCTCACAACCACTCCCTCCTTACGTTCGATTTTTCTCTCCACCTTCTCATATCTAGGCGCCGAATATAGACGATCCATCAAAGATCCAATCCCGCTCCTATATTTTCCTCTGGAGGCGACCGTCACTTGGTGTGAGTCTAAATTTATATGTCCACCCCTCCAAACCCCTACTCCTTTTTCGCTCTTCTTCTCTTTATCACCTCGCCTCTTGTCGTTTCTCCTCTTCCCCTCTCCTGTCCTTTGCTGCATCTTCCACCAAACCCTGCCTTATTTCTCGCACACCCCCCCCCCCTTCCTGTCCTTACCCTCATCCTCCCGTTCAGCCTCAGCGGTCGTTCAAAGAGTTTCCTGAGGAGCGATGTAGGGGGCGACTCATTCGTTGGACCGCGAGGGAAAGAGAGAAAAAGCAGGATGTGGTTTTTTCAGAGGTTGTGTAGGTGGAGAGGGTGATGGGTTTGGATGGTCCTGAGATTTTGGGAAGTGTTCTTTTTTCTTTTCCACCTCTTCGGAAGGGGATGGAAGGGAGAGGAATGGTGATGGACGGGACTTTTGAGGGTGAGGAGCGGGGGAAACTGTTTCGGTTTTGGGAGGAGTGGGGAGAAAACCCTCAGGACACCTCCTCCCTCCATCTTACCACTCGCATCACCCGTTTCCATGAGACATTTCTCATTCTTCATGTCTCTCTTTCTTCTCATCCACACATCTTTTGTCGATTACCCTTGCCAATCTCAGATATTCACCCCTTTCTTATACATTTCCTGTTCAGGGTCGATGATTGTGCTCGTAATGACTCTCTATTCACAATTAATTTTCAAAGCGATAAAAGTCCGCATTTGGCTCATCGAAGAGTCAGTCGAACGACGTCTTTTTTCTCTTCTTTTTTTTCGCTGCTACGGATGTGCTTTTGGCTTTAGTTCGGCGGAATCGATCTTCGTATGGCGCTAAAGACGCGGAAGCAATCCGTATTTGATAACAAGGCGCATCGTCATCCTCCTCTCCACTGCCCTTAATAGCCTTCACGGTATCGCTGAGAGTATTGTGCACGGCTGAAAAATATACTTTCTCTTCAAGGTGTAACGTATCAACACAAAGATTTGATTGCCCTTCAAGAGCCCTCGTCGCAATCGTAATTCTCCCACTAAGGCTATACATTTTTCCTTTAGTTTTCATTTAAAACCATGACTTGGCGGTGTTTATTGAACTGAAAATATACGTTGCTTATGTGAATTTTGCCAAAACAAGGGCATTATTGTAGCAATCGATGCACTAGTGTTAAAATTAAACGGCAATAAAACAATTTGGAATGGATAATAAGCTAATAAAAATCCAGAATAGTCATAAAGAAGAATTTATCGATTAAAGAAATCTGGTGTTGTAACAAAATAATTTGCTGATTAATATACCTAATATATATATTAATATACTAATATACCTTGTACTAGAAACTTCTTCGTCCTTATAACATTTATCACTATTACAAATAGTATAAATTTATAAAGTTTTGTTACACTTAATATCAACGTTCTCTTAACCGGTTTGACTTTGCAAACAGCATTGAAAACTGAAGTTAAATTTTATTTTATTATTATTTAATTATATTGAGAAATAAATATTAATAACTGACATCGAATTTCATGATAAAATTAATTTTCCTGTTCCTACAAAATTAAGACTGACCAAGTCATCAACTTAAGTAATTTAGGATCTAGCAATCCTTGTCAGTCCACAAAAAGTTTGTTGAAATCTAACTAATTTCCAGAATTCATCCTAGCCTAAGCCCTACTTAGTTCAATTAATCGATAGTGCATAACCATTATGGCGATATAAATAATTAAATTAACTGAATACCTGTAAATCAATAAAAACTATAAGTTTGTGAACGAAAGACCTATTATAGAGATTAAAAGAGGTTAAGTCACCAAGAGATGACTATGGGAAAAAGATAGATAAAAAATACCTTTCAATCAAAATAATTTTTATGTTGAATATCTAAAGGAAATAATGTAAATAAATATTGGATTTTCAAGACAATTTCCTAACTGAAATACAATTTAGCCTTTACGACAGTTTTATGCAATCCTCAGAGCACAGGTATTTTAAAATATGTTACAACGGCATTCGAATTAAAATCATATTTTTAGCAAAGGATTCTTTCTCAGGAACAAGAGTATTTTGTGGCTAGAGGCGGAATGTAAAATTTCTGTAAGGTTCATCTTTTTCACCCTTTCAATGTAAAAACACACGTACACACCCAAAAGATTTAATGACAAAATATTAAGGTTGAGTGCAAAAAAATGAGTCAATATATATGGCTCCGTCAACTTTGTGGTCCTGGGATTAAGTCAATGGGTGAATCCTTCCCTATTTTCGGTCATCGATAATCGTACGTGATCGTGTTTGTCACATCACATTCATCCATGCTATCTCATTCACAGGGCAAGCAAACCAACTCTACACCACATCTACACATTACAGTATCAAAACGCACGCACACCTTGAACCACCCACGTTCGTTCGTTCGCTCAGTGATTAGCCAGGGTGACAAACTGCATGGATTCAAACGGAAACAAACATTGTAAATAATGGAGAATTTCGTTCCTTCATTGCTTGAGAAATAACCCACACCGGTTCTCGCGTCAGATTCCTACCGACTACCTATGTTACTGTGCTACCTTTGGCCTCGTTCGCTTCTTCCCGTGAGTGTCTCCAGCACGTGTAGTGTGGGATCTAGAGGGTGGGAGCTGAGGCGAGATGGCGGGGACGACGGATGAAGGGACGAGGGATGGAAAGGGAGGAGGATTTGGCGCCCTTAGACTTTTGCCGTCGGCAACTCAGCGCCACCTTCACTCCATTTTCACCCTCACCTCACCCCTATCCTGCCCCGCTTCTCCCCGCCGCCCTCTTGTGTCGTGGGTTTGGCGCCAGTCTTCCAGCCGCGCCCCGCTCTTCCCTTCCACCTCAGCTTGCAATCTCTTCCGCCCTCCCCTCTCGCTCCCTCCCTCGTGGACTCTGTCTCGTGTCCTCCCTATCCCCTCTTCGGGTACTCTTTCCCACTCTTCTGTTTCTCCCACTATCCCAGAGGTCGGGAGAGCGAAGTTCGGACGTGCTCACGAGGCGCCGAGGTTCTCCTGCGGTTCTCCTATAACGCTTTCTTTCTCATATTTAAAGGTAACCCGCACAAAGAGAGGGAGAGAGAGAGAGAGAGAGAGAGAGAGAGAGAGAGAGAGAGAGAGAGAGAGAGAGAGAGAGAGAGAGAGATGGCGCTCAGGCTATATCAAACGATAAATCTTAAAGGAGGTAAAAGAGTTTGAGCAGATATGAGGCCCATTCGCAAAGAATGGTTCCTCCTCTCTCTCTTTCGAACCTTTTTTACGCATTTCCAACATAAAGATAACGAGGAGTATTTTCATTGGATAGGAGAATGAAAATGTTTGTTGTCATTGCCGATTGAATAAAATCTGTTTCCTTTCCTCCTCTATAGACTACTCTTTGAACGACGTGACGCATGTGTTCATTTCAAATTCCAGATATTAAATTTGTTTAAATTGCTCTGGAAATTTTTCGCATTATAAAATCCTCATCTGATCTGCTTTACGAAGCGAATTGAAGCGGGATCCTAGTCGCTGTTCAATAAACTTTCGCGAATAACAGTGATAATCGTAACACGTCCTATGGCTAATGGTATGTCTCGTTTTTATTGAGTTATTGGCAAAAACATATTCCGGATGTGATTCACTTTTTCCTTTAACTCTTTTTTTCAATCACAGTTATTCATTATTCCGTCCTGCAGCTCGGCCTCATTCCGTCTCAAAGAAAAATAGACTAGCCCAAAAATCGACGTACTTCCCGACCTCATCAAAGTAGGTACGACAGTAGAATTACTTATCGGCAATGCCTCGGCAGGAAGTAGTTCTCTCTCTGCGAATATTCGTCGCGTTGTCACGGCGACGAAAAACCCGGGAATACGTTATCCATCTCTCCTCGTCGTTAGGATGTTTATTTCCCTTGGAAATGCCTACCAAAGAAGAACTTACTCTCTTTGCTCCTTTTAACCATATAACCGTACCTCATCCCTTCACGTTCTCATTCCTCCCACTCCCATCCGGTCTTCGCATTATCTTATCATTCGTGTGTCTCAGCAATTTCTATAAAGCCATTCTTTCCCTCCTCTCTCCTCCCTAGACGTCTTTTTCCTCTCTTTCCCTCCCTCCCTCTCTCTCTCTCTCTCCTTCATTTAATTTATCTTTCTTGGTAATCACAGTTTTCTTTCTTCCTATTTGTCTTCTTTGTTCTATGACTGGTCTTTTTTCTTTCTTTCGCTCTTTATTATAACGTTTCCATGCTTTCTTTCTCTTCTCTATTATCTCTCTAAATTCCGTTCTTTATATATCTTTCTCTCCCTTTCTCTACGTTTATCATCACTTAGCATCTCTTTCTATCTCTCAATTTTCGCTTCCGTTTTATTTGTCGATCCTATTCGGGTTTACTGCTTCTAGTTATTTGCACAGATTCCATGCTTCTTCCTCCACGCCATCCCTCCCTCGCACGCACTGCAATCCTTTCCCTCGCCACGGAATAAACTCTGCTTAATGTTCTGATATTGCTTCACTCTTCCTTCCAGCTGGTCTCCTTCAATTTTCAGCTTGCTACCAAAGCTTTTCTCTATTTCTTATCTATTTTTTCCTTTCGTTCTTTTCGCACGCTCAAACCTTTTAGTTAATGATTTTGTCCCGTTCCTTTCTCTCTTTTATTCTTTCACTTCATCTTCTTTCCTCTTAAAAAATGCGATTTAATTTCTTAGGATGGTTTTGCTCCTTCAATTTTCATGGTTTCCTTTTATTTCATAGAAACCAAACTTTCCATCCCTTCCATTCTAAAGACTCCTCTTACAGTCTTTTTATTTGGATTTTTTATCCTTCATTTCTCCTTTCCAATCCTCTTTGGACTCTTTACTCCGTTCCGCTTTTATTGCTTTTTTTCTCCATTTTCTTCGACAAACAATTCCATTCTTTATCGTAATGTTTGCTCTTCAACCTTATCCCTCTCGGAGTTCTCCTTTCTTGCGTCTCCTCTTTAATTCCCCTTCATCCCTCTTCCTTCTTACGATTCCCTTTCCCTCAAAACGGCATCTCAATCTCCCTCTTATGCTATTCCGTCTTCTCTGCCACCGATGTGCTTCACATCTTTCACGGGTCGCGCATTGCCTCGCTCCTCCCCTCCCTCATCCCTCCCTCTCTCCTCTCACTCATCTCTCCCTCTCTCCTCTCCCTCCCCTCCCCTGCCTCCTACGCCCCCACATCCGCTCTTAAATTCAAAAGACATTTTCGGAGCCGCAGTGGACAGGTTTCCAATACGGGACGCATGGATTTTTTACGTGTCCAATTATCGTCCGAAGGAAATTCTGAAAAGCCGACTCTCCGGGAATTTGAATGGCCCTTGATCAGTTTGGGAGCTGGGGGCGGTGGAAGGGGCGGGGGAAGCGTGTGTGTCCGTGAGGGTTGAGGAAGGGAAGCCGAGAGACGGGAGGAGGGGTGGGGATGGAACAGGGAGAAGGAAAGGGGGATGATAAATATCGTTTTACGCCTAGTTTTTGCGATCGTTCCTCCCCGTTTTACGGAAGAATACCGCCGCTTGCAGCGGCGTCACACATTTTCGCTAACTTTTGTCGTTGAACCCAAAAGTCCGATGAAAAGTCACGAGTCTCGATGACTCGGAGTTTTCAATTGCGTCGGTACATCTCGAATTCCGGTGAGGCCACTATTTTGAATGCGTCATAAGGCGAGAGACTGATTCGCCAATGCGTTCGACGTTATCAGTTCAATCTTCCGGCACTGTGAAATATGTTTGCTTGTTTGTGAATCCAATTACAAATTTGTTATTGGATTTCTTGACACATTCAAAACTTCCAGAAATTTCAATCCTTTCCGATAAAACCTTTTATCAGCGGTCTGTTTTGAATATGAATCACTCCCAATTGCTCGGTAACATCCCGATTTTTTTGTCTGTCGTTTTAATTCACTTCGAGTGAAAGAAAGTAAAAAAAAGATTGCCGACTTAACGACTTCATTTTAAACTTTGGAAAGGTTGTTGAAGGAGCGGAATTTAGTTTTCGGAACTGGAGTAGTTTTGGAGTGGGGGTCGATGGACCTACATCGATTGGATGAGAGTGGAATGAAGCGGAATAGGCGGCAGGTGGAGTGGGCTGGAGAGTGCTGGAGTGGGCTGGAGTGGGCAGACGGAGGGAGACCCTTCCCCAGAATGATGAGTAAAAATCTGTTAGGGACGAGTAATTAGCTCTCATTCCACATGGTTATCATCTACGTCCTCTTGCTTCTCCGAGGTGCTCGCCAAAGTAATCATATCCCTCAGACAACTTGAGAATAATTTTCCGCTTTCACACTACTGCGAGCAATAATTATAATCTGCCAATTGCTCAATACTTTTGGTAGCATTATTCAAAATCGTCGATGGGCACTTCAAAGTTGATACCTGCCTCTTCACACGAGAAAACTCGACAGAATGCCTTTTACTTACGTTCCATTTCGTTCGAAAGAAATGGATTTGGAATCTTAGATTCTTGTGGAGGATAAAAATTGAACAATTATTGCATTTTTGGCAAGAGAATTCTTGGTTCTCGCAATAAGGTGATATAAAAACGAAACAACTACATAAAAGGGATTAAAAAATTTGGAAAAAGCGATTCACTATTTTAGTGTTGATATGTGAAAATAAAACTTCAACAGGAAATTTGAGTTATACTAGTATTTTAAATATTTTTCGAATCACTCGTGTTAGAAGCGCCATACTCCAAAATCAGATGTCGCGTCTATGAAACTGATGAGTTATTTAAAGAGTTACCTTTGTTTTACATTTACATATGACGCTTGATGTAAAGTATTTCTAGTCTGAAATTAATCTACGACAAGTACGACTAGAAAAAAATGTATGTTACTATCCTGTTTCTATCTCAATCACAGCAACATTGGTATATATTAGAGAAAACGCAACACATTCTTAAAGATATTTATCAAAATCGCTCTTAAACAAAATATTTTTTACCACAAGTTTCTATACGAGACCTTAGCTAGCTTATTTATTTTAAGTGCATTTTCATGTTTATCCAAAAATAGTGAACAAGGTTTTCCGTTTATTCCAAATATATTTAATTCGACTCACGAAAAAGCAACACGTTGCGGCGTTTGTCCCATTCAGACATCCAGTCAACCTCTCCTCTCCCATCTCCCACCCTTTAGGTGCTATCACGTGCACGTTGCACGGATACAGCATGTGCACACATTTATGGACGTGCACATAGAGCCACATTTGTTCGAAGCGATTTCACTGATTGTGCTGCCCTTTCGTTATTTCATTTCTTTTTTCAAACGGCTCAGGAAATGGCGGAAAAAAAGTTGGATCGGAATGACTCACTGCTGCGGTGCAAAGGTGTAAGCGGTCCCATTTCCTGCGCACAAACACACACACGTACGCCTAATACAACCTTCCTTCACTTTAAAAAAATCAACCGTCATTTTTTTCACGTACTTTACTCTCGAAAACGACAGCGACGCCTGCTGGGCCGCGAGTACGGGGTTGGGCGAAGAAGGGAAGGTCGAGATGGCGGTGTGAGGAGGTATGGAGGGAAGGGTCGGAGGAATCGCAGGGAGGAGGCTATGCGAGGGAGGGGTAAAACATTGCGGAATTGGAAGGGTTGGACGCAAGTCGTCGTCGTGTCCCTAGACTGCGGGAAATAACCCGCGACCCCATCTCTCGAAACACTTGGTGTGTGTGTGTGTTGTGTTGGCGTGCGGCGGTTACTGAGGGTGAGACTTTTTGGATAGAGATGTGTCGGAGAGGGAGGGGGGTAGAGATGATCCGCAAGGGCAGCGGTATTTGGGTGTGAGCATGTGTGTGTGTTTGAGAGAGAGAGAGAGAGAGAGAGAGAGAGATCCGAAAGAGGGAAGAGATCGGGGAGAGGCGTTATGACCCGAGAAGGACCTTAGCGGAAATTACGGGAATAAATCTGGTCTGATTCAACTTGTTTCACGAGCCCGAATACCAAGTCGCCACTTTTATTTTTCTCAACCTCGCTCTTTTTTCTGCTGTTTATTATTAGTTTTGTATCTAGGCGGAGGTATGTCGGAGAGGGAGGGGAGATGGAGGAAGCGGAGGTGGATGTAGAGGGTATTCTTTCTCTCGTTGAAGGTTTTGTTGGGGGGGGGGGAGGGAGAAGAAAGAGGACGAAATGATGGAAAGGACTTCTGCTCTCTTTTTTCCCGGCATGGAGGCAGGTATAGGGTCGAAAAGGAAATAAAGCATTGCAAACCTGTGGGGGAGGTTTCGGACCCCTCTCTTCCTATCTACCCTGCCCCTCCCCTTACCTCCCTCTAGCCCTTCCCGCCCCCTATCTCTCCCCAGGGTCGAATCGGATGGAAAGAGAAGTCGGAGGAGAGGATTTTGATATGCGCACGAAGTCGTGTCAATATTCTTGGGAATATAAAGTCGGCGACATCATTGAGTCTACTTGGGATTCATGGAGGAGTAAAGTTCCGAGGGTTTGGAGGTGCGTACCGTATCAGGCGGTGGACGTGCATAGGCCGAGGGCGATGCACAAACAGGCGAGTCCACACACACAAGCACTGACACAGGCACGCACACACGCACGAACCGCGGACATCGCTAACTTCCTCCCTCTGCGCGGTACATCACTCGGGGTTTAGGGAAAGGGATTTAAGAAGGGAGGATGGATGGATATCGGGCGTAAAGAGGGAAGGGGAAACCCCCCGAAGGAGTAATAGGAGGGATGGCAAAGGGAGACGGGAGGTGGGTGGTTGGATTAGTTTAGGAGACGAGCCAAGGGGAAAGTTTGACGAGAAGCAAGTAGTACCTGTAAGAGAAGCGCCATTGAGGAGGCGAACTTTACGGATGTAGTGTTAGCTGTCCGTCACAAGTTGTCATGTGTACTGTAGAGAATTACAGCAGACGGTTACGTCGGCTGAAGATCCACTTGTCGTCATGAAAGTAGCGAATGCTCATATTGAAAACAGAAGAACTTTGTATTTCCAAAAATTATAATTTAAAAACGACCGGTTTCACTACGATCGTAGCATCATGATGATGAATGATGATGATGCTCCGATCGCAGTGAAACCGGTCGTGTTTAAATTATAATTTGTGGAAATACAAAGTTCTTCTTTTTTCAATATGAGTAAATTCCACCGAGTTGAGCCTGACCTCATTAATGATAGCGAATCCTCTTTTGAAAATTTTTATTCAGTCTGTTTCGCCGATAATCATCACCAAAAACATCTTGAAGCTCAAGCAGTGTTAATACAAATTTTACAGGTCCGAATCACATCAGTGAAATCATGACAAACGTGTTGCACCACGCATGCTCGTGTTGATTTATGCTTTAATATCTTCCACCAAATTAAGTCACCTTTTAACTTCGTTATTCACGAATAAAGTAGTTCACGGTCTTCCGTTCACACAATGTATAGGGCCAGTAATTTTATATTAATCGAGTTATCATTAAAGAACTATTATTTACAAGTTAAAACATGAATAGTTTCCTCAAAGTACAAATTTGAAGGGTGGTCAGAAAATGCCTTTAAGAGGAAACGATTCCTTCATATTCTCTCAGGAAAAAGATTTAGACGGAGTGGAAGTGGAATTGAAGTTTTTAACTTGTCACCAAATTAACAGGCTTTTACTCTATTCGTCGTAGAAATGTATCTACTGAGAAACAAACGATTTAACCAAGTGGGTCCTAAACTGGGACCACGAAGATATATATATGTTTAATTTTATGAATATACTTAGAATTAACATAATTTTTGTAACAATAAAGATATCTATAATATTATGAATGTAATATTAAATTTTATATCTTTGTGTGGTGGGTTTAAGGGGAAAGCGATAAGGTCAGCTGCCTTAAGATCGAGTCACAAATGCATTGTTTTGGAACTACTAATTCATTCGATTCACTCTCAGTCTTAATCTGTAGCTATCGGAGAATCTCGATGCATTTTAATTTTGTAGTGTAGCTGCGCGCGTACGTCACACCGGAGTGGAGCGAATCGATCCGGAATAGGTGAATATCTGAAACTTGGCAGGTTATTTAGGTATTAATGTGAAGGCGTTAGGATAAATCTGGAAACATTGTGAAATAATTATGAATTACTTAATTTTTAAAAATAAAATTTTTCCCATAAGAAACACGTTGCGTCACCATTTATGTCCATGAGGTTGCCTTTTTAAGTAATTAAGAATTAAGATAAAAACTTGAAACTGGAACATTTTTATGGTCGAAAGAAAACGAAGTTTATTTTTTCTCGAAGAAAGAATTCGATTCATCCCCAAATCAGTTTAAAAATTCGTCCATTGACAAAAAACTGGAATTTTTCAAGATTACATCACTGATAAATTCTGATGCCACGGAAGGTAGGCTAATTCTTTGAAATAGCGTAATGTTTTTAAATGGAAAATGGGAGGGGGGAGAGGTAGATAGAGAGAATAAACAAATCGCTTTTAATTCAGAGAAATGAAAAAAGAGAAGAAAGACGGAAAGCTGTTTTTATTGCGATTTTATAGCATAATTCAATTGTTTTACTTTCAGAAATACAGTAGGGTTCTTTAAATTTCATTTCTTAAAAAAATAAATATTTTCTGTAAAAATTAAGGATTTTTAGTTCTTTTTCCTCTCTCCTTTCGCCGTTACATCCAAGTTAGGACAATGGCGCAATATTTTCCTGACTAGGAGGACGGCAGGAATAGGGATGGAACGAGAAATAAAGGGGAATGGGTGGCTTTAGTGGGATAAGGAGGATGGGTGGAATCGGAGGTTGAATGAGCGCTTTCGGCAGAGCTGTTAAGTGATGTGGTGTGTTGGAAGCAGAGCTTCCTACAGAGCGATGCGACGGCGTGCATCGTGACGTTCAAATGCGGTTCTGTTATCTTAGCAGGGAGCGTCATATCCTCGATCATCCTGCTCTCATAGCTATGCGCGATTTTTGTGGGTTTTCCCATTTGTTTGCCTTATGTTAGGCTTCCCGCTTACATATACACTCGCCTATAAACTACAAAATGTACGATACGACATTGGAAAACCTCTTTTTTTTCGACATATTTATGATAGATGTTGCCGGACTTCAGTCGATGATCAATGGAAGACCTGTAGCCAGTTAAACCATCGAATTTCATATATGATGGGCTCAATAATTTATTTTCGAGCTTCTGGATTTGATTAATGTTAAAATAGATAGCCATTTCATTTCCGACGTTCATTATCGACAATTTTAAATTTTTTATTATTAAATACGTGGTTCTATTTCTTAGTTGTATACAAAAACAATAGTTATTATGGTGAGATTCGTACGAGGAGAGCACTTTGCAGTTTATTGATTTTATCAAGAGCACCAAGAGAAAAAATGCAGTTGCGTAATAAAAGTATTATTAAAGGTTATTATCCTTTTCAGACCCGTTTTATTTTGAGCTCTATAAAAGTCCAAGAGGCTGATTAGCCAGAAATACAAACACTTGTTTTGAGCCTGTAAAAATTGTATGCTAAGGAGTTGTATAAGACTATCTCGAGAGGTAAGTCGTGGTTTTGAAAAATATTCTCGCCATTTTTACATCTTTTTGAAAATCCATTATAGTTGACAAGTGTTGCTTTTATAACAAAAATTTTCAAGAATTTTTAATTTTATCGTTAACTTTTTATTATCTTCGTAACTTCCTGGTACCCAAAATCATGCTCATTGTTCGTCAAGGGTTAAATATATTCATTATGTCCATAAAATACTGAAGTGCCCTAACGAGACTTTTCCATAAGCCGCGCTGCCCTCTTATTTGGTTTTATACGTATTTTGAGAGAAAGGCAATAATTATTCCATTAAATGGCAGTTTATTGCCGTAATTATTCCTTTGAAATGGCATTAGGTTTGACATGCATTGGCGGAAAAAAATATGTCCAAGGTGTTGGGCATGTGCATAAAAGGGTTAAATTGATACAATAAACAATATAGGAGCAAAGGAAAACAATGAGGTTTTCTTATAGAACCACTGGGACTATGCGGTTCCGGCCAGAAAGTACTTCTAATATCGTAGTCAGAATACTCTTTATCCTGGAGTAAATTAAAAAAAATAAGAAATGGAGATGTAGCGTACTTTTTCTCTTTTGACTCGAAAGAACGTTGGGAAGATTATAATTGTGTATCCGTTCATGTTTTCCTATTGCCATTTCAAAGTTTTCTGACTCGTATCTCGGCTTGTTGCCTATCGCTTTCCCAAAGGGGAACTCCTATTGCCTCAGATCTCTCGATGAAAGAAATCGCCGAATTGTCATTTCAACGTCGAAGTTTCCATTAGACGATTCCTTCTCGCGACAAACGATATCAAGTCGCCTTCTTGTTACTTCCTGCATCTCCCTCTCGCTATCCGTCGCTCTTCTTCATTGGATTTGCTTCATTTCTGTACACTTTAACAGTCCCTTTACGAGTTTCGTCCCGCGTTTTTTATAGCTGTGGGTAACGAGGGACTAGAGTCTCGTCTCGATGAGGGGGGCGGGTTTTCTTCGTCTATTCTCTCTCCCGATCTCGAGTGCTTTGCCGTGGCTTATTATTACCTCCGCATTTTCTTTGCGCCCTCTCTGAGATCATCAAACCGCTCTTCATCCATCCCTTTCTCCGCCGCTGTCTCCGACCATCCCTCAATTCCCCCTTCCACCTATTAGCTTCCCTCTTGCCCCTCTCCCATGCCACGCTCTAATTTTTCCTCATTTTCTCCCTCTAGACCGTGCCTCTCTTTTACACGGTCAGCAAGCATTTTAAATTAGATGCTTTCTATACTCATCTCCAGCTCCCCACTTCGCTCTCCCCTCCACTCTCACGCCACATTCCCCATCCCCGCACCCTACCTTATGCATGAGCCATGGAGTGTGTAATTGTTTTGATAATCTTCCAGATCCAATTTCTCACTTCATTGGAAGTCCAAAGGCCCTCCGAAATGAAAAATGTTTTTTTGTAATGTGAAAGTAATAAAAAAATGAAGGCCGCTGAAAGTATTTTTACATGCCATAATCTCATAATTTAAGATTTGGCATTCAATACAGATTTTTTCTAAATTTTATGATTGCATGGATCATCGAGCGAGTTCATTTATTGAAGTTTGCTAGATTAAAAAAACCAGGCCTTACAGACTATTTACAATTAGCATAATAACGATAACAAAGAAGACCTCACACAACCATGGCTTAGGCCGGATCTGAACCGTAGCATTGGGAGCGAAAAACGTTAACCTCCCCTCTACCAATCCCGACCCAGTTAATATAAATCAGGGTGGTTAGGACGAGGGCGCCGGTTGTGTAGTGCTTAGGACGCTGTCTGGTACTAGCCTGCTGCTTGAATAGGCAGCGGGCACGAATCCTGCGCAAGTAGTTTTTCAAGGTCCCCCGGCCCACTGTTTGTGTGGTTTGAGAAGACCGCGCAAATTCAGCGTTCCGTCCTCTCGGACCCAAATAGCGTCGTGAAGGAGAGATTTGGGAGAAACCGTAAAAAAAGGGAAGATTAAATCTTCACTTCCGATTAGTCAGGTTCAGCCAAAACCATTTCTGATCTTGAATTGCTAATAATCATCTTAAATACTATAAAGTTTTGTGCTGATCTGAATATGAGTTTTTGAATCAGAGATTCCAAAAAATTCCTATCACATTATATACATAATATCCGCATGCTGTTGGTCCGTCTGTCCGTCCGTCCGTCCGTCGGAACGCTCTATAGAAATCCCCATAAGAGAACACTTTAAAAAACCTTTTTTTCACTTGTAGGCTTTTATTCTTTTGCAAAATTAAATTAGAAGTAATTGACCAACGATCTTCGGACTTAGACCATTTTAAAGAAAAATGAACACAGACTTATTCCTATCGTCTACTTTTGCCTTCTGTTTCAAATTGCTCAAGTAATACGTCCGATTTTAACCAAAATTGGAATCAGTCGACCAATTTTAGCAAAATTCTCCAATAGCAAATTTCATCAAAATACGAGCAGCGGTTCCCGAGATGAAACAAAGGAACATTGTAAACTACATGTAGGTCTTCATGTAAAGTGGTCTTTATTGCTGTCCGATTTTAGCCAAAATTGGAATCAATCGACCAATTTAAGCAAAACTCCCAATATCAAATTTCATTAAAATACATCAAGCGGTTCCCGAGTTGAAACAAAGGAACATTGTAGGTCTTCATGTATGGTACTCATCATTGTTGTCCGATATTTGACCAAAATTGAAATCGGTAGATCAATTTTAGCAAAAATACAAATACCAAATTTGATCATAATACGTCAAGCGGTTTTTGAGCTTTAACATACGGACGGTCGGACGGAAACGACCTCCCCTATATGCGTTCACTTCGTGCAAAGAACGCATAATAATTACTTAAACAAGGCAATCAAAACAATGATAACTTTAAAAAACACTGATTTGATTGTGCATGAAAGCCAAACCAGATCATAGCATATCTTACTGATATTTCATGTCGAAATCATATATAGGCTATAACCAACCTTCCAAAAAGTTCGCCTACGACGATTACGGTAATATAATATAAAAAGATGACGCGAAACTTTTTGCCGCCATAGCACCCCGATTATTGCCGATTACTTTCTCTACTCTCGGCGAGAAGGAGGGGCGGGAGGTTATTATTTGCCGCGCGCTCAAACGGCACGCTTTCGTTAGAGTTAAAGAAGAGTAAGGACAAGTGGTAATACACTGCAAAGTCCCAAATGCGGCTGTCCGTAATTCGTAATAATCCGAAATTCGAATATTTTACAAAATTTTCCATTAAAAATTCTGTCCGAGTTGCGGCACGCAAATTTACTTGAATTCGGCACTGGACTCTTTTTGTGACTACCACTCTGCCCATGGCTCAAGTAGAAATTTACCACAGTGACATGAAGCCATTGAGACACCTTTTCTTGCGCTATGTTTCATGAAAGACACTAGCAGCAAAAGACAAGACTGCACCAACGGGGGTGAAGGTTGCCAAAGATAGCCTAAATTATCTCGCATTTTCGAATACAGCTGGAACTCATACGATATATTTAAATTACTTGTCATTGAGAATAATCTCTGGAGATTCCTCATTTATTTTCGCGCGGAAACGATTTAACGATTTCGGATAGGAACAGAAGTTAATCAAAATTAATTTCGTTTACTCGTATTAAGACGATTAATTATTCATGATTCGCATAAACTGATCGTCACTCTCTCGGAGTTGTAGTGAGATTACGGTTTACGTCTCCATTCAGTGTTCTCCGAGTAATATACACTTAATCCTGCGACACCAGAGCAGTTCATTGAAAATAGATAACTCTTTTAAATTGTGTAGTAAGTGTTATTTTTCCATGCCATGAGCTAGTGTAATAAAGCAGAGGTGGCTAATCTTTTCGGATCGCGGGCTCTATTGGAACCTAGGCGGTTCTCGCGAATGCTTCGACGAGTAGCATCAGACTTCAAATCGTAAGTTATTCTTAAGGTTTTCTTTTGTTTAATATCTTTATATCTAGTATACAAAGAATAGTGTCTCTCTGTTCATTATGCGTTTGATCACCGCGAGATACCGCGCGACCAAATTTTGCATCGAATTCTCTTTCATCTAGGACAGGGGTGGGGAACCGGCGGCCTTTTGTGATACTCAGTGCGGTCTTTTGCATACTTGTCTAAACATAGTCAAACTCATATATGATTTTAGCATGAAAGTTACAGAAAGAACAAACAAAAGATATATATTTTGCATCAACAGAATCTTTGCGCCAAATCTTGTTTTAAATGACACATTAGGTATAGTTATTGGTATTATGAACTACATTCGAGCAAATGCTTCACGGCATCGTCAGTTTCACACCATGCTTCAATATGACGATTAAACGTTTAGTGTAGATCTTCCAAACCATTGAGTGGGCTAGTTGTCACAAGGTCAAGTACTAGAAAATCTTTTAGCTTTGTGAAAACAGGTCATGAGTTTTTCCAAGAACAGAATTAACCTTGTGAAATTTTGAAAAAAAATTCTGCAGAAATGTTGCATTTTTGTGTGATTTAATGTCAAAACGAAATCATTTGAATACTTCTCTACAAGGTAATACTAAATCCATATATGAAATGTTGCAGCAAATTCAATCATTTCGGAAGAAGGTGAATTTTTTCAAAATTGGCCTTATCAGATCAGTTGTTTCAGCCGAGCATTTTCCTGAACTTGCAAAGGTAATTGATAAACAAGATATGAATAAAAACTTGCAAAATTGGAATACGAATGAATATATAGGTGTTTTAGACTCCTTGATTAAAGAATGCAATAACAGATTTAAAGATTTTGAGAAACATGATGCCGCACTGAGGTTAGCTTTTCAGCCACATCTGGTTGATGTCTTGAATGCACCTGAGGATTTACAGATGGAGTTGATTGAGCTCTTAGAAGATAACATTCTGAAGCCTCTATTCAACAGTAAAAAGGATCCCATTGAAATGTGGAAGAATGCTGTTGAATACCCATGACTGCGTCAATATGCTCGTCGTTTACTCTCTCGTTTTGGCACAGCCTATTGTTGTGAATCAACATTTTCACATATGGCTCAAATCAAGACGTGTCTAAGATCACAGATGACAAACGCTCACCTGGAAGACCAATTGAAGCTAAAGAAAACAATGCTGGAACCAAATATCAAGGTCTTAGCTCACAGCAAACATTCGCAAAAAAGTCATTAAATTGTGTTTTCCTTATTATTTTGATGAATGTGATTGAATGCACCATATTATTTACATGCACTTAATTTGTTTTAACTTCTTTAAAGTTTATTAATAAACTAGTAAATATGAAAAATTTAAATTTTTTGCATTAGATTAAAAAGTCATTATATTGTGTTACAGCCTTCAAAGTTTTAAAAATATTAGTAAATATGAAGAATTTAAATCTGTATTCGTTAAATTAAAAAGCCATTAAATTGTGTTTGCCTCGTTATTATTTTAATTTTGATAAATGTTAATGTATGCAACGTGCATCGCAATGTGCGGCCTGATGAGGTCTCAGTTAAACATTTGGCCTTCCAATGAAAAAAGGTTCCCCACCCCTGATCTAGGAGAAGGTTGAGGTTTACATCCATACCAAATGTCCCAAGTTCAATTCCAGGAGATTTCGTTTTCCCATTAGAATAGCATCGGAATGAGTTTACCGTATTTTCTCTAACATTTTAAAATTATTAATAGTCGTCGTAAATACTATGGTCTTGGACTAAAAATTGCCAAAACGTATGAAAATGTATGCCCATGCCGTATATTCTTCAAGACCCATCAAATCGATATGCAAATTTGTTTTGTGATCGAAAAATCGAAACTTTTTAGAGGGTTGTAACGCTTTGCTGCTCGCGGCGGCCAAAGAATAGACCAAAATTTATGAGGTGATTGAAGAAGTTCGCGATATGAAACACCACTTGCCTTCAATAAGAAGTGAAAACATTACACAGAGACAAGTTTTAGAATTTCTTCGCGAATACGAAATTAAAAGTTCGTTTTCTAATGTGTAAGTTTTACTCAGAATTTTCCTTGCGTTTGTTACATCAATTTCAACTAACGAGCAGTCGTTCGTTGAATTAAAATCAATCAAAATTTATTAACTTTCATTAATGAGTCAAGAGAGACTTTCTGGTATGGCTATGTTATCTGTTGAATGTAATATTGCCAAAAATATAGATTTCAATGACATAATAAATGTCTGCTGCTAATAATGCTCGGTAAATAAATCTTAAAAATAAATAAGCGATTATTTGTTTATTATAAAGTACTCTTTTTAAACATTGTAATTTTCAGTTAATTTTGGGGGGGCAAAAAAGCCTCTGCCTATAGTACCAAAAGGGATTATTACGGTCCTGTATATGCATATATAGTGTGCAATACCTTTCTTGACAAAGTGTTATGTCTAATAGCCCTTGTCCACTCGTTAGTGCGGTTTCATTGGCCCTCGAACTGCAAGACTACTTTCAGCACAACACTCCCCACCGCATCTAACAATTCCCTAAATCCCCTTCTCCAGACCATCGCCTCTTTCTTTCCTTCGACAGCGTTTTCCGGCCCGGAACTTTCTGGAACTGCTTCTACCATTCCTCGTTTGGGCTCCATTGACCGATAAAGGCGAGCTTTGGTAATCGAGGTGGGTTACCATGGAAAGACGGCGGCGGTGGACGACGGGGAGGATGGGGGCGAGGGACGAATGGGCACCTTCGCGATGAGGGAGCAGTCGGGCGGCTAGAGCGATGTGGAGGCGTAGGGCGTCGCCGTGGGGCAGGTGGAGGGGCAGAAAAGAGACCGTTACCGCTCACCCACTGAAGGAAGGCCAAGGGTGGAGTAGCCCCCTACATTCCCAAATTGAGTTCACGGAGCTTCTTTATTCGGAGAGAATAAACATTGATTGAGGGCCCGTTCTTTGGAAAGGCGAAGCAAAGAGTAGCGAAATAAAAAGAACAGGTGGAAAGGAGCAAAACGGCCAATGCGTGCGTAAGGGGACGAATCTGGCGTTTTTAGGATTGCGAATGGGCGAAGACGACCAATAACTAGGCATACAAAGTGACTGTTTTGTTTTATTTTTTAAAGTGAAAAGCATTGAAATGAATGATGCACTTCGCTACTTCATAAGTTTAAGTGTGAATTTCTCCGTATGCTATATTTCCAAAATTATACCAGGATTATAGGAGTTGATAAGTATCCCATCTTTATTAATACGTTGTTATAGCAGTAATAGAATGCAATTAATCAAAATTCTTGCCATTAGCTGAATTGTAAACCCTTTGTCGGGGAAACGGTTGACTAAACCAAATTTGGAATGGAATTTCGGCTAATCAACCTCTTGGATTATTATATAAACCAAATTTGCATCCATTGAATAGAAAGATCGGTGAACTTCCAGTGAGAGCGGTTAATTTATAGTTGAAAAAACGAGTGTGGTTACGTGGACGGTGTTTTTTATTCAATCTGATAGATGAGTTCAATAATTAATTTCTTAAAATTTTCTTTTATATGTGTGTTGATCGAAATTTTCGTAGTCTACATAGACTTACATCCATTTAAAAAACTTTACCAATAGAAGAGGAGCATAATTGGCGTATAATTCATTGAATATTCTGAACACTTTTGAAATTATTAATATTTAGTAAGGAAGAGAAATAGTAACTATGGCAGAGACAAATGTTAATGTTATTCCACAGACTTTTCACAAAAGTTTTGATTTTTCGTAAATCAATTTGGCATTTTAAATTATATCCGAGCGTTCAAATTTTTCTCTCCAAAATGCACATCGTCATCGAATTTCTTTTGGAAATCTGTCGCTAGCAGTAAGATTCCATGAGTACTCGATCTATTTTTGTTTTGAACGCACTGTCTGCTGTTGTGAAAAGTGGTGCCTTGCCCATATGGAGCGTGTTTATTGGATTGACGATTGCTATGATCTTTTACCTAATAAGTCCAAGTTTAGAGAAAAACAGTTAAGAAATGTATTCGCATGGTAGGATCTTCATGATGCTGAAAGAGATTGAAAAAAGAACGATTAATTCTCGCGAACGCCCTCAGAAAGTGAAAAACGACAATTAACTGTCCACTAATTCTTCATCACTCGACGCATTGGGTTGTAAAAACAAAACGTCGCACATGAGTTTATGCCGCTTTCATTATCCGAGATGAGTAATTCTCGAGATTTGAATAGGTACATTGAAACATCTCCATGGTTTCAAAACAAAATCTCAACCCTATATGCCAGTGGTACCCAACCTACGGCTCCCGAGCCGGATGCGGCCCGCGAAGCTATGGTGATAAAGCAATCCGAAAAAAATAACACACAATTTCCTGCATTAATATGAAAATTTTTATAATAAATCTTTTACTGTTGTGATTTAAACCATGTTAACCTTATTTAACATTGATTTTCACTCATATGGCACTTAAGAATAGATAGGCAACTTCCAATTAACATTCTAATCCGGCCTTCTGAAGAATTGGCAAACCTCCAATGCGGCCCGCCATGTAAAAAGTTTGGGCGCCACTCCTTGATGCGATTCGCTCAACTCTTCAAATTCCCTGCCGTTCTATCACGCTATACATCCCGAAAAACGAAAATGAAAAAAAGGAACATTTATTCTTACGAAATACCTCTACCAGAAACATAGCGTCTAATAAAGAAAAAACGACGCTCTTCATCGCATAACAGGCGGCACCCGTTCTCCTCATGACTTAATACGAGGGAAGGGGAAAGAAAATATAAAAACCGCCGCTCCGCTCCGTATTCGCGCGAGATACGATCCGCCTGAGCCGCACGATGAGGACCTTAATGAGCACAAAGCGAGCGCTGCGCAACGCTCGCTCGCTCTCTCATTGCTCCTTGCGGATAGATCACTCGAATAATCCGGGAGTCCGAATTTAAAGAGGCTGGCGGGTTGGGTTCGATGGGGTTGTGGAGGAAATGCGAGGGAGGATTCCCGCTCAAAACGCCGGTGTGCGTTTCAACCCCTTCACGGTCACCCCGTTGGCTATTCCTCCCACCTTCTGCTCTATATATATATATAATCCTCGCCGCAGCATCGCTCCCTCCTCCCCACCCTTCCTCCGCGACCGTTCATCCTGCTAACGAGTGGGCTAGTAGTCGCCGCTGGGAGATCATCTTGCTAGGGAGGATGGTGGTGGGGGTTGGGTGGGAGTTCGATGGTAATATAGGTGGGAGTAGATGTGGGGGTATGAGTGGGCGTAGGGGTGGGGGTAGGTTGGGCTTAGGGTTGGGAGTAGGGGTGGGGGTAGGGTGGTGGTAGGGGTGAGGGTAAGGGTGGGGGTAGGGGTGTGGGTAGGAGTGGGGGTAGGGGTCGGGGTAGGGGTGGGGATTGGGATGGGGTGGAGGGGAAGGATAGGGGGATTGCATGGGGGTGGGACCGACCGAAAGATCGGTGGAACAGCGGGAGGTTCTATATCGGCTGCCGGAGAGTGAGAATGTGGAGGACAAGGTGAGGTTAGGAGATTAAAGGGAGGGAGATGTTGGGAGCGGACGGGAGAGCTGGGAGGGAAAGAGAGAGAGACAGAAAGAGAGAAAGAGAGAGGGAGGGAGTGGTTGAAAGGGAGCTGGAGAAGCGGCTAAAAAGTTTCGCACGAATTAAGGGAGCGTGGGCTAATCAACCTCCCGTCCCAACCCCTTTCCATGCCCTTCCCACCTTCGACCCTCGAATTTTTCAACGTCTCTTTTGATATCCTTTTTATTCAACTTTTTCCTTCCTGCGTCTTTCTCTCTTCCTCTCCTGCATCTCTGAATCATCCTCTTCTTCTTGCCATTCTCTTTCATTCCTCCCTTGGGACTTTGTTTTATTTCCACCGGTAGCTTTTCAGAGCCTTTGACTCCTTATCTCTACCAGTTGAACAGGTAATGGCCTCGGAAATGCACGTAAAATTCAATATTGTTCGGATTTAATTCGTGAGGTGTTTCGGTAGAGGGAGTTGGCAAAGCGCTTGAATTCCAGTTGTCGTGTTTTTTTTAATTCACGGATGTGTTTTTTTGAAGGATTGCTCCTGTTTCGTTTAAATGATCGAAATAAAATTTTGATATAATTGCTGAGGCAAAATAAATGTTCAATCTGAATCTCTGATGAGAAGTACAGGATTTATGTGTGTATATAATCGACATAACACAACAATCATATTTTAAATATATTGTTTTAAATTATATAATGATTATATAATAATTAAATAATAATAATTGATAATATATATTGACTGATAATTATACATTTATGTGCACTTTGTGCTCTGTTTTTCAATAATAGTAATTTGAAATTTTCAAATAAACCTGCCTATTACATTTATGTTTGGTACGAGCGAATTACAAATTTTTTGTTACATTATGCGTTAATTAACATAAAATGTTCTTTATGGATGTTTTTTAAAAATGAATTCTCTTAATTTTTTAATGTTAAGTTAAAGTTATCAACTGGTTACTTCATAAAACGTTAAAAATTTTAATCTATTACAAAAGGAATAACTCCGTTTTAGAGAGGGCACCGAACAGGAAAACCTTCTCAACACAGTTTTCCATCTTCACGCCAATATAGCCAGATCTCCTTCCAAGACTTTCGGGATTCTACCGCGTGTTGTTTCTTCTAGTGACCACTGTTTCGCCTCCATTCCAGGTGGCATCTTCTGACCTGAAGATGCCACCTGGAATGGAGGCGAAACAGTCGTCACTAGAAGAAACAACACGCGGTAGAATCCCGAAAGTCTTGGAAGGAGTACGAAAACACCGCGGAAGCCTTCGTATTAATATAGCCAGATATTTAGCATCACGAGAGCATGAAGTATTTCAGTTCCTTTTCGACATAACAGCGATTTCTTCCTCCATTTCTTACCCACCCCTCTCCCTCACCTCTCCCACGGCATCTCTCTCTCCCAATCCACGCTCTCTCTCTCACACTCCACCCTCTCTCTCTCTTTCTTCCCCACTACTCCCTAAGTCCGATTCATTTCGGGAAACCCATAACAACTCCCAAAACGAGTCATGATTCCCTTAAACCTCATAGCAGCGCTTCTTCCCACTCTCATTATCTTTTCTTCCCGGAGTGGATGAGTGGAGTAGAAGAAAGGGAGGGAAGGGAAAGAGAACAAGAGGGATATGGTGGGAAGAGAGAGAGGGCACTAAACCCATAACTCTTTGCGCCTCGCCAAACCTTAAAAATTCAAACCCACTAACAAAACGACCCAAGTCTCCTTCTCTCTCTCTCTCACACTCTATGCCTGCACTCCTCGCGATGTTTCTTTCTTTCTTTCATCCATCCTTATTTTTTTGGCCTCCCTTTCCCATCTCCTCGATAATGGCCGCCCTCCAAACCTGGTGACCCCCTACTCCCTGTTCTATACCTCTTCGCTACATGCCCCTTCGTTTATCCTCCGCTATTACACTTTCATCGCCTTATTCTTTCATTGAGTGCGTCACCAGTAGTGGAGAGGATGAGAGAAAGAGCGGCTAATTGAGAAAAGGGTAGAGAGAGAGAGAGCCTATATGCTCCCTTTCCTTCAACTTTCTCTTTCTCCCATCTTATACTTTTTTCATCGTTCTCTTACATATGCCTTTCTTTTCCCCTTCTTCCTCTATTTACCTTTTTTTCTTTCTCTCTCTCTCTCTTTATCCCTTCCCCTTCCTCGCCCTCCAACTCCAAGCTACATCCCATCTCCCTACCAAGAACCGCGTTGTGCCGCTCGGTCCAATTAGGCGACTGAAGTTTTTGTAAAGTTCCAATGGGGAGGAACTCTGCGAAAGGAAGGCTGCAAGAGAGGGAATTGGAAGAGGTCGCGGGAGGGAGTGAGGGGGGAGGAGGGGCGGAGGAAGGTGGAAGGGTGAAGAGAGGGTGGAGGGATGTATAGGGAGGAGGACGAGGGAAGTTGAGGTGGGGAGAAATAGGAAATGGCGAATGAAACTTGGCCGAGGAAAGAGGAGGATTTGGGTGTGTGTTAGTTGGGAGATTTTTTTTTGCTATTTTTCATTTTTGTTGCTAGAGGGGATGTTATTATATACTTACGGTTTGAAGCCTTGCGCGGAAGTGCTTTTTTGTTGGATTAAATTTCAATGTCTCTCTCCCTCTCTTTATCGCTCTTGAGAAAAGTTTGCTGTGTAAAAATTATTATGCTTGTGAGGAATTTCCTAAGCGTTACATTCTATTCTCTCGATTTTGCGAGTGCGTGTGTGTGTGTACGCAATGTAGGTTAGTGTGGAAGTGTACCTCTTTCTATCTTCTGGGCCTTTCCTTTTTAAGGGCCACGTAGCTTTTAAAGAGTCTAAAAGATGTTTTCCAGAAAATATTTTTGAAGGTAGTAAAGATCCCATCCTGCTCTTTTTTCTTCGATGAAGGTTGAACGCCATTAAGTAGGTATTATTCATCAAAAATTAAAGGAAATGGAGCAGCATTTTCGGATTTTTAGGTGTTTTTTATGGTTATTATGGCAGTATTGTTGTACTATAATAAGCAAATTATACACTGAACATGTTAATGATTCTTTAAAATAATTTCGAATTAACCCTAAAGCTGTCAAGCGAAATGGAATTTGTTAGCTTTTATGAAGCCGAATAATAATAAATAGTGATACTATTGAAGTATCGGATATTTTGTGTAAATCACGCAAAATTAGTTGATCGGTAATTAATTGCTCTAAAACTTTTCATGTAATGATATCCTTATAAAATATATCGTGAAATATTTCATGCAAAATACGATATAGTGAGGAAGATTTTTACATACGAGTCTCATTAGCCAAATAGATAAAATATGATGTTTACAAGCAATTCCTAACATCTTTTCAAAATGTTAAACACATTATAATTATATGATCAAATTTGGAATTCATTTAAAATAGTTTTTTCTTTACGCAGATAAGAAGTAGAACATTTCAAAAGGAAGTATTATTTTAGAATTTTGCGAAGTTGTTCTTTGAAATTCGACAAATTTTATTTTTAAAATTTCTTTGTAATTTTTATCGCTTGACCTGCTTTTTAACATATTAAGGCATACAATAAATACCGATAATGCATTCGAAAAACCCATGCTTTATTTGTATACTATCAATCTCTTTCGTGTTATTCTTGTAGCCTTTGAATCAATTTCGTTTATTCAATGTTTGAAAAATTATGATAGTTAATGTGTGAGTGTATTTTTCCTTGTTTGCATTGAGGTGCTATGGAGGATTTGATTGTTGTATCTTTATAATGTTTTTAAGATGAAACTTACAACACCTTCAGATTTTCCGAGAGGATATATTTTTTCACCTTTTCTATTCTAGTCACTTCGCCAAGTACAAATGCTAATTATCTCTCCGTTAGAATGGTTGTGATTCTATAAGTGCAGATGAGATAAGGAGAAATATTCTGGTATACTATGCTCACAGGCAACCAATGACTTCTCTGCAAGTTGAATCGGTTCCCTTAACTTTTCTTCAGCATTATCTCTAAGCGTGTGACTAAGACTCGAATTCTCTTAATTCTCCCTATTAGTGCAATATGATACATGCAGAGTCAATGACAGTACTCGTTCGTCTGTTTGGACAATCTTCTAGTACAACTGTTGATCAGTTTCTGCTCTTGGCGTTGTAAGTTATTTGCTAATTTTCGGAAATGTGGATTGATTAACATCTAAAATCCAAACTTTATGCTAGTTAAAAATTATACTACTGAAAAATATGTAAGACCCATTTTGAAGTTTTTCTCCATATACGGCTTTTGTTAGTCTCTGAATCTCAGATAGGACCTATCAAATACTTCAGCTTAGCTTCCTTCTGCCGTTTCCTTTCTCCTTCACCCCCACGTCCCTCTCGCCCATTCTCCCCCTCGATGTCTTTCTTTCCTCCTATTCACTACCTCTCCTAAACTGGATCTCTCTTTCACTCGAATCGCTCGATGGCTCTAGTGCCGGGGAAGAGACGCCATAAGAAAATCATGAGCAGCCTCTCTATCCCTTAGCTTTGAACTAACATATGTTCAGTCAAAGGCCCGTGGAGAGAAACCTCCCGTAGGACAGCGAAAATTCCCAACGAAAAGGAATAGCTAAGGAGGCGCAGAGGAATATGGAAAGAGAAGCAGAGAGGCAGTTAAGAGGGCGAGTGAGGCAAAGAGGTGGAGGAAGAGTGGTCGTGTTGGAGCCTAGAAGAAGAGCGAGGAAGCGTAAGAAAGAATGAGAGGGAAAGGGAGATAATGCGAGAGAAATGATATTTAAGCGAAAAAAACAAGTGAGCGTGAGAGTAGAAGATAGACGAGAAGATGGAAGGAGAAGTAGGAAAATAGTAGAGGGGTAGATTAAAAAAGAGAGAGAGATATATATTCAAATGGTAGCATTTAATAAAAATAATATAATTATTAGCATATGCATTATATATATATATATATATATATATTTCCTCGTCATAGTACAATCAATATTCAATATACAGACATATTTTCAGTATAAAATTATTACAGAAATATTACATATAATTGATATTATGTCTTCAATACAATATAAACAATTTACCAACAAGTAGTGTTTAATACATTATTTTAAATAAATTTGGAAGTAGTGTCCTAATAGCAATGGGTAGACTATTATATAGTTTCACTGATGTCTTTTCAAAACTATTTAATGTCATACTGTACTTGCAGTAATCATTTCTGAGATTGAGCCTCTTTCTGGTGTAATATTGGTGGGCATTTGTGTGGTCACTGAAATTACTGATGTTGTTCTTAATATAAAGGAGGCATTGGTAGACATAAATTTATGGAAGGGGCATAATTTTCTGCTTGACAAAGAGTAGCTTGCAATGTGTTTTAGAGGTTACTCCACATACAACATGGATTGCCCATTTTTGGAGGCGTAGTAATTTTACGGATGGCGATGTGTGTGTGTGTGTGTGAGAGAGAGAGAGAGGGAGGAAGAGACCGGCAAAAATTTAGAGAGAGGGAATGGAGGGGGGGAAAGGAAAGAAAATAAAACAGAAATTTTGATGTCATAAAAAGCTAGGGATAGAACAACCCAAGATAACAGTAGGAGGAATATGAAAAGAAATGAGATATCGTGAAAAGGAAGAGGCGATGTTTCCTGGCGGTAAAGAAAGCAAAGTAAAAACTTAGGGAGAAAGCGAGCGAGAAAACGAATGGAAAATAAAAGAAATAGCATACTGGGATTCATATAATTAGAGGAAAAGAAATAAAAATAGAGGAAGGGAAAAGTTAGGAAAGAAAAAGGAGAGAAACTGAAAGAATTACAAACAGTGAGGAAACGAGGGGTTTGGAAGGGATGTTAATTGAAATAGATACCAGGAGAGAGAGAGACGATAAAAAAACGAAGAAAGAGGAGAGAGAAACGAAGGAGTAGGAAGAAGCAATGCGGTGGAATAAGAGTGAGTTGTTCGCGTTTGGGTTCACAATTTAAACAGACGCAGAGATCTCAACAACTTCATTCTCAACACCCCTTTATCCCTCCGCCCCTTTTTCTTTTCCTGTGAAACCATTCTCTCTCCCTCTCCCTATCTTTCCCTTTTCCTCCTTACTTTCGCCAATCCTCTGTTTGCGAACGTGGATCGGGAGGGGGAAGAGGAGGGCCGAAGTGAAGGTTAGCGAGGAGTGAACCGCACTGTGCGTACACCACATGAGCGTGTGGAACACTGCTCTGCGGGGCCGTGCGGGAGATGAGGAGGGAGGGAAGTGAAACCAAGGAGCGCTCGTTGCCAACCCCTCTCTCCCTTGAAAGGAAACGGAGGATAACAATCCGCCCTTTAATGGTTCCCGAAAACTCTCCATCGTGATTTGATCGAGTCGTCGATTTTTATTCGAGGGTTGTATTTTTTGCGTGATTAGGGTGCGTCTTATGTCCGTGATATAATCTTTCCCGATTCAGTAGTAGTCGGTAGGATGATCGACTAAAATTAGAAAATTCTGATTCGAGTTATTATTTCATGATCCAAGTGTTCGAATGCTTTATCGGCATTTTTGTGACGAAGGACATTATTTTACGTAAATTAGTTTTCTGAAAATGAAAACTTCTTATCAGTCACCAATATGGACCTTATTCACCATGGATGTGCTAAATTTCATTGCTGGTATTGGTTTCCGTCTTATCAGTATTAGGAAGTGTGCAAGTGCCTGAGGATAAAGATTTGATGTCAGATTCTTTTCCGCCTAAAATGAATTAGAAGCAAACATTGCTTTAACAAACCGGAGAATGACATATAACACAAATTTTTCTTACTTATTGCTAGAAAAAAGAAAAAAAAATATATACTGTAATTTGATGTTTTCGAGCATTTTATTCGTTGGTTAGACAAATTCCGATCCATTTTTTAAGAATAATTTGTTCAAATTTCTACTTTATTAATAAATATACATTCCTTATTTCAATAATTAGTGTAAAATTCAAGAATTGTTCCAGCAGTCCAACATAACTAATGAATTTGTACAGATGTGATGCTTATTTGGCATTTGTTAATTATATTAATTTGAACAATAATAAGTTACTCCTCCACATGTCATTAAACTTATATATATAAATATGTATGTAAAAATATTTTTATACCAGTCTTATGATTTTAAACTTAACTTTATTTTTTAGTCTGCGAATCTCAATTATAAATCGTATAATTCAAAGCATTAACGACAAACTGGCAACATGAAACCGATAGTGTTCTTCGCATTAAATATCGTAATCGCAATCTAATTCACGTCCAAACCCACAACAGCATTGATCCAAAGTAAGCAGGATTGGTTTGCTTTATTTTTTGAAGGGAATGAAATCAAAAACACTTCGTCTTTTGTTTACAGAAGATTGAATACCTGTCAAATTTCCGGACTTAACGCAGAATATTTCTGTTCTCTAGACCATGCGAGCAAGGAAATACCAATTTCCCACACCATCGCTGAAAAGTAATATTAAACTCGGGAGAACGCTGGATGTAAAAGGGCTCAGATGTGCATTACAGCTACTAACAAATTATCCGTCAGACTTCATTTAAAAAGTTTTCCTTACCGCAGAAATATAAACTTGAAGCGTTTAATATATAAATATATGAAAATAAACGCATACCGACCCGAAAGGAGCCGTAGGAATGAAGTACAATCTCGAAACCAGCCACGTCGTGGTCCTGAATGGGGCGGCTCTCAAATCCACTGACGTAGAGAGGGATTGGGAGATTGGATCGTGCGGGATGGAGGGGTGAGCGTGAGGGTGAAGGGGAGAGAGAGAGAGAGCGTGGGGGAGGGGGGACGAGTGTAGATTAGAGGGAGGGCAGTTTGGGCGGAGATAAGGGGGTGGATTGGGAGGGTTGGGGTGGAGAACATCTGTTACTCTTCGCTTGCTAATATGCCGAGGACGAGCGTTACATCTTAATTCCAGTTCCCGATTCCGATTCCTACGTAAAGTTCTTTCGGCTCGGCTCGTCGTTCGGAGAGCATCATCTGTTACCTCTTTCGGCAGCAATTTCGCTTTCCTCTTCCTCCATTTTATCTGCTCCCCTCTTGTTACTTTTTTATTATACGCGTAGATAAATAGCGGTCACTTTAAAGGGTGCGACCACAATTTTCCCCTCGCTTTTTTCGCTCTTCAGTTTTCACTTAAGTTTTACCGGTGCGGTCCTTCTGATTCCTTGGTTAACCATATGAGCTCACATATTTGACCAGGAAGCACAAAAAAGGAATTATATTGTTATTCTTGAGCATGTAATTGTCAACACGTTGAAGAGTCACTACTCATAATGAAAGAAGTAATGTAGAAAAATTCTCAAGCAGACAGTGTTGCTTGGTGCGAAACGTAAATGATTTTACCTACAATTGAATGAAAAATTAGCAAATAGTTGACCGAATTGAATTTTGTATTTGTGAATGGTACCTCGAATGATTTATACATTCGTCCTCTTTGCCGTAAATTATTTACTAATCAGCTGTCGTCGTTTTTAAGTAACATTAAAATTATCAGGAAATACTTATGCGATAAAAATGTTATTTTTCGACGAGAAACTGTATGAGAGCCTAATATATTCTCGTTGTTGATGTAAGAGTGGAAGAGAACGGATTAGGTTTCTCTTTCATTTACGGCTCATATAATTTTGTTTTTCAGTTACAGGATTCCATATTATAGCAGACGAAATGTAATGGAAACGAAGGATTGATTCGTTTCTCCTCCGAATGTAATAATTAAAAAATATACCTTAACGCAAACAGTTTTATTGTTCTAATAAAATCCAAGCGTTGCAAAACTTCATTTTTTCGTCAAGTTAATTCTCTGCTCCAATCTTATGACCCTTCACCTCGTCCATTGGTTGCCCTTAAGATGGGGTCTGTAAACAAGGCGCGTCTCCGACATTCCTCGTTTCATTTTCCTTCATTATCTTCATTCATCCGGAAAGATGCTTTTAAATTAGAACTCTCGAAAATAAAATGACAATCGCCATGTCTCGCCTGTTCCCCGCGTACCATTTCAACCGTAAAATGGCTCTCGGGATGATATCCAAGGCAAAAATTCTTGCTTCGCCTGTTTCGGAAGATGAGTGAAGGACTTGGAGAGAGATAAAGAGAGAAAGATACGACCCAGGGACACTTCGTCGTACAATTTATACTAAAAATCCGAGTTTGTTAGCCAATTTATATTTGAAAATGTCCCTTTTTTCCGAAATTTTCTATAGACATTTTCTAATATGAGGTCCCCAAGTGGTAGCTTTCAGACCCAACAAAAATATGCCCTGCACACGACCCTTCAATCATTTCCTCTTTTCCGTCTAAGGTTAGTCTAATATGCAAATAATTTTCTCAGGATGGGCGCGGATGGTCTTTTAATTCGCTCCGAAGGGTAAAAGTCGTTCTAGACATCTCTTTCGCCTTAATGGGCTGTCGTTCGCTTGGACTTTCGTTTCTTCCAGGGATTAACAAGTGCACCTGGGTCACGCCGGAAGAGTCTCAAAACTCATTTCGTTCCATCGGGTCATGTCGGAGAATAATCAAGGCTGGATTTAGTCCTGATTTGTTGCGCAAACCGTTCTGGATTTTTAAATTTTCCTCACGGTCTCATCATATCAAGGCATTTTAAGGAAATCTCGTATTATCAACATATCTTTTTGTTTTTCGTAGCTAGACATTACTGCTAATTATTTATTAATTTTTTAGTGGATAATAAACAGCACTTTACGGCCTCTTACAATGAGCGCATCAAAGACAAAGACAAACATGAACACATACAACCAAGCCCTCGATAGGATTCGAACACGCAATAAATTGACACGCTAACCAAACATCAACCAAGGGCAGCAATTGGGTTCACAATTCCTTATTTTAGCTATTTACATAGGATGAATGTGAAAAATAATTCCCTAAATCTATGTGTCGAAACACCTATTTTAGAGTTTATATTTGTCCCATAGGAGCATTTCGTTAAAATAGTACCATAACACTCTTTCTGTGTTACCGACGACATATATACCGCTCGAGATAACCGGCTGAGAGTAAATTTCAAGTTTGTTTCTGAAAGATTTTCTCGAATAATTAAAGATTTCCCCCAAAAAAATAATGAGTGGGCCAAATATGTGCAGCATTTTCACGTCAGGGAATAAATAACGTGAAAATCTAGGCAAAGACGCGTTTCGCTCTCAAGATATCTTTTTTATACCGCGTTCCCGTCGTAACTATATATCCATCGCTTTGACGTTGCGGAACCCGATACGCCTCACACACAGCATACCTGTCCCTCACTCACGACGCATCCAGACTCCCGATTCATCGCGTTTTTATCGCCCAAAACTTTCCGCTGACCCACATCTATTCCTTCGTCCGCGCTGCCCACACCACCCGAACGTTCCGCTAACCTTCCCCGGAAAGACGATCACGCAGATGAGCAATGCGTGTCCTGCGACCCATTTCGGCACACCCTCCCTCACCCTCCTCTCTCTTTCCCTCTTTTACGATCCTGGATTTTTGGCCCGTTATCATGGCATAGCAATGCTTGAATTTTTTTGACGTCGCACGTCATCAGATGTCAGAAGCCATTTCCGAAGAGGAAATAGGAAAAAATGAGAATTTTTGTTATCAAAATTCCTACGAGGACTGGATTTCCCGGGCATGGGAAATGCTTTCCTGAGCCAGAGGAAAACCTCCGCGCGCGAGATACGCCAGCAATTTCCTCTGCGGGCTGATTGCTTCAAAAGTCAAAATGAATCCTTCTAGGATTGAATTATTTAACGCCGGAAATATTATATGTCCTCGAGGGTGATGATAGGAGTTTAAAATTTTTTTATGGATTTTCAGAGAAAACTTAAATTTTTTTACCCGAATAAATTCATGATAAAACATTTGTTCAATACTGAAAGAATTTTTGTTTATGATGGAACAAAAGGATAATTTGTTCGTAATTATATCGATAAACTTGAGGTAAATAAGGTAAAATTACCGCTGTTTACATAAATTACGACAAAGAGTTGCCCGGATTCCGAAGAAAATGTGCACACCTGTGCATTCAAAATTATTTCCAAAGGAAAAAGTAGATATTTCAAAATTTTATTGTATTAAATGGACCTATACTGTAGACCATGGAAAAATTAAAAGAATTTAATAATCTTATCAATCCGGAGTGGAATAAAGCGATCCGAAGATCCTATGCAAACAGGCATAAGCTGTAAAGTGGGGATTTATTATTATTATTATCAATACGCATTAATACCTCCTGGAAGTGTATTTCCATTCATTCTCCAGATGCTATTAAGTTATTTGTACAAATTCCATCAATTACTCTTTTGATTACAGAATAATTGGATGTCCTTAAGAAGAGTGATTTGATATACCTCATTTCAACAATTACGCGAATGTAGAAGTCGTATCTCTTAACCCTAAAAATCTCGCTTGAATGAAAAGTCGTCGAATTTGATATTATTTTAGCTCTGTTTATCAAAATATGAGAAAAAGTTTCGATCGTAAGGAATTGGAAATCATTGAAATCATTAGCAATGTTGTAATTGATTGAAAGTTTATTTACATTTTATTCATAATCACAGATTTGAGGGCAGAGTATCTGATTTTTTTACGATAAAGTGTCGCGTTGCGTCCTCTACCAGTGGAAAAAGTCGTCGATCTTCTTTTGGATGGCCTCAACGTCGATTCCGTGAGCCTTGAGGCGCTCCAAGAGGTCAGTGTATTCGGGCATGTTGCGCACGGCATCGACTACCTCCTTGAACTCCGGAGACATCAGCTTGGCGAGGAGTTCCTGGAATTCGGGGTCATTCTCCACCTTCTCGTGGTAGAAGGCCTTCATTTCTTCGATGGGTAGGACGGCGAGGATGTCGTGGATCATGTCCAACATAGAGCGGTTTGAGTGGCGGAAGAATCCTGGGCGGTGCACGGGAGGAAGCCCGAGCAGGTCGTGAAAGTAATTGATGTAGGTGTAGACGTCGATTCCAGCATTGTAGACGTATTCAAGGTACTAAAATGAAATTTAAAGATCGCAAAACACAGGTAATAGTGTTTCTTGGAATAATGCGTGTTCTATCTACCATTTATTTTGATACTAAATTTATGGATATAGGGTAAGGTATTTTAACTGAATACTTTAAGAATTCGTGTCGGATGAATTATGTCCTGAGATTTTTATTATTGTATTCATCGTATTTATTTATGTTAATTTATAGATTTAGTGAACTGTACTTACGATCGATTCAGACGATTAATGTGGTGATACGCATTTTATTGCCGAGAGCAATGTGCCTCAAGAAACTTCTCTCAAAATGAATAGTTGAATAATAAATAATTATTTACGAATCTAAAATCACGCGGAAACTTAAAAAACAACAATAATTAATTTGAAATGAGACGTGTTAACATTTCCGCGCCACGATGTTCTCCATAATTCTGTATTTCGATATGAAAGGATTAGAATATTTTCATACTCACCTCCATGTATTGCGGCATGCTTTGGATCTTCTCCACCAAGCTCCTGAACTCTTCGGACTTTAAGTATGCGACTGCAGCTTGAACCTCGGGGTCGTTCTCGATATAGTTGGTGACGATTTCAACGATCTTGTCGACGGGGACCATTGCCAAGAGTTCATCGAAGAGGTCTTTAAGGCTCCTGTTGGAGCGGAGAAAGAAGCGATCCCAACCCAAGAAGTCGCGGATCTTCTTTTGGATGGCTTCAACGTCGATTCCATGAGACTTGAGGCGTTCAATGAGATCCTTGTATTCGGGCATGTTGAGCACGGCATCGACTACCTCCTTGAATTCGGGAGACCTCAGCTTGGCGAGGAGTTCCTGGAATTCGGGGTCATTCTCCACCTTCTCGTGGTAGAAGGCCTTCATTTCTTCGATGGGTAGGACGGCGAGGACGTCGTGGATCATGTCCAACATAGAACGGTTTGAGTGGCGGAAGAATCCTGGAGGTGTCACGGGAGGAAGCCCGAGCAGGTCATGGAAGAAGTTGATGTAGGTGTAAACGTCGATTCCAGCATTGTAGACGTATTCAAGGTACTGAAATGTAATTAAAAGATCGCAAAAACACAGGTAAGAACGTTCCTTGGAATAATGCGTGTTTTTTTGTACCATTAAATTCGATACTAAATTTTTGGATACATGGTAAATTATTTTGACTGAATACTTTAAGAATTCGTGTCAGATGAAGTATTTCCTGAGATTTTTACTATTTTATTTATTAATCTTAATTTATAGATTTAGTGAACTGCACTTCCGAATTTCTATTCAGATGTTTAATGTGGTGATAAGCATTTTATTGCCGAGAGCAATGTTTTTCAAGAAACTTCTCTCAAAATGAATAGTTGAATAATGGATATTAATTTACGTATCTAAATTCACGCGGAACCTTAAAAAATAACAATACTAAATTTGAAATGGGACGTGATAATATTTTCCGCGACACGGAGATTAATAATTGTGTATTTGGATTTAAAATGATTAGAATATTTAGATACTCACCTCCATATACTGAGGCATGCTTTGGATCTTTTCGACCAAGCTCCTGAACTCGGCGGACTTTAGGTATGCGACTGCAGCTTGAACCTCGGGGTCGTTCTCGATGTAGTTCTTGACTATTTCAATGATCTTGTCCACGGGGATCATTGCCAAGAATTCTTCGAAGAGGTCTTTCAGGCTCCTGTTGGAGCGGAGAAAGAAGCGATCCCAACCCAAGAAGTCGTGGATCTTCTTTTGGATGGCTTCAACGTCGATTCCATGAGACTTGAGGCGTTCAATGAGATCCTTGTATTCGGGCATGTTGAGCACGGCATCGACTACCTCCTTGAATTCGGGAGACCTCAGCTTGGCGAGGAGTTCCTGGAATTCGGGGTCATTCTCCACCTTCTCGTGGTAGAAGGCCTTCATTTCTTCGATGGGTAGGACGGCGAGGATGTCGTGGATCATGTCCAACATAGAACGGTTTGAGTGGCGGAAGTATCCTGGGCGGTGCACGGGAGGAAGTCCGAGCAGGTCGTGGAAGTAGTTGATGTAGGTGTAGACGTCGATTCCAGCATTGTAGACGTATTCAAGGTACTGAAATGAAATTTAAAGATCGCAAAACACAGGTAGTAGTGTTTCTTGGAATAATTCGTGCTCTATCTACAATTTATATCAGTACTAAATTTATGGATACATGGTAAATTATTTAACTGCATACTTTATGAATTAGTGTCGGATGATTTATGTCCTGAGATTTTTATTATTATATACATTGTATTTATTTATGTTAATTTATAGATTTAGTTAACTGTACTTCCGATTTTTTATTAAGACTTTTAATGTGGTGATAAGAATTTTTTTGCCGAGAGCAATGTATTTCAAGAAACCTCTCTCAAAATGCATAGTTGAATAATGGATATTTATTTACGTATCTAAATTCACGCGGGAACTTAAAAAATATCAAAAATTAAATTTGAAATGGGACGTGTTAATATTTTCCGCGGCACGGTGGGTAATAATTGTGTATTTCGATTTAAAAGGAATAGAATATTTTGATACTCACCTCCATGTATTGAGGCATGCTTTGAATCTTCTCGACCAAGCTCCTGAACTCGGCGGACTTTAGGTATGCGACTGCGGCTTGAACCTCGGGGTCGTTCTCGATATAGTTGGTGGCGATTTCAACGATCTTGTCGACGGGGATCATTGCCAAGAATTCTTCGAAGAGGTCTTTAAGGCTCCTGTTGGAGCGGAGAAAGAAGCGATCCCAACCCAAGAAGTCGCGGATCTTCTTTTGGATGGCTTCAACGTCGATTCCATGAGACTTGAGGCGTTCAATGAGATCCTTGTATTCGGGCATGTTGAGCACGGCATCGACTACCTCCTTGAATTCGGGAGACCTCAGCTTGGCGAGGAGTTCCTGGAATTCGGGGTCATTCTCCACCTTCTCGTGGTAGAAGGCCTTCATTTCTTCGATGGGTAGGACGGCGAGGATGTCGTGGATCATGTCCAATATAGAACGGTTTGAGTGGCGGAAGTATCCTGGGCGGTGCACGGGAGGAAGCCCAAGCAGTTCGTGGAAGTAGTTGATGTAGGTGTAGACGTCGATTCCAGCATTGTAGACATATTCAAGGTACTGAGATGAAATTAAAAGTTCGCAAAACGTATTTGATAAAATTTTTTGGAATAAGGCTTGTTCTATCGAACATTTATTTCGATGCTAAATTTATGGATATCCGGAAATATATTTCAACTTTGTACTTTTTATCGGATGAATCATCTGTCGCAGTCATCGAGATATTTTATATTTTCATTCATTTTTTTATTTATATCTTTATTTAGATTTAGTAAATTGCATGTCATATTTTCTATTCTGTCTTATAATATGATGATGCGCATTTTATTTCAATGGGCCAAGTGTTTCATGAAAATTTTCTCAAAAATACATAAGCAGTAATTATTTTGGTATCTAAATTACTGCAGAGCTGTCAAGTTTTGCAATAAATATTTTTGGCATTTTTGTGTCAATTTTTGGGGCCTCGATGGTTAATAATTGTGTATTTCGATTTAAAAGGAATAGAATATTTTGATACTCACCTCCATGTATTGAGGCATGCTTTGGACCTTCTCGACCAAGCTCCTAAAGTCGGCGGACTTTAGGTATGCTACTGCAGCTTGAACCTCGGGGTCGTTCTCGATGTAGTTAGTGACGATTTCAACGATCTTGTCGACTGGAATCATTTCCAACAGTTCGTTCAGGAGGTCACCAAGATTCCTCTTGGAGCGGAGAGAGAATCGGTTCCAACCGAAAAAGTCGTTGATCTTCTTGAGGATGGCTTCCACATCGATTCCGTGGGACTTGAGGCGTTTGATGAGGTCAGCGTATTCGGGCATGTTGCGCACGGCGTTCACCAGCTCCTTGAATTCTGGGGATTTGAGCCTAGCGAGGAGTTCCTGGAATTCTGGGTCGCTCTCCACCTTCTCGTGGTAGAAGGCCTTCATTTCTTCAATGGGGAGGACGGCGAGGATGTCGTGGACCATGTCCATCATTCCCCTGTTGACAGCGAGCAATCTGGGCTTGTGGTTAGCGGGCTCGTAATGAGGTAGACCTAGGAGATCGTTGACAAAGTTGATGTAGGTGTAGATGTCCAATCCGGAGTCGGCAAGGAACTTCGCCATCTGTGATATTAATTGTATTATAGCGCTTAGTAATCGACAGTAATTTTACAGTTATTACTCTAAATATTTATTACATACTATTAATGTATTCTTGTACAGATTTCGAATTTTATATGTTACTTCCATAGCCTACTTATTATTCATCCAATTGTACGTCCTATCCAAGTTACGAATCCGTAGTTGTAATTTCTATAAACTTAATGGAGATGGTGTTGACTTTTCGGTGCTATAAAAAATGCCAGAGACTTGCACCATAATAACACCACTATGGTTCGCACAATTTCATTTTTATATATAAGTTGAATATTTTCATAAAATATATTTAATGTATGAATACATTTAACAGTACGATATATTAATTAATTTAAATCCACTACTCCGTCATTTTTCATGAATTTAGGTTAAAATTTAAGTTGTACTTACTTCCTTGAACTGGGACATTGCCTCCACGGTGGTGACCATCTTTTTGAAGTCGTCAGACTTTAGGTAAGCAACTGCCGCCTGGACCTCGGGGTCATTTTCCATGTAATTCAAGGCGATCTCAAGAATTTTTTCCTTGGGAATCATTTCCATCAATTCATTAAAAAGGTCTCCAAGGTTGCGTACTCCATGATGGTGTACCATGGGGTGGTGGTTGCCTGGACGACAGTATATAGTTAGTTCAAGGAATTAAAGTCATTTTATGAGTGCATGCATCATACAATCTGAAACTCACCATGTGGCACCACGGCCCCAAGGGAAAGTCCGAGGACAGCGCAAAGGACGAGTGCGAACTTCATCTGTAAGGGAATTCGTGTCAACTTTATCACTCAGCTCTTATTTTTCCTGTACACAGCCAATAAAATATGATTCTAATAAAAAATCATGAATATCAAATAATAATAAATAGATTGTTGAAGTTATAACTTCACTCATAAGAAACGGTTTAATAAGTCATTAAAATCAAGTTTTATCTATTTTCAAATTTAAGGCTTGCAATTGTATACCTATTTATTCTGTAAACTAGTTCTTGCAAAACTAAGGAGTATAAGTATTTCAAGAGAAATTTTGATTAGTGTTAAGTAGAATGAAGTAGTATTATGTTGCGGGTTAGCAGGGATACTCGCTTCTGAGCTCCTCTGCGGTGGCAGGTGTACTCACCTCTTCAGCTCTGGGCTCTGCCTTGGCTACAGATGTCTTTGCTGCTCCTTATATACCAGATCGTTGGGTAATTGCAGCAATTGAGAGTAGAAATTTTGCAATAGATATAATAGACGATAAACGTTGCGCTGCCATTTTTTCGAGAAACCTAGATACGTAGTTTAAAACAAAACTTTTCCGTACTTTATTTGTATCGATTAAGGGTAATTTTCCGACTTATCGTTTTCAATCAAGGCCTCTGCTATTCAGTGGCTGCAGAGATAAATTTGATGATAAGAAAGTCTCCTTAACCATCATGCAACCTTAAGTGTCTCAGATATGCTTTTTGATTCAAAACTTGGCTTAATTGTAGTGTTAGTGATAGTGAACTTTGTTTCTATGATTCGTTTTCCATTACTCGTCGCGATCGCTCCTCTCGCGGTGGTGTTGTTTTATTGGCAGTGAATAATAACCTCACTTCCAAGCGTAGACTTCATTTGGAGAGAAATTGTGAGATTGTCTGGGTTGAGTTGGGACTGAGTGATTCTAAATTGTTTATTGGATGATTTTATCGCCCCCTAATATGATTAATTTGGACGAGTGCTTTGATTCTGTTATTCGTGCAATGCAGGGTGGTAATATTCTTTTGATAGGTGATTTTAATCTTTCTTTTAGTTGGACATCCAGTTTCGCCGGAGAGGCTATTTCTAATCTGGACGACTGTTTCCTCGACCATTTCATTCACGGACCTTTCCTTTTTCAAGTGAACATGCAGGATACGAGGAATTAGCCGTTTTGGTCTTTGCTCTGACGACCGTTAACGGGTCTTTCTCGACCGCGGGAAGGAATATTTAGTCCTCTGACCATGAATCCCTAGACTTGGTCCTCCCTTACCTCCGAGATTGCGGGTGAAATTCCGCTGTGCGGCTCTCCTCCCCCATTCCAAACTAGAAAAAAACGAACTGGGATCATGTAAATCCTCTCATTGGTGCCACCACTTGGTGCCTCCTTGAATGTGGTAGTGCTGACGATTCCGTTTCCCTCTTCACCGATTTACTTGCCGCCTCTATTAAGGATAGTGTTCCGCATAGTCTGCCTAGGAGTAAAAAATACTCGGTGTGACTCAAAAGTGAAACTATTTTCGCGTAAAAAAAATAATTCTGTGCTTGGATCTTATATAAAAAATTTCCCAATCAACATACTCTTAACTCTTTTAAAAATCTGAGGCGACATGCGAAATATTAAAAAAAAACTGATTATAGTAATTATATTTCAGCGGTGTCTTCTTTAGCCTCCGTCAATCCAAAGCGACTTAGGACACTTTTAAACTCTAGGAGGAGAACTGGATCTGTGTCTGATGTAGTTTACTTAGACAACAAAGTCGTTTCTGGTAGCGCCAAGTGTGATCTATTTAATGAATATTTCTTTGCTAACTTGAACAGAAACAAGGATTTTAACCAGGCCTTGAGCACTCCTATGGAGAGTGTTTGTTCTCAGTCTCTTGTATCTCTCTCTACTTGCCCCGATGAATGCCATCAACTCCTTAATTCTCTTTCAGCCACCCGAGCCACAGGCCCTGATCAGATTTCTGCCATGTTATTGAAAAACATCTCTTCTTCTTTGGCTACTCCACTATCTAATCTGTCCAATAAATGTTTCAAAGCTGGCTATTTTCCTTCTGAATGGAAAAGAGCTAACGTACCTCCCCTTTTTAAATCCGGTAATAGAAAATGTATTGAGTCATATAGACCTATTTCTCTTCTTTCTATACTCTCGACCATTTGTGAAAGAATAATTTATCAAAGACTTTCTGACTTTACTCTTCCATGTTTGTCTCTTCAACAGCATGGCTTCCTACCTGGAAGTTCATGTCTTAGTAATTTGGCTGAACTTCAGGTATCCGCTTTGGATGCCATCAGCAATAAATCACAGCTCAATGTGATTTACATAGACTAAGCTAAAGCTTTCGATACCATCCCCCACAAACTTCTTCTCCATAAATTATCAAACAGATTCACGGAAATTTTCTTTCTCTCTTGTCTAGTTTTCTGTCTGATCGTTGGCAACGTGTGACTATTTCTGGTTTTTATTCTTCTTCTCTCCCTGTTCTCTCAGGTGTTCCTCAAGGCAGTGTTATTGGGCTTTTGCTATTTTGTTTATATCTTGATGATGTGTGTAACTTTATTGACACTATTATAAATCCAGTTTTATTGTTTGCTGACGATTGAAAGATCTTTGGGAAAATTAATTGTTTGAATGACGCATTAAAACACCAAAGATTTCTTGATAAATTTTCTGAATGGTGCTCATTGTGGGGACTAAAACCCAATCCGTTAAAATGCTCTCAGCTATCAATTACTCTGCGTAAATCCCCCATTAACTATACTTACTCCATTATGGGCGAAAACATAAAAAGGGTATCACAGCAGAAAGATCTCGGTGTTATATTTGGTTGCAAACTTTCTTTCTGTAATCACATTGACTACACTGTAAAGAATGCATGTCTCTCTTAGGTATTATTTATAGGCACACCAGTCTCAATCATGTGGTATTCTTTCGTTCTTTTTTTGTTGGGTGTATACTACCTATTGCTACATATTGCTCACCCATTTGGAATATGGCCTCCAAAACTCATCTCAACAAATTGGAGCGCATAATGTCTTTCTTTTTGGCCATAGTCCATTATCGCTTACCTCACTCGCGTCAATTGTCCAAGGTTGATATCATAGCTTCCCTAAACCTCCCAAATATTTCCTTTTGTAGAAGTAAATCTGACATGTCTTTTCTGTACAGTGTTATGAACGGCAAACTACGCTCCTCCCTTCTTCTCCCCTCCTTCTCTTTAAGAATTCCCTCCAGAACTACCAGGCTATCTACACTCTTCCATATACCTAAACTTCGACTTTCCATTATTTAACGCTCTCTATTCTTCCGACTTCCAAATGTGTACAATCAATTACCTGGCGGCTATGATATTGTCATATTTCAGAGTAGAAATAGATTTTTTTATCAGTCATCCCTCATTTAAAATAATTACTCTGTTTTTCATGATATTGTAATCTTTTGCATTTATTTATTTAATCTTTCTTTTGTAATTATTTTTTCTATATTTTAATGTTTTATTTATATTTATTTTAGGTTATTATTTTTTGTATGTTAATACATTCAATGTAATTGGCCTAGTGCTGTTTCTGAAGTTGTGCTAATAAATATAATGGTGAACCTTAATATAAAATATTCATTTTTGCGACCTTGCTAAAGCATTTGTCCATATTTTTGTAATTAATAATTTTAAATGGTTATTACGGATGCATTGCGTACATTGGGACTAATGACGCCTCGAAGCTCGGGTCCGAGGAGATTCCAAGTTCTTTTGAGGACTTCGTCGCCGAGGTCACTCGTGTCCGAGAGGAGTCGGGTTCTGATGTGCGGCTCACCGTTTGTAGTATTGCCCCGCGGATTGAGTTTGGTTCGGAGGTTTGGAGCCGCGTGGCGGGGCTAAACCAAAGGCTATGGAATTTCTGTGTGGGCATGGGAGCCGACTTCGTTGATCTCCGGCCGGTTCTCAGATCGTGTAGGGAACCCCTAAACGGCTCTGGAGTCCATTACACGACCGAGGCTTCACAGAGTGTAGCGTGTAGGATCTTCGACCATGGTAGGTCTTTTTTAGATTAGAAAGTAGGGTAGGGTGTAGGCGTAATAGGAGATTTCATGGAGGCATCGAGTGTAATACAGTTTCTGGTCGCGAAGTGAGAGAGTCCACCTGCAGAAGCCGTAATGGAGCAGTTAATGCTTCGGGCAATAACGAGAATTTAATTATTATAGTTTTAAACTGCCGCAGCATCCGTAGGAAGTCTGCCGAACTCGAACACGTAATTCGCACGTTGCATGCTGATGCAGTTATAGGTACGGAAAGTTGGCTCTCCGAAGATATCGCTACCCAAGAAATTTTTCCTAAAGGTATAGAGTGTACAGAAAATACCGTGCCAATAGAATAGGTGGCGGAATATTTTTGGCAATAAGTGAAAAGTACGATAGTTGTCAGATCCCTATTATCGACGAAATGACAGAGAGCGTGTGGTGCCGCCTAGGTAAGGATAATTCGAAAAACATACATTTATGCTCATTTTATAGACCACCTAATGCCAGAGTTGATTATATTTTAAGTTAAGAGAGCCAATTAGCCGAGCTTAGATCTTTTATGAACGACGGTTATGTGATAATTGGAGGCGATTTTAACTTACCGTCAATCGATTGGGAAAACCTGTTTTGTTACGGGAGGTAAAGAACGCGAATCGTGTGAAGCCTTAATTGACACGTTTCATGAATATTCCTTAATCCAGATGGTACGAAAAGCCACGCGTTCGGGCAATGTTCTCGACTTGCTTGCTTCTAACATCCCGCATAGGATAACTAAGGTATCCACAGAGAAGGGACTTAGCGACCATCGAGGTGTGTATGCGGAGTGCGAATTAAAGCTCAAAAGACATCCTAAGCCCCTTCGGAATGTAATCGCTTTCGCCAAGGCCGACTTTAAATGTTTCAGCTTACATCTCAGAAGTACCTTTGTCAGTTATCGTGAAAAGACAGAACGATTAGGTATGGAGCCATCATGGTTTTTGTTTAAGGATGTACTAGGAAAAGGTATCAATACATTTATCCCCAGTAAGTTAAAATCTGATAAGAAAGAACCTCGTTGGTTTAATAAGGAACAGAGTTGTAGCCACGCAAAATTGAAAAATATACCTACCACCACTTCCGATGAGTATCGCACAGCTATAGTCCATGAGTATAACAGTGCCCGCGTATTAGCGAGAAAAACCATGCGTAACGCATTTAACACCTTCCGGAATGAGGTATTAAATATAAAATTGAAGGAGAATCCAAAAGCGTTCTGGTCCTATGTAAGAGAAGTCAAGGGAGGTGTTCCGTCAACACCCTCCCTGCGATGTGGTTCCGGAGACATCCTTCACGATGTGGAGGAAAAAGCTAATCTACTAAACGTTTACTTCGTGAAGGCGTTCACGGCAGGTGAAGATAGACTTGATGATAATCTTATTCCCGATAGACGTACTCGGATGGAAAATATTAAAATCTCTGAGGCAGGAATAGCGAAGCAACTGGGTGCGATAAAGCCCAACAAAAACCCAGGACCAGAAGAAATTCCCGCGCGTGTATTAAAAGAACTAGCAGAAGAAATAGCTCCCTTCCTTCGGATAGTATTCGATAAATTTCTTACCTTCTGTGAGGTTCCTGATGATTGGAGACTAGCACGCGTCACACCCATATATAAGGGAGGTGACAAAGAAAACCCAGAAAATTATAGGCCGATTTTTCTAACATCATTATCATGTAAGATTTTGGAGCATATTATTGTTAGCAACACTATGCGTTATCTCGAGAGTAGATCGCTGTAAGTCAGCTGTCAACATGGCTTCAGAAAAGGTAGATCCTGTGACACCCAACTCGGTCTGTTTGTGAATGTTGTTTTATCATGCGGCGAAAATAATAAACAGGTCGATGCAGTGATCCTTGATTTTAGAAAAGCTTTTGACAAGGTTCCCCACCTAAGTTGTTATTAAAATTGGGAAATCATTGCGTTAATGTTCAAGTCATTAACTGGGTTTGCGCTTTCCTTTGGAATAGAAAACAAAAAGTAATCATCGATGGTAAGTCCTCGAGTCTGGCAGATGTAGTCTCTGGAGTGCCGCAGGGTAGTGTGATCGGACCTATGCTTTTCTTGCTTTATATAAACGACGTCAGTTCAGTTGTGAAAAGTAATATTAGGCTTTTTGCGGACGACACCGTAGTCTATAGAGTAATTAGTGGTCCTAGCGACCATCGTCAGCTTCAGGATTATCTGGATGCGTTATCTGTATGGTGCAAGGAAGGGCAGCTAGAAATCAATCAGAAAAAGAGTAACGTTCTAAACTTTTGGAAATCTAGACGCCCCATCGTCCGTATTTACCTACTCGATAGATGGTGAGAGCATTCCTGTTTCGGAATCCGTGAAATATCTCGGGGTAACCTTGAATCGTGACCTGTCTTGGGACACCCACATAAGACGAGTGATAGGTACGGCAAATAAAAAGTTGGCTTTTGTGCGTAGAATATTCAGGAAAAGCACGGAAAAGGTGAGAGAATCCTGTTATTCATCCTTAGTTAGACCTCAAATGGAATACGCAGCAGCGGCTTGGGATCCATATCAGAGGGGACTAATAAGGATTTAGAAAAAATACAGCGGCGAGCAGCTAGATTCGTGAAAAAGAATTACGATGAAAAACAGAGCGTTACGTTACTCATTGAAGAGTTGAGTTGGCCATCGTTGAAAGATCGTACAATAGAGGCGAGACTTAAACTTCTAGATAAATATAGGTCGGAGATATTCGTAAATGAAATGAAGGATATTATTCGAAAACTAACGTATATCGGTCGGAGGGATAATGAGGACAAGATTTGCGAAATAGATAGTAGGACGGAGAGGTATAAGGAGTCCTTTTTCCCTAGGACAATACGTGACCACAATAGATAACAGTGAATAATAATTAGTTAGGAACTTGGTGCGCGACACCCCCTGCCATCCACCGTCAAGGTACCTTGCAGAGTAATATGTAGATGTAGATGTACATTGAAATTGAGATTTTCGTCTGCGAATTTGCCTGCTTAACTCTGTGATATTGATGTTTTTCATAGATTTATTTGTAAGATTGAATTTGCCATATTCAATCGAAAATAATAATATTTTATACTAATGTCGGGATTATTGAAAAAAGTAGTTTATAACAATTATTTAGGATTTGGATAGTTTAAATGTATATAAGATAACTTTACATAATAAGCATTGTGACGGGCTAGGGTTTCTCGGAGAGGAAAGAGCACAAATGAAAGTTACACGTAATAACACAAACACCTTTAATCGCCTGGGGCGCACACTACACTACGTAAGCTTCCACAAGGGAGAAGAAGAACTGACGCGCACCCTGTTGGCTGCGCGCAAAAACAAAATAAAATTAAGAGCAAAGTCCGTTATCGGTCTGGTCTCGTTACAGCATTTAATATATATTTCTATCTCTAAATATATAAAATATATTAATACAAATTCAGTCTGTCTTTTGTCTGTTGAATTATCAACAAGCACATCTTAGGTGTAATGGGCAAGCATTTGGTACAAATATTTTTCATTTGCACATTGAAATTACTAAAATCATCGTACAAAGTCCGGAGTAGAACTAGAAGATGGAAAAAATTAAAAAGTTACATTTTCTTACAGTGAAATATCAAATAATGATCAAAATTTTCCAAAAGTGAGCTTTAAACTACAAAAATTTAAGTTTTTTTTAATGAAACCGATTTCCTATCCTTGGCGACCTCATTGTTTTCAGCTCAAATCGTAATCTTATGACATTGAAATGAATTAATGGTCAGTTAGTTGTTTATGTAAATAATATATGGCATAATATGCCATTTCTTCGGTTTCGAACCGTTTCGAATATAAAAAAATTACTTTTGTCATAATTATAGTAAAAATTGTTATTTATATCGCTCTTTTGAGTTTTTAATTTATATTTAATTTATTCAGAAATATTTTAAATTATTCTATTTATGTATTATTTAATGTCCTTGATAGTCATTTAAATTTTTGCTGTCAAGCTTATTATGTCGGCCATTTTATCATATATTGACAAGAAAATCCACAAGAGAAATTTGTATTAACTGAAATTATAAAAGTAAACGATCACATCTATAAATTGATAATATTTAATAATAATAATAAGTTCGAGTACCTCATGAAGCATAATAAAATCAAACGTATCCACGTCGGGTCATTTTATTCATTCATTACAGTCGTTGCTGTCTTCTAGGGACACAGACCGAAATAAATTCCGCCTATAGGAGAGGTTCACGCCCAGAATTCCATCTATAAGCGCAAATATATCTTTCATTAAAACGGGAAACAACCCAGTTAAACCGGCGAGACCGTTTGGTCAGGCGTCTCTTGATTGAAAGGGAACAGCGTTAACGCGCTGCGCTAGTAATGTTCCAATTTCCGCATTCAGTGTATGACATGATATCCCATATATTATGAAGTGGGGATGCCGCTTGTCACAAGACAGAATGCGTAACATTATGGCGTGTTTTAACAAAATTCCCGACTAGTTAGAATATTGAGATTTGGTAGGAATGATTTAATCGTGTATTAAAAGCTAACGACCAAAAAAACCTCAACAGTAGACCATGGAAAAATTAAAAGAATTTAACAATCTTATCAATCCGGGATGGAATAAAGCGATCCGAAGATCCTATGCAAACAGGCATAAGCTGTAAAATGGGGATTTATTATTATTATTATCAATACGCATTAATACCTCCTGGAAGTGTATTTCCATTCATTCTCCAGATGCTATTAAGTTATTTGTACAAATTCCATCAATTACTCTTTTGATTACAGAATAATTGGATGTCCTTAAGAAGAGTGATTTGTTATACCTCATTTCAACAATTACGCGAATGTAGAAGTCGTATCTCTTAACCCTAAAAATCTCGCTTGAATGAAAAGTCGTCGAATTTGATATTATTTTAGCTCTGTTTATCAAAATATGAGAAAAAGTTTCGATCGTAAGGAATTGGAAATCATTGAAATCATTAGCAATGTTGTAATTGATTGAAAGTTTATTTACATTTTATTCATAATCACAGATTTGAGGGCAGAGTATCTGATTTTTTTACGATAAAGTGTCGCGTTGCGTCCTCTACCAGTGGAAAAAGTCGTCGATCTTCTTTTGGATGGCCTCAACGTCGATTCCGTGAGCCTTGAGGCGCTCCAAGAGGTCAGTGTATTCGGGCATGTTGCGCACGGCATCGACTACCTCCTTGAACTCCGGAGACATCAGCTTGGCGAGGAGTTCCTGGAATTCGGGGTCATTCTCCACCTTCTCGTGGTAGAAGGCCTTCATTTCTTCGATGGGTAGGACGGCGAGGATGTCGTGGATCATGTCCAACATAGAGCGGTTTGAGTGGCGGAAGAATCCTGGGCGGTGCACGGGAGGAAGCCCGAGCAGGTCGTGAAAGTAATTGATGTAGGTGTAGACGTCGATTCCAGCATTGTAGACGTATTCAAGGTACTAAAATGAAATTTAAAGATCGCAAAACACAGGTAATAGTGTTTCTTGGAATAATGCGTGTTCTATCTACCATTTATTTTGATACTAAATTTATGGATATAGGGTAAGGTATTTTAACTGAATACTTTAAGAATTCGTGTCGGATGAATTATGTCCTGAGATTTTTATTATTGTATTCATCGTATTTATTTATGTTAATTTATAGATTTAGTGAACTGTACTTACGATCGATTCAGACGATTAATGTGGTGATACGCATTTTATTGCCGAGAGCAATGTGCCTCAAGAAACTTCTCTCAAAATGAATAGTTGAATAATAAATAATTATTTACGAATCTAAAATCACGCGGAAACTTAAAAAACAACAATAATTAATTTGAAATGAGACGTGTTAACATTTCCGCGCCACGATGTTCTCCATAATTCTGTATTTCGATATGAAAGGATTAGAATATTTTCATACTCACCTCCATGTATTGCGGCATGCTTTGGATCTTCTCCACCAAGCTCCTGAACTCTTCGGACTTTAAGTATGCGACTGCAGCTTGAACCTCGGGGTCGTTCTCGATATAGTTGGTGACGATTTCAACGATCTTGTCGACGGGGACCATTGCCAAGAGTTCATCGAAGAGGTCTTTAAGGCTCCTGTTGGAGCGGAGAAAGAAGCGATCCCAACCCAAGAAGTCGCGGATCTTCTTTTGGATGGCTTCAACGTCGATTCCATGAGACTTGAGGCGTTCAATGAGATCCTTGTATTCGGGCATGTTGAGCACGGCATCGACTACCTCCTTGAATTCGGGAGACCTCAGCTTGGCGAGGAGTTCCTGGAATTCGGGGTCATTCTCCACCTTCTCGTGGTAGAAGGCCTTCATTTCTTCGATGGGTAGGACGGCGAGGACGTCGTGGATCATGTCCAACATAGAACGGTTTGAGTGGCGGAAGAATCCTGGAGGTGTCACGGGAGGAAGCCCGAGCAGGTCATGGAAGAAGTTGATGTAGGTGTAAACGTCGATTCCAGCATTGTAGACGTATTCAAGGTACTGAAATGTAATTAAAAGATCGCAAAAACACAGGTAAGAACGTTCCTTGGAATAATGCGTGTTTTTTTGTACCATTAAATTCGATACTAAATTTTTGGATACATGGTAAATTATTTTGACTGAATACTTTAAGAATTCGTGTCAGATGAAGTATTTCCTGAGATTTTTACTATTTTATTTATTAATCTTAATTTATAGATTTAGTGAACTGCACTTCCGAATTTCTATTCAGATGTTTAATGTGGTGATAAGCATTTTATTGCCGAGAGCAATGTTTTTCAAGAAACTTCTCTCAAAATGAATAGTTGAATAATGGATATTAATTTACGTATCTAAATTCACGCGGAACCTTAAAAAATAACAATACTAAATTTGAAATGGGACGTGATAATATTTTCCGCGACACGGAGATTAATAATTGTGTATTTGGATTTAAAATGATTAGAATATTTAGATACTCACCTCCATATACTGAGGCATGCTTTGGATCTTTTCGACCAAGCTCCTGAACTCGGCGGACTTTAGGTATGCGACTGCAGCTTGAACCTCGGGGTCGTTCTCGATGTAGTTCTTGACTATTTCAATGATCTTGTCCACGGGGATCATTGCCAAGAATTCTTCGAAGAGGTCTTTCAGGCTCCTGTTGGAGCGGAGAAAGAAGCGATCCCAACCCAAGAAGTCGTGGATCTTCTTTTGGATGGCTTCAACGTCGATTCCATGAGACTTGAGGCGTTCAATGAGATCCTTGTATTCGGGCATGTTGAGCACGGCATCGACTACCTCCTTGAATTCGGGAGACCTCAGCTTGGCGAGGAGTTCCTGGAATTCGGGGTCATTCTCCACCTTCTCGTGGTAGAAGGCCTTCATTTCTTCGATGGGTAGGACGGCGAGGATGTCGTGGATCATGTCCAACATAGAACGGTTTGAGTGGCGGAAGTATCCTGGGCGGTGCACGGGAGGAAGTCCGAGCAGGTCGTGGAAGTAGTTGATGTAGGTGTAGACGTCGATTCCAGCATTGTAGACATATTCAAGGTACTGAAATGAAATTAAAAGATCGCAAAACACAGGTAGTAGTGTTTCTTGGAATAATTCGTGCTCTATCTACAATTTATATCAGTACTAAATTTATGGATACATGGTAAATTATTTAACTGCATACTTTATGAATTCGTGTCGGATGATTTATGTCCTGAGATTTTTATTATTATATACATTGTATTTATTTATGTTAATTTATAGATTTAGTTAACTGTACTTCCGATTTTTTATTAAGACTTTTAATGTGGTGATAAGAATTTTTTTGCCGAGAGCAATGTATTTCAAGAAACCTCTCTCAAAATGCATAGTTGAATAATGGATATTTGTTTACGTATCTAAATTCACGCGGAAACTTAAAAAATATCAAAAATTAAATTTGAAATGGGACGTGTTAATATTTTCCGCGACACGGTGGGTAATAATTGTGTATTTCGATTTAAAAGGAATAGAATATTTTTATACTCACCTCCATGTATTGAGGCATGCTTTGAATCTTCTCGACCAAGCTCCTGAACTCGGCGGACTTTAGGTATGCGACTGCGGCTTGAACCTCGGGGTCGTTCTCGATATAGTTGGTGGCGATTTCAACGATCTTGTCGACGGGGATCATTGCCAAGAATTCTTCGAAGAGGTCTTTAAGGCTCCTGTTGGAGCGGAGAAAGAAGCGATCCCAACCCAAGAAGTCGCGGATCTTCTTTTGGATGGCTTCAACGTCGATTCCATGAGACTTGAGGCGTTCAATGAGATCCTTGTATTCGGGCATGTTGAGCACGGCATCGACTACCTCCTTGAATTCGGGAGACCTCAGCTTGGCGAGGAGTTCCTGGAATTCGGGGTCATTCTCCACCTTCTCGTGGTAGAAGGCCTTCATTTCTTCGATGGGTAGGACGGCGAGGATGTCGTGGATCATGTCCAATATAGAACGGTTTGAGTGGCGGAAGTATCCTGGGCGGTGCACGGGAGGAAGCCCAAGCAGTTCGTGGAAGTAGTTGATGTAGGTGTAGACGTCGATTCCAGCATTGTAGACATATTCAAGGTACTGAGATGAAATTAAAAGTTCGCAAAACGTATTTGATAAAATTTTTTGGAATAAGGCTTGTTCTATCGAACATTTATTTCGATGCTAAATTTATGGATATCCGGAAATATATTTCAACTTTGTACTTTTTATCGGATGAATCATCTGTCGCAGTCATCGAGATATTTTATATTTTCATTCATTTTTTTATTTATATCTTTATTTAGATTTAGTAAATTGCATGTCATATTTTCTATTCTGTCTTATAATATGATGATGCGCATTTTATTTCAATGGGCCAAGTGTTTCATGAAAATTTTCTCAAAAATACATAAGCAGTAATTATTTTGGTATCTAAATTACTGCAGAGCTGTCAAGTTTTGCAATAAATATTTTTGGCATTTTTGTGTCAATTTTTGGGGCCTCGATGGTTAATAATTGTGTATTTCGATTTAAAAGGAATAGAATATTTTGATACTCACCTCCATGTATTGAGGCATGCTTTGGACCTTCTCGACCAAGCTCCTAAAGTCGGCGGACTTTAGGTATGCTACTGCAGCTTGAACCTCGGGGTCGTTCTCGATGTAGTTAGTGACGATTTCAACGATCTTGTCGACTGGAATCATTTCCAACAGTTCGTTCAGGAGGTCACCAAGATTCCTCTTGGAGCGGAGAGAGAATCGGTTCCAACCGAAAAAGTCGTTGATCTTCTTGAGGATGGCTTCCACATCGATTCCGTGGGACTTGAGGCGTTTGATGAGGTCAGCGTATTCGGGCATGTTGCGCACGGCGTTCACCAGCTCCTTGAATTCTGGGGATTTGAGCCTAGCGAGGAGTTCCTGGAATTCTGGGTCGCTCTCCACCTTCTCGTGGTAGAAGGCCTTCATTTCTTCAATGGGGAGGACGGCGAGGATGTCGTGGACCATGTCCATCATTCCCCTGTTGACAGCGAGCAATCTGGGCTTGTGGTTAGCGGGCTCGTAATGAGGTAGACCTAGGAGATCGTTGACAAAGTTGATGTAGGTGTAGATGTCCAATCCGGAGTCGGCAAGGAACTTCGCCATCTGTGATATTAATTGTATTATAGCGCTTAGTAATCGACAGTAATTTTACAGTTATTACTCTAAATATTTATTACATACTATTAATGTATTCTTGTACAGATTTCGAATTTTATATGTTACTTCCATAGCCTACTTATTATTCATCCAATTGTACGTCCTATCCAAGTTACGAATCCGTAGTTGTAATTTCTATAAACTTAATGGAGATGGTGTTGACTTTTCGGTGCTATAAAAAATGCCAGAGACTTGCACCATAATAACACCACTATGGTTCGCACAATTTCATTTTTATATATAAGTTGAATATTTTCATAAAATATATTTAATGTATGAATACATTTAACAGTACGATATATTAATTAATTTAAATCCACTACTCCGTCATTTTTCATGAATTTAGGTTAAAATTTAAGTTGTACTTACTTCCTTGAACTGGGACATTGCCTCCACGGTGGTGACCATCTTTTTGAAGTCGTCAGACTTTAGGTAAGCAACTGCCGCCTGGACCTCGGGGTCATTTTCCATGTAATTCAAGGCGATCTCAAGAATTTTTTCCTTGGGAATCATTTCCATCAATTCATTAAAAAGGTCTCCAAGGTTGCGTACTCCATGATGGTGTACCATGGGGTGGTGGTTGCCTGGACGACAGTATATAGTTAGTTCAAGGAATTAAAGTCATTTTATGAGTGCATGCATCATACAATCTGAAACTCACCATGTGGCACCACGGCCCCAAGGGAAAGTCCGAGGACAGCGCAAAGGACGAGTGCGAACTTCATCTGTAAGGGAATTCGTGTCAACTTTATCACTCAGCTCTTATTTTTCCTGTACACAGCCAATAAAATATGATTCTAATAAAAAATCATGAATATCAAATAATAATAAATAGATTGTTGAAGTTATAACTTCACTCATAAGAAACGGTTTAATAAGTCATTAAAATCAAGTTTTATCTATTTTCAAATTTAAGGCTTGCAATTGTATACCTATTTATTCTGTAAACTAGTTCTTGCAAAACTAAGGAGTATAAGTATTTCAAGAGAAATTTTGATTAGTGTTAAGTAGAATGAAGTAGTATTATGTTGCGGGTTAGCAGGGATACTCGCTTCTGAGCTCCTCTGCGGTGGCAGGTGTACTCACCTCTTCAGCTCTGGGCTCTGCCTTGGCTACAGATGTCTTTGCTGCTCCTTATATACCAGATCGTTGGGTAATTGCAGCAATTGAGAGTAGAAATTTTGCAATAGATATAATAGACGATAAACGTTGCGCTGCCATTTTTTCGAGAAACCTAGATACGTAGTTTAAAACAAAACTTTTCCGTACTTTATTTGTATCGATTAAGGGTAATTTTCCGACTTATCGTTTTCAATCAAGGCCTCTGCTATTCAGTGGCTGCAGAGATAAATTTGATGATAAGAAAGTCTCCTTAACCATCATGCAACCTTAAGTGTCTTAGATGTGCTTTTTGATTCTATATGATTAACCTAAATATAAAATATTCAGTTTTGCCACCTTGCTACAGCATTTGTCCATATTTTTGTAATTAATATTTTTTAATGGCTATTACCTATGAATTACGTACATTGAAATTGAGATTTTCGTCTGCAAATTTGCCTGCTTAATACTTTGATATTGATGTTTTTCATATATTTATTTGTAAGAATTTATTTGCCATATTCAATCGAAAATTATAATATTTTATAATAATGTTGGGATTATTGAAAAAAGTAGTTTATAATAATTATTTAGGATTTGGATAGTTTAAATGAATATAAGATAACTTTACATAATAAGCATTCAATATATATTTCTATCTCTAAATATCTAAAATATATTAATACAAATTCAGTCTGTCTTTTTTCTGTTGAATTATCAACAAGCACATCTTAGATGTAATGGGCAAGCATTTGGTACAAATATTTTTCATTTGCACATTAAAATTATTAAGGTCATCGTACAATGTTTGGATTTGAACTAAAGAATCGAGAACGAAAGTTTCATTTTCTTACGGTGAAATGTCAAATATGGATCGAAATTTTCCAAAAGTGAGATTTTATCTCTCCCATAAGATAAAAATTTACTTGCAGACGCGTAGATATTTTTTCTTTTGCAAATTAAAATTGTTAATAATTGACTTTCCATTCTCAAACTAGGTCTGCTTCTAGAATCAATAACCCTGCAAATATCAGGTTTGCCTTACCTGATTACCCAATAGCATTAACCAGAAATGTTGTTTGTCTTGATGTCTTGATTTAAAACATATTTTGAATAAATTAAAATAACAAAGCACTAACCATATGAACAACCGATTATATTTAAATAGAACTTACAGAAGCCTAGCTGCGTCACAGGTTACTTGTAAACTTTTAAAATCTTAAATATATTTGCATCGAGAAATTTTTCCAATGCAACACACATTATAGGTGGTAAGTTTATTAAAATAATTAAAAAACATTTTTGGTAATTCTCGAGTTAGATTTTATCCATCTATAAATACAATTTTCTCTATATCGTTTGATCCAATAAAAATAATTATATATTGAAAAACCATCTCTAAATAAATATAAATACTTTCTTCTATACTACGTATGTAGAAAGTAATAAAGTCAAATTGATTGAGAGCGAAATTGTTACCATAAGAAAGAAATGTTAATATGTAATGCGTCTTCCTCTTATTAAGGTGATTCAAAATATAAATTCAGCTCGAAATTATTATATCTAATATAATAAATATAATAATTATTATATAATTCTCTTTATCCCGGGCTGAGAAATGACCTTTCAAGTGAAGACTTTAATTTAATTTAATTTTAATTTATGCTCAGTCATTGCTTGTATAATTACTACTTCCTACAGTTCATTCACTCGTGGCTTTGATATGATTGAAAATAAAATTGAAACTCTATACTTTAAGCACTAGAAAAGAATTTAATTATTTCCTTTTTTGGAAAATTTTCGCATATCAATGAGGTAACAGCACATTTGAATCATTTTACTCTATCGTATCTGCCCTCAATGAAACAAGAATGGAAAGATGCACTCCATTTCAGAGTACACCGAGTTTTCAAAAGCGTTCTTTACGATTTATGTTACCATGTCAAAAAGAGATAAATATTAAAGGCTTAGTCTTATGTCTAAGCGCTGAAAAACGATATATTAAAAATGATGTTGGGAAATATTGAACTTGTGGCTTAGCGATTTATTTTGTTATCAGTAGTAATTAATAAAACAACTGAAAATTATGTAAGACACCTCACTTGAAATAAGCAGTAGTAACCTTGATGTTCACATTCATTCCTTCGTCGTAAATAATCCATTTATTTTTACTTACATAGCTGTGTTTATGCGATAATTAACATATTTAAGTTCATTTCTTCGTAGGGGATAATTCGTTTCTTTCCATTTACTACACGAGCTGTCGCTGCTTGTATACTGCAAGGGCTTAAAAATATCACCATACACCAAGGCTTAAACCCGTAAATTTACCATGGCAGCAGCATCTGAGCCAAACGAAACCCATACAAATAATCAAATAAATTGCATTATCTCTCGCAGAATAATCTTCATTTTCCACGGAACTAAGGCATATACCCGGAATGTCTAAATTCTCTAGCCCTGTGTTAGTAATAACAATAATCATCATTAATGCAATAGCCTATATGTTACACTAAAATTTATGAAAAAATTAGAATATTTTTGTTATGATTATGGACTCACCAAAACCAGTCAGGAAAATCGCAGGGCCCTGCGCAAATTGTACGCGCGGTATCTCTTACGCGTCAAAAATTTTAAATAGTAAATTTTAATATATAAAGCAACTATGAGAGAGTTCGATATTTTTTCCGATGTTTTAAATGTTTCTACTTTATATGTACAACAAATACCATATTTACTCTAATAATTGCCTCACCTGAACTACATATGAGGAGAAAATAAAAGTTAATTTTTTTTCTAATATGATCACTTTCATACGATAGGTGAAAACCACATATTTGCTCCAACTTTATAGTGTAAAAATTCGCGCGATAAATCATTGATTCATAAAAATGTTCCCAAAAATGAATTGGACCTCTTGGTCTATTGAAAACTAAAATAAAAAAAACGTTAGCCGCAACTGAGCTCCTATCTGAATTTTTACTGTTTCATCTAAACGATTCATAATCATCATCAAGCAAATTTCTTCATTTTGCGGCTTCTTTATAAGTCGCATAAACTTCTCCATTAACTTTTATAATATCTTGAAAAGTAAGAGCAACAACCTTAGAACATATCTTTCTGTTTCTGGGGTGGCCTGAATACATCTTTTATGCTCCTCACCGTCTTCCATCCCACGTTGCTTGTTCAGAAAATACTTAGTGATACGGTATTTATGAATAAAGATATTGACTTTCTCGTTAATCGTTCTATTTAGTACAAACCATGGAGTCAAACGAGTGCTTTTATATTAAGTTCTTCCTTAATCTTCTACTTACCCACCGTGTCGAAAATCAATCATTTGTTCTCTTGATAAATGTACAGCCAATCTTATAATCGTATGCGATTTACCATGCATGTAATTTCCTAGAAATTTTCACACTGCTTTTGGTTTTCTAACATTGCTTGCATCCAAATAATGTTTGACTAAATCATGAATTATCTGCTGCTATTTTACTCATTATCTCTTATCATTACATTTGCAGAACCATATCATTTATATACTTAATTGAAAATGTATTTCACTGATTTTAAAGAAGTATAAACTTTTACAATGATGTGGGAACCTTAAACTTAGGTATTTGTGAACTTCATTTCGATTGTGTATTTTATGTGCCAAGGCGCGGAATTAGGCACGAGGCCCCTAGGTAACGGTGGTTTGCTAGGCACCTAGGTGAGTGGCTTGGGAGACCTTTAGGTGAGAGGTGGCCAACCGGCGGTTCCGAACCCGCGTGCTCTTTGAGAGTTGATTCCAGCTCTTGAAAACTTTGACTGCCATGCATATACCGTAATTTTCCTATTATAATGTGTAAGAGAATCGTAGAATACAATGATTACCAGAAATCTCGCCAAATAAGAGTGTTTGTTTTCAATATTGTTAATATTTGCGTCAGCAGTTACATCATGTGCTAAATATTTTTTACCAACTCATTAAACCTTACTGTGGCACTTTGGTGAAGTGCGTTACAGTAATGTGGCTCCTGCTCAGGCTCAGCTCGGCCACCTTTGCCCTAGCTGATAGTAGTTTGCGCGATTCCTGAAAACATGTGGTAAAATTCTATGGAGGAAAACAGGCTATCGAATTCTTAATAATTTATTGATATTTACAATATATTGGATGGACTTCTGAGGTCGATGTTGATCGCAACTCAAAGTCTTCAAGGAGAAGCCTTAGAAATAATTATTTTTTCAATGATACCCTTCAGCTGAGAATGGTCTTCTCCAAATATAAGGTATGTTCATCGTCGCCATCATTTAGGGTATATGACCGCTTCTTTGTGTTGGGAATTTTACCAACTCGATCTAAACATTTCTTTTATATATCACACTAAGCTTCTGACTGTATTAACACTAACTCTCTCGCGGATCTAGACGCAAGGCCTCCAGAGGTGCGAGGCTTTATGGTCCCCTATATCAGGGATTTTCAAACTTTTTTCTCTGCTGCCGAGTAAAGTGAGAAACTACAGGGTGTTTCAAAATTATGTGTACACAATATAAAAATTTATATTTCGTGAACCAAATATACAATTTGCACAATTTTTCTTTTATTTAAAAGCAAAGTAAATTAATTATTTTAACAAGGTTTGATTATTTACAAATAACCATGGAAACAATGGAGAACATGCAGATGAGTTTCAATGAGAGAAAGTTAATTCTAAAATGGTATTGGAAATTTGAAAATGTCAGACGTTCAGCGTGCATGGGAAAGAAAATATGGAACAAAAGCACCAACTCATCTAACGATTACCCATCTGCGTGATACATTTTAAAACACCCTATATTTTGCGGCCCACAAAAATTTTTATTCATAAATTACTGCATATACGTTAGTAATTAGTGAATGTGCGACGCAAAACAGCGTAAATTAATTAAATCTTTCGTACATAGTATTAAAAAAGTAATATTTCCTACTTGTAAACCAGAAATGCAGAACTGAATTTACATCTCAAAAATCAATCTGCATGTCATTCAATACAGTATATTTAAACCGGAAAATTGAATCATCAAGAAGTTCGCAATTAAACACCAGAAAAATGAAAGAATTAGTTAATTTTCCAATGAGAATTGGCACTGATTTTATTTGGAACTCATTAGATATAGTAAAAGATACAGTATTTTGCTGCCTAATTACCGCAAAAATACGCAAGAAATTTTCCTCAATATCTTGATATTACTAGAAAGATTGAAGTAATCGATAACTACTCTGTATAATAGAATAGCCCCTATGGTACTAGGTGAATATTTATTTAAAAATTATTAATCTAAACAATATTTATGCAATGCTATTCGAAAGATGAGTAATAAATTACGCAAGGAAAATAAAAAGTATGTTTATCTTATCGCAAAATTGGGTTGGAAATTCCATGATGGCGTAAAAATACCTGGCAAATATGGTAGAATAAAAAAATTACCACTTGGATCTCAGTTGCTGTATATGCGTGCAGATGATTCTCCGTTCTTGTCACCACAGGAAAAATTTTACTGGCTAATCTTTTCCTACCAGACTATGGTATTGTTTTGACCTCCCAAAACGTGATTTTAAGACTTGCGTCTTAAATTTGTAAGCGAAATGATGCTATGAAAGGCAATGCAGGAGGTGGGGGTAAATAGGAGCACTAGAAATTGGTACAAATGAAAATTAGTGAAACCTAATAACCATTCATCATTCATTCGTGTTCTGTCTTGCGACAGGTCCTACCAATTAATTAATTAATTGGTTTTGACTAGGGAATATACATACACGGTATGGTGGTTTCCCGTTGCCCTCCACACCGGACTCACACACAGAAGGGAGGAGGGAAACCCGGTGCCGGCATTTGCCTGCTCTTACGAAGAACACCAGGGGGGCCAACGGCTTAACGTCCCTTCCGAAGGACGGAACAGCTGAATTTGCGCGGTCTCCTCAAACCACGCAAACAGGGGGCCGGGTGACCTTGAGAAAAATCCTACTCGCGCAGGATTCGTACCCGATGACTTTTTCAAGCATCGGACGAGTAGCAGCCAGCGTCCTAACCACTACACCACCGTCACCCCCTAATAACCATAAAAGTAATAAAAAGGAAGTACCCACTCGCTGGTTTAGGGGAAAATACTCGGGTCCTATTGGAAAATAATTGTGCGTTTTTTTCAAAGGAGCTCATGAACAAAGGTGAAAGATGGGTTCCAATGGCTGTGCAATATCATCAATCATGATGTATGTAAAAATTATTGTTCAATAAGAAAAAGTTTGATCCATGCCGAGTTTAGAAAGCTTAATTTATTCAAAGGATATGTCGGAGGAAACGCCTCTGTTAGTGAGCCACTCTTTGAAAATACTGTATAGTATTTATTGGGATGCTAGGAAAGAGAGACTTGACATAAAAAGAAACTAACGCTTGGAAATCATTAAGTATTATATTTTTGGCATTTTCAATAAAATCTTCAGCATTTTAAGTAGGTTTTTATATACGTGAAATATCCATTTAGAAAAGAGACGTGTGGGAATCAATACATGACACAATAGGTCTCATAGAAATTCCAGTTTTATACACTTAAGGTAAGCAATGTAATTTTGAGATGGTATAGTAGTATTTGAATCAGTGATTTTATAAGGTAAGACCTATTTTGGGTTTTGGTCAATTTTTAATGGTGTCCTCGGTAGAAAAAATCATTTTAAAGTGGATTTTCTGTGATAGAAGTGAGTAAGCTTCGTTTTCAAGTGATTATTATACTTTATCAAAATAATCATGCTGATTCATATCATGCTGACAACGGAATTTCTTCTCTCGGCTTTAAAGAAAGTCTTTCAATTTTAAATTTTTGATCAGAACGGGACTGATTGTGAGAAGATTTTTTATAGTGTTGTTCTTATATTATGTTCCAGTTGCATTTTTCAAGCAGCTATTACGTGATTTTTGGTAGTATCATTCAGGCGTTTAATGGACGAGTCAATGCCTATGATATCATCCAAAGGAGGTTCTTTGTGAGGGAGACAAAAGTTGTCCATTGCTCAAGAGATTATGTTCTTGTTTAGTAAATGTTTCTTGAGACAAGTTATGGACAATATCGATATCATCAAAGTGTTTCATGTGGTCTCTAAAAGGTTTTATGTTTTGTGTGTGTGAGAAAAAGATTCCTTGACGTGGAGTAGTTTCCCCTAGACCTGGAATGTGTGAGAGATTGCGTGTGTTAGGTCCCTGGCGTGGAGTTGTTTCTCCTAAAGCGGCGTGTGATTGCTCTCTTTTTATTATTTTTATGGTTATTAGAAGGTTTCTCCATTTTGTGTTAGTTGCTAATAACCATAGGGGTATGATATTACTTTCTCTTTAACTAAAGATTGGTTTCTGAAAATATACCTTCAAGGCACATTATCCTCAGATATATCATTGTAGAATGAAACTTCGGAAAATATGCTTTGCATTTTCCAGAAAAATAATTAATGAGGAAGGAGATGGTGCTCCCTTGCTATGCGAGAGTGCTGTAGTAGATCAGTTTTTAGGCGTTCTTCACTAGTGAAGCGGTAATAGCGGAACGCCTTATGGGCACGTCTGGTCCGTACGTCGTAACTTCCATCTCCTAAACCGCTTGGCGGATTTTAGTTAAATTAAGTATGAGTGATTGATATTTAAATTTATCGCCCAATTGTGATTTTCAACTGAATCCGTCAATTAGAACTTTCGCTTTACATAATTACTTTAATAAACTTATACTCGTATCTCGTTAAAAGGCAACAATGAAATACCAAACTTTTCTCTCCCTAGCTCTTATATGGTCTGTAAGGTATAGATTAAAAAATAATTTGAATAGAGAAAAACATTTACAAGATAATATCCTAGACCACATAATTACGAGTTATGACTTCGGAAATAAAAATTGGAGAAAATTCCAACAAAAACCTTGCATATTTTATTTACTAAGATCGGAAAAACGGTTCTCTCAGTAAACAACAATTAAAAATCCATATATTTCTCTTCCATGCTCTTATATGATCTGTGAGGTATATATATTAAAAAATTATTTAGATAGAGAAAAAAAATTACTACAAGATGGTTTCCGAGACCTTATAATTATGACTTAAGGTCTCCACATACCAACTCGGCCGCGGTGGCGGGAGAGATGGCGATCTGATATAACCTGATGAAACAATGCAAGTGTTCACACTGCAGCGATCCACGCAGGTGGCGGGCGTCATATTTGCCCGCCTGATCGCGTCATCACTTGTTGATATTTGTGTACTTGTTGATATTTGTGTACTTGTTGAATTCTGCGATGACAATGACAGAAGAGTTCATTGAAATAGTGAAAAACCCACCAAATACGGTACGTTCTCACATCCGGAATACAAAAACGTCCGAAAGAGAGACAGAGTGTTAGCCTAAATTGGAAAAGCTTTGGGAGAAGACGATAATACGCGCAAATACCGAGTACGAAGCATTTTGAGAGACGGCCAACTGAACGAACGCGATCGCGGCTCTCCAGTGTGGGATATGGTGTTCGCAATCGCCACCGCGCTGGTGCATGGGGACCTTTATAGTTTCGGCGATAAAAAATCGAGATCTCCCTATCTTTTGATACCGTTTCATACGTGTTTCCCATTAAGAACGCCTTTGAAATCTCTGTGTATTCTATTTATGGAGTATACTTTTCCATCTTGTTGAGAAAGGCACAGGACATGTGCCCTAGCAGCGGGAATGGGTGGGAAATTTTGTAAGAAATGGTACCCAGTTTATTTGGTAATACCCATTTTACGCTTTGGGGCATTATAAGCTTTGTGGACGAACGCCTTGTGGCCCATTTTCAACATTTCGCGGTCCATACTTGAAAAATCCATGACCTTGATCGCCTGGCCTCTGCCTTTGCCTGAACCTCATAAAAATTGAACTCCCTTCATCTGCATCTACATTATACCCTGCAAGTCACCTTTTTGGTGGATGGCAGGGGGTGCAGTGCACCATGGGTCCATAGTTTTCCTACGTTATCTTTTCCTATTATGGTCTCTTATCGTCCTAGGGAAAAACGATCCTCTATATCGCTCCGTTCTAGAGCCGATCTCGCGAATCTTATCCTCACTGTCTAACATAACATAATTCTTTCACTTTTTCGGAGCTATTTCGAACTATTCTCCCTATAAAGGCCAGCTTTTTGTTAGCGGCACCTATCAATCGGCGAATGTGGGTGTCCCACGAGAGATCACGATGGATCGTGACTCCGAGATAATTAATCGAGTCTGAAACTGGAATCTCTACTCCGTCCAACGAATAATTATTATACAACGAGATACTCTTGGTTCTCCAGAAGTTGATGACGCAGCTTTTCTTTTGGTTGATCTCTAACTGCCATTCCTTACACCATGCAGAAATAGCTTCTAGGTCATTTTGGAGATACTGGTGGTCTTCCGGATTGCTTATTTTTCTATAGATGACGGTGTCGTCCGCGAAAAGCCTAATTTTACTTCTGACTACTGAGCTGATATCGTTTATATAAATTAGAAATAATAACGGACCAATTACACTACCCTGTTGAACGCCAGAGACAACCTCCACTAAGTTCGAAGATTTCCCATCAATAACAACCTTCTGCTTCCTATGATTTAAAAATTCACGGATCCAACTGACGATTTTAGAATTAACGCCTAAGGTTTCTAATTTCGTTATTAACTTCCTGTTTCCTAAAATCTAAAAAGATGGCATCGACCTGCGTATTCTTTTCTCCGATTCTCAGTATACAATTAACAAAAAGACCGAGCTGAGTATCACATGACCTACCTTTCCTGAAGCCGTGTTGACAATCATCTAACAATAAATTACTATCAAGAAATCGCATTATGTTGCTAACGAGTATATGCTCGAGAATCTTACACGATATCGAAGTTAAAGAAATCGGCCTGTAATTTTCTGGGTTCTCCTTGTCGCCGCCCTTATGAATTGGGGTAACGTGCGCTAACCTCCAGTCGCTAGGGACTTCTGCGCAAGAAATGGATTTCTAGAAGATTATCCGAAGAAAAGGTGCTATTTCTTCAGCTAATTCTTTTAAAACGCGAGCAGGAATTTCTTCGGGGCCAGTGGCTTTGTTATGTCTCATGGAATTTAATTGCTATGCCACTCCCACCTCAGAAAATACTATATCGTCCATCAGCCCCCCCCCCTTATTGCGGGTGCATAATGTACACAATGGTCGCTGACGGCTGTGAATGCTTTTACAAAATGTCCGTTTAACAGGTTGGCTTTCTCTACGCTATCATGAATAACGGCACCCGAGTCATTACGCAGGGAAGGTATGGTAGCGCCTCTACCTTGAACCTCTCTCACATAGGACCAAAACGCTTTAGGGTCCTCCTTCAAATAATTATTTAATACCTTATTCCGGAAGTTAGTAAGTTTATAAAGGATGCCATCCACATTTGCAAGTGTTTCATTTCTAAACCCTTTCGGGAAGTTTTTCGTATAATTATCATTTTCTATGCATGGTGAATTTTGATTGGGTCCACCAAATGGGCCCTGTATCTCACCTCTATTTACTATCTCAAATAACCGAGGCTCTCTAACAAAATCAGGTAATTCAGCACGAACAAATTGGTCAATAATTTCTATACTTGCAATTTTTTCCTCTCTCTGTGCGTATGCGGCAATACTCTTTCCTGAAATTCTATTGTGTATACAAATGCCGGAAGTCTGCCAAATAATTCTTCTTCAAAATGATATCTTTCAGCTCAGCTAGCTTAAGCTAAATAATTCTTGCTATCTCGCCTATCACATGGTTGTTGCCCAGGTAAAAACTATCCCGAATTTCGCTCCAATTCGGATTATATGTTATTGTAATAAAGACATCAGGTTTTTAATATTTTCCCTATAATTTCCATAGCGTCACGATTCATGATATATTTTGATCATATTTCTTGCTTATCCTTGAAATGAAGGTTTGTCCTTCTTCCAACTCCAATGCAATGATTTTCCGCTAAATCATATAAATGGTCGGAAAACCCCTTTACTGCTCTACTCACTCCATTTGTTTATGATATAATTCAAATTATTTCTTCCTACTTCTAAATATTAATCAACTGCCCACTGTTGAAATAATTACCTCCATTCAAAATCGGGTTGAATTCATTTTCACGAATAGATGTTTGAGCTGATTTATACTTATCTTTGTTCTTGCAGCTGTTACATGATCTACCATATTTATTGCGATAGTTGGCTTCTACCCAGCTTCATCATAAGGATAAAAATGTGTAAGTCATTGAGCCTAGATGCGGACTTAATATATTCAAGCTTATCAAATTAGTCTCTGAATTTCTTGCATAAACTCTGATGCCACTTTGGAGTAGGAGTTCCCCGTCTACATTTCTAAAAATCATTGCAACTTCATTTACATCTTATATGTCTTCTAACGGAATTTAGATCTCTTCTGAAAGCTAAATTAACATTTGGCAGTGTATGATTAAATTCCACTGCTATCTTGCTCTTCTCTTTCAATTTATCTTGAATTTATATAGGCCTCAGCATAAGGATTAACTTGTCTGATTATCCTAAATCAATTATCACCTGCTCATTGCAACTTTGATTTGCCTGAGTATTCCCATTGATTACATTTGCTTCAGCAGAATCCACATAAACATAATTGTGCAAATCTTTTATGCTACCCTTGCTCAGGATGCATGTGAGTTGTTTGATGGTATATTCGACAATGAACACGAAAACAATATGGTCCATGGTTGGTAGTATTTGCAACGTGTGCACCTATGGAAGCATATGAAAGGGAACTTTTATGTGATTTATTGTTTTTTAAATTTTTTATATTTTTGATTGTTCGGATTACTCATTATATCTTTCAAATATGGTGTAAATTGGGAAAATAACTCTTTCTTTGTGACAAAACATTTCGTCAACTGGATTTCCCTGTTCAAAGTTTAATGAGCTGCACGTTTGATACCGTAAATCTATTGAATCACAGCTATATATTCCAATTTCCTCCTTATTAAAAGAATCATTGTCCATTTAAAGTATTTGTCTTTGATTAATGTTTGCATTGCGACGTCCTTCTCTGTCTGAACGTAATCTAATTTCTCTTTGTTCTTCAGTTTCTTTGTTCGTGCTGTCGGCATATCTTACTCTTCAACCCTTTCTTCATTTTGACTTTCACGCACTTATTGCTGACTTTCCGCATTCTGCTTTAGGCTTTCTTGAGCTTCTTATTGACGTTCATTTTGTACTACATCCGAAATTCGTTCTCTTTCACTTTATCGTCTTCTATCTTGCGCTCTTCTACGTTCCTTCGTCAATTTGCTTGTTGTTCCGCTTTTCGTTGGCGCCTTCGTGCAACTTATTCAGGATTTTCTCGTACACTATTCTAGCTAAACGTCACCTAGGTTGCATGGTAGTTTCACGTTCCATTCTAAAGTAAATAACTTGGGTATAAACATCACAGTTCTAGAACTATTCACTGCACACAATTTCCCTCGAACAAAATTTACCACCCATATTAATTATTACATAGCAGTATATACTAATTTAAAATACACGCCATATTTGTGAGGCTTACAAATTTCAAATTTTATTCCAGTCATGCTTTTACACGCATATTATTTCAACAATAACTCATCATGTTTTCAAAATACATATATTTAGAGAGATGGGAAGAATCGATCGACACAACAATAGGACGTGGCCATCAAGAATATTAATCGTTAAAAAGACAAGATTTTTCCGACATATGTAATTTATAAACGCTAAACCTGTGATTTACAACTGTAAGAAAATAATAAAAAATAAGTCTATTTATTTTCTTTTAAAATAATCCAAACTCGAATATCGAAGATCATTTTTTTCGAATTTCATTTTGCAAAGGAATAAAAGCCTGCAAGTCGAAAAATTAAATTTTCCGTGTTATGTTATAGGAAATGGAAATCGTACTCAGGAGTCTGACCAGGAACTTTTTTCCTCATTCACTCTTAATACTTGGTTAAGAAATTCCTGCCGAATTGGATCTTGTTCTTGTCGATCCTAGTCAAAATATTAATGCAAGTTTTCGGCGGATCATATGTAACTTCAGCCTAATTGTTCTGATCCAGTGCAGTACCGGACTTTTTTGCCCGACTGGCTTAGGACCGGAATCTTGCCGGCTTTGGGGATTTTCTGGATTTTTGGTGCTTATGGCCTGCATCCACAACATTTATATAAGCCATATGAGTTCATATATCTGTATCGTATTATGCTCAAAACTGCTTCCGTCCATCACTTTTACTTGCGAATTGAAATATAACCACTGTTTAAATTTTCTTGATATTTCCATCTATATTTACTACAAAAAACAGAATTCTCCGCATGTAAAATACTGAAATATACAAACCCCGCTATCATAGCTTCTTCCAAGCACCACTTCTATAAAGAACACGCTGCTTTCCATTCTCTGATACACGAATTATAAAGCACTATCTATCACCGGGTACCTTTTCATTAGAACTCGAAACTTTAAAATCTATAGAATTTTAAAGCAGACCAGCTGAACCATATGATCGGAAGTCTACTCCTTCGGAAACAATGGACACTGACCATCAACAAAATTCTATCCTTCTCGGTCACATTTCCCACAATTGAATTCCACAAATCGTATAGATTACAATTATTTAAATCCATTATCTAAAAAATAACAAAACCTCTCTCGAAAATTTAGTGACGACCGCCATTTTATATCCGAGGCAACCGTCTCACCAATTCTGAAGTCAAATTCGGGAAGTAAGAACAAAGCGGGTAGTATAAGTACCACTGTACGGCCTATTCCATAGACAAAATGGGCAGGAATTTAACCCTAGATTGCTTCCAGGGGTACTGGTTTACCCTAATAAAAATAATTTTCCACATTGTATCACTTGGAGGCGCTGGTAACCTGAGATTATCAGTAGTTTCATCTTATGATATGACAGTATTGTGGTTGGCTTTGACCTGTCTACTTCAGTGTTTGTTTTTGCGCTGCAACACATTTGGGGTCCGCTTGTACCCCAGGGAAGTATGAACCCAACGACGACGAGATACGGGCTTCAGAAAAACTGAAAGTCGATAAGTTCCCCACAACATTACGTGGAAAAATAATTTCAAATGGAATGGATAAAAGGGTAAGAGCTGTCGCGTTCCCGCAACTAACTTGGTAATCTACCTCCCAGGAAACAAAGGAGAAGCTAAGAAAATCAATACTGTTCTTTACAGAGGACATCCTGCGTGATATAACTTTGTAAACTAACCATGAAATTCTTTCCCAGAGGTCAAAATATGTTACAGACCGACCTAAAGAAGACATACACGAAGAAGTATCAGAAGAAGAATGTCAGACTTTGATAGTTCGACCAAGCATTACGCGGGACACATAGGTGAAGGAAATTCTAGCTCTAATTGGCTGGTACTATTACGCAGGGGTAATGATGCTGAATGGTGTAACGACTAGGGAATTATTCCATAAAGATACTGGTATTCTATTTTTCCGCACAACTACGAGTGAGGTTCGCTTCATATTCTTGACAAGCTGTCTGCGGTTCGACGATAAGTCTACAAGACAACAACGACGTACAAATGATCGTTTGACTCCCGTTCCGTGATGTTATTGAAAAATTAGTAAAAAAATGCAGGAACTCTACACCCCATCTGAATATATAACACTCGATGAGCAACTGGTGGGTTTTAGAGGGCGTTGCCCGTTCAAAATGTAGTACATCCCTTCGAAGCCTGATAAATATGGTATAAAATTATTAACGCCGAAGTGTACACGAGAAAAAGACACCGTCGGACCTGCCAGTCCTCGAAAATTACACCACGGAATTTACCTCTTCATTTCAAGGGTCAAATAGAAACTGTACGATGGATGGATGGATGGTTTACGTCAGTCAAAACAGCACAAAAACTTTATGATAAGAAAGTGACGGCCATAGGAAAGCCTAGATAAAATAAACGGGAGATTCCTGATTCACTCATTGCCTTTGACTGTCTTCATATTCTTCACCCAAGTCCATAAAAAAGACTGTGCTATTGCTTTTAGCTATGTATTCAACAGGTGATAAACTTAATTCAGTTACAATACCGAAAATAATTGACTTTTATAACAAAACCAAAGGTGGGGTGGACACATTTGACCAGTTGTGCCACAGATAGGAAAATCAAACGCTGGCCTTTATGTTTATTCTACAATATGCTAAATATTATTGGTGTTAATTCAATGATTTTTCTGAACGGATCAATCGTGCCAGGAAGAGAATTTGTGGAGAAAAGACCATCTTTCTTGAAAAACCTGCCCTCGACTATATTACTCCTCATATGAAGTCACGTTTTGAAGTGCTTAATTTATCACGACCACCCCGAGAATCTATTGCGCAAACTTTGAAACTTGACCCATCTCAGGATCCCCCTATCAATACGGAACATACGGCAGGACGATGTTTACTCTGTCCACGAGAGAACGGCAGAAAAAGTAGAGCCAAGTGTGAACTGTGCATAAAATTCATTTTTGAATCACCAAAAAAAGGTATGCCAAAATTGTATTAAATAGTTCTGTTTTTCACTTTTTCTATTTAAAAGGAGTTGTTTTGTAAGAGAAAAAATGTTACATTAAAAAAGTTTCTTTCAAAAACATTTATTGGTATTTTTTTATTGGGGTATACCAGTGTCCCGGAAATCAACAGTGTAACTTAAAATATGGGAAGCAATCCAGGGTTAAAAAACTATGATTTCCTATGCCATATATTTAAAAATTCTAATAGCTTGTCCGCCTCATGATGGTGCTAAGCGTCGGAACTTAGGATGCACCGTTGCAATTATTTAATTTAAGCGGAATTCAACCGAGATTATTCTGAAACAAACTCTGTTATCCTTCTCGTATAACGAAATTCTACAGATTCAAGGATAGTTTAATGAATTATAGTTACTGTCATAGCTGTGACGTCCATATGCATCAAAACCTTCATTTAATTTTAACGTAAAAATTTTATCTTAATGTGTTATCACCTTGAGCTAATGATTCTATACACTTATCGACATTACACCAGGAAAGGTTTTCTTTAAAATGAGTATGAGAGTGACACTTTTATATCTTAAGAAATCTCTTTAACACAGGTGAGCACTCAACTAGGATAAAATGCGGAAAATTTTACGATAACATTCTGTTATCTGATAAACCGCTTAAAGATTACCATTATCTCATATACAATTAAGCGCTGTGAAAATACGTAATTTACAGTTTTTTAAACAGTGGTAGAAAAATCCTTCAGCCAAAAATTATAGGGTAAGCCCCCAGTTGAACTCTGTTCACTGCCAAGGCAGGTTCTTCCCTGAAGATGCCCACTTAGTGGGCGAAATGCATATAATTTTTGGCTGAAGGAGTTTTCTACCACTTTTCAACTTGGAGCCAAAGTGTTCACGAGCTACCACCTACTGTTACAGTTTTTTACATGAGGAAATAAAAAAGTAGTCAGACTTAACTTTAAGTATTGGGAACCAAGCAGTTTTCAATACGTTTTTCTTTTTAGGCACCTCCTATAATAATTTCACTCCACTGAATAAATAAAGAGTGATTAGAATTTTTACGCATTCGATTAATAAGTTTTTTCAGACCACTCAAAGAGAGAAAATTTTGTTCTGACATTAATTATTCGAATGGCGTAAATGGAGAGGAAAAAATAACCTTGACATTAGATATTTTTAGAGAACGGCAAAATAAGGCTAATTGATTAAATTTCGAGGTCTTTACTGCTTTACTAAGGGAAATGATGGAACGTAATATGTTCCATCCAGTGAAATATTATATCACTGAATTTCAATATTAATTTTCTCTCTCTCTTACACGAAGCACATCAAGAATGTAGGCTTTAGGATCTCCTAAACCATTCTATCCCATCCAGAGACTTCCAGTTCATTTTCTCATATCCATCGCCTTATTTTAAGAACTATTGTATTACCTTTATCTCTGCCTCATTCTCGAAGTCCTCCATCTATGATTTCTTTTAAAATACCGCTTATTCTCAAAAGTTTGCTTGCTTATTTCTCCTGTCTTTTTCTAATTATTTTAATTAAGTTAGTCTTTTTCTTCTGCATTTAAAGCTCCACAAAGTTTTCTCTCAATCCAACTAATCTTTCCAGTTTACGCCATACCATAATCTCAAAAGCCTTTAATCAGCTGACAACTTGTTCTCTTACAGTGAATATCTTGCACAAGCATAATACTATCAAACCCATATTATGCTAATGTAGATAGGAAAACTAGATGCCAATTAATTGATTCTCTGGGATCAATAAATAAGTAAAGGTGGAGACTACGGCAAAATTGATGTTAAATAGAATTAACTCCTTGACCGTAAAATTCAAAATTAGAGACACACAATGAAAAAGGGGGGAAGCAGGAGAAGGCAAAAGACAATAAAAATTATAAACTAATAGGTTTAGGGGTTGTTACTCCACGCCAGGGACCTGATGTCACTCACACATTCACTCACTCAATCGCACAAGCACTAATCCTAAGGCAGAAAGGAAACGGAGCCAGGTTTGCGAGAAATTACTCTGCGCCAGGGACCCAAAAAATCACACCGTTGCTAGAAGGTTTGTGAGTCAGTACGACCGCGACAGGGACCTACTAAGCAACCACAAACACGCACACGTACACGCCAAGAGGTAAAGGAAAAAAAGGGGGAAAGGAACGGGGAAATAATACTAGGTTTACGGGAGATTAAACCACGCCAGGGACCTAGTATCGCACACAGTGGCCTGTAGGTTTATGTGCCTTCCGGCAACGACAGGGACCTAACAGACGGAACAATCACACACGCAAGCACTCGAATACACGCACACAATATATCTAAAAATGAGTTAACGTACTAAATACGTATTTCGAGAGCAATGCTCTCATCATCAGTAGCTGATCCATAGAATAAATGTATGTCGTGACATTCTGAGAGGTCCACTGGCTGAGAAACACTATCATATACTATTTCTCTCGTCAAATATCCGAAATGTTTACCGAAATATAACCTAGTCAGATTAGGACCTGCTATCTCAGTACTTGCTTATAGTAAGTATTGAGAATTTGAATGCTGACCGCTCAGCAGCATCAGCTGAGGAAGACATTCGAAATCATTTAGAAAAGTATGGCCTTAATAGTTCTAAAATTTTCTTTTCTACTACAGTTACAACAAAAAAAAACCTTTCACCGTTCTACATATTCGTATTCAACTGCAAGGCCGTGCCGCACACCTGCAACTTTCAGTAAATGTGGCATTTGGTGCTCAAAAAGCGAAGAAGAATATCAGGTGCTATTAGCACAAACCTGGATTCTTCATTTAAAACATTGCCTTGTACTGAACAAGAGAAAGCTATAAAATATAAACAAAAATAAAAATTTTAAGTTAATAACGTTTATAAAACGCAAAAAATGAAAAATATAAATTAGATAAATAAAAAGTTTTTTAGTTAAGTTTTATAAAACACAATGAAATGAAAAATATATATTAGGTAAATAAAAAATCTTTTTATTTAACTTTTATAAAACAGTGAAATGAAAGAAATATAATTTAAATTATTGAATTAATTATTATAACTAGTGTAAATGCCCGTCAAATATGACGGGTATGCGTGAAATAAATATTAAGTTAAAATTGAAATAAAAATTAATGAAACCAATTTTATATTCACTAAAAAGTAAAAAATAAATATAAAATTCACATAATTGAGTGTTATATAGAGTAAAAATAGTTTTGGGCGAATAGAAATTGTGTAACAAAGAAATACATTACGCTATACAATTCTCATATGCCAAAATTATTTTTAATCTATGTAACATTTAATTTTGTTTCTCTCTCCCTCTATTTCTCTCCTTTCTCTCGTAATAAAGCATTCAAAGCACGCATCCCTTACACAAATAGTATAGGGATTAAGACGGCAATACAATCTCGAGGTTTAACAATGACACGGTCTACAAGATAACATATTGTACCGATCTTTAAGATGTTATTAGTTGCTATGTTTATCTTGTTTATCTTGTTGATGTTTGACGTGACATTGTTGATTTGCTTTATAGGAGTTTAAAGAGGTCTGCCATTTTAAATAAAGGAGTATTCCACTAGTGTCTCTTTACTTATTCATAATACACGGGAAGTACGGGCCGAGAATATGTAACACTGGTGTCAGAAGTGAAATACTTCCATTGGTAGAGAAGAAGATGAATGGAAAAAACAAATTATTGGACCTGAAAGTAACGCACCAGAAATTGGAGTTGGTAGAACGGAATATACCGACGTCTGGTACTAAAGTTTCACTGATTTCGAGGTTACGGGAAGCAATATGCAACGAAGGGAAGTACCCAGAAACATTCCTGTTTGCTGCTGCGGTAGCCGAAGTCGTAATTTCGTTCGACAATGGAGGTGAGCGTAGTGCTGAAAAAGAACAGAACGAGCAGTTTTATACGATAATGGCGTGTGTGAAAGAGATAAAGATAACGGTCAGAATAGGTTTATTAATGACAATGTAATGAGGCGTGTGGAGCTCTTAGAAAGTAATTCTAACGACAAAATAGGAACATTAAGCCGTGAAATTGAAAAATTAAAGGTGGAACTTACGACATCAATAGACCGTTTGGCAGCGATCGAAGAGCAAATTAATATACCGCACTCTGGTGAGACCTCGGCAGCGAGTGGATCACTATCGAGAACTGCGGCGGCCCAATTACCAACATTTGACGGAAAAACTTGTTGAAATGTGTATAGGGATCAGTTTGAAGCGATAGCCATCGTAAACAAATGGTCAAATCAAACTAAGATAACAAATTTATTAACCTCTCTTCGGGGTGAGGCCTCTAGGGTGCTGCAGTCCGTGCCGAAGGAAAAGTGGCAAGATTTTGAGATTCTTTCCGCCGAACTAGAATTACTTTACGGGGACACTTGCCTTAAACATGTGTATAGAGCACAGCTCAAACAACAAGTACAAAAACCAGGAGAAAATTTACAGCGGCATGCGGCTGAGACCCACCGGTTAGTCCGATTAGCATATACACACTACCCACAAGAAATCGTCGAGGACATTGCTGTACGGACATTCGTCGACGGAATCTACGACGCGGACATACTTCATAATGTTAGATTGATGAAGCCGACAGGACTGACTGAAGTGCTGGATCATGCTCTTGGGTTTGAAACGACAAGACCGGCCAGGAATCGCGGTAGAATCTATCAAATGCATCCTGAAGAAACCGAACGTGAAGACAGCAGTACAATTGAAGCGATTGCATCCAGTGCGATGATGGGAAGAGACGAACGCCAAGTTGCTTCCGGCCGCAAATGAGATGTTGGGGCTGCGGGAAGAGAGGGCACTTACGGACTCACTGCAATGAATATCAAAGAACGCGTAACGATGTCAAACATGATAACTCACAACCTTTAAACTAGCCTCCGCCAGACTTAGGGGGCGTAAGCTGGCTTTCCCATCGACAGTCTCTATGATAGATATTTCGGTGACACAGCTTAAACAAAGCGGAAAAAGCCTGATTCTACTAGGGAGCATAAATGGAAGATTATGCCCCCTGACGATTGATACGGGAGCCTCAAAAACGATTGTGAGACCGGACGTTGTTCGAAAGTGTCACTGGAACAATATTCCAAATAAATACCGTCTATTAACGGCCACGGGAGAAAATGTTCCTGTTCATGGTGAGATCGAGGTGGGCATAAAAATCGGTAGTACGACCTTTACCCATCAGGTAATTGTTGCTAATATAATAGACGAAGTAATATTATGGCTGGATACTTTAGATGGACGCAAGAAGCTAGATCTGACACAAAGGACACTTAAACTAGGGAAAGAAGAATTGGTCATGGAGTCTTCCGAGGGAATTGGCAGCAAATGTCGAGTGGTTATGAGTAATGACGTCACGATAACTGCTCGAAACGAAAATATAGTAACGTCTATGGTAGAAAAACAGGGACAGAAGGGAGCCTTGGAATCATTGAACCCTCGTTCGATGATGCTGCCATTAAAGGAGTACTTATTGGAAAGAGCCTTGAGAAATGTTCAAATTAGGTGCCGCTCCGAGTCATTAATCTCCAAGGGATTCCGCAGAAGATAAATACGAGGACAACGGTGGCGTATTTCGAACCGATTACGTTGGTAAAGGAGTATCGGGTCGACGAATCCACCGAAAACGAGGTTCCGACATTGCCCCCGGAGTTAGAAAAATTGCTGAGAGAAGCGGTCAGTGGTTTAAGCCCTCTGCAACGCTCTGCATTGGAAGGATTAATTTGTAGGTACCAGAACATCTTCGCAAGTGAAGGACGGAAACTCGGGCGGACGCGGATGATTAAACATCGGATTGATACAAATGACCACTCTCCGATTAAGCAGGTACCAAGAAGGATTCCTTTAGCAAAACGGGAAGAAGCAGAGGACATAATTATGGAAATGCAGCGCCAAGACATAATAGAAACTTCGTCAAGCCCTTGGTTGCCGCCGGTTGTCCTCGTACAAAAGAAAGACGGCACGACATGATTCTGTATGGACTATCGTAATGTAAACGAGTGGACTAAGAAAGATTTACCCTCTGCCTCGAATCGATGATACCTTAGGCACATTTGCGAATATTGGTTGGTTCAGCACGTTGGACTTGAAGAGTGGATATTAGCAAGTTGAGGTTAGACCGGAAGATCGCGAAAAACAGCACCGAATTCGAGATTTCAACGGAAATACATGTTTTAAGGTCCCCTGAACACGTTTTGACTATTTTCTCGATGATCTCTGTGTGTCTGTCTGTCAGTCTGTATGTGATAGATTTTTGTGGGTGCTCTAACTCAAAAACTATTAATTAGGTAAACGCGAAATAATATATTTAACATTTTTATAAAAGTCAAAAGAACTGATTAGTTTTTAGTAAAAATCGGTTTACCGGAAGTGGATGTTGACTCTTGCCACTTATCTGTTATTTTGAAATATTTGCTTTAATATTTGATAAATGTAAAAATGTAATGGAATAAACCTTGTAGGAAATTTAATTTCCTACAACCTTTATTCGAAACAGTTTTCCATGTAATGCATTTTTTAAGAGATATCTTACATTTTTATCTGCCACCACCACGCCACCAACCGACGTCTAATGTTGACAATTGACGCTTAGTTACGTGTTAGTAACGCTCCTTTTTCTTTTCGTAATTGTTGGAGTATTGCGGCTATATCCAATAAAAGAAGGCTATGGTTTGAGTTTATTTCTGTTCTTTGCAAAGTCGAAAATATTTTCGCAGTTTCTTAAAATATTTATTATTTTCTAACCTATTTGGAATTTTTAGAAATATTACAGATATGGAGAAAATCATGTGCTGGCCACATCAGATTTTTATTTTAGTTAATATTTGGTGTGGTTTATAACGGTTGTCAAGTAGGTTGTTAATTCAACAATACGCTTATTTCCATGTTATCTAAATGGCATAAATTAATAGATAAAGACCTTTTTAACATAAAAAAATGCAGTTCAAGTCCCTTTAAAACCCTTCCATTTTGCTTAACTTTTTATTGCATTTAAAATGGCCCCTTCTTCTTGCTTCTACGTTCTATAGTTGCTGCGTTATAAATGCACAAACAAACAAACAAATTCTTCAAAATATTTATGCTAGAGACTGCAACATCAATTTTATAAATTCTATATCTCTATTAATTGAGTAATTTAAATCATATTTTTTGTTATTTTACTGTTTCATAAAATTTTACTAAATATCTTTTTTATTTAGCGTATATATTTTTTATTTTCAGTGCGTTTTATAAAAATTATTAAATTTATATTTTTTCCCTTTTTGTGGAAGATAAAAAATTTAGTTTTTAAAATATCTCTTGAACAATGTATTATATGAGAAATTGTTTCAAACAAAGGTCGTAGAAAATTTACTTTCCTACAACCTCTATTCCAGGACGCTTTTACATTTATCAAATATCAATGCAAGTATAAAAAAATCTGATGTGGAAAACCGCATGACTTTCTCCATATCTGTAACATTTATAATAATTCCAAATAGGTTAAATGATAATAAATATTTTAAGAACTCCGAGAAAAATTGAGACTACAGAGAACAGAAATAGACTCAAACTGTAGCCATCTGATATTGGATACATGCCAGAAGCTCCAACAATTGAGAAAATAAAAAGGAGCGTCATGTGTTTACAATAGTCGCCGGGAGGTGGTGGCAGCTAAGACATATAGTTTTAAAAATATCTCTTTAACAATGTATTATATGGTATATTATTTCAAACGAAGGTTGTAGAAAATTAAATTACCTAAAACATTTATTCCGGCACATTTTTACATGTTAATATTCCATAAAAATGGATAAGTTGCAAGAGTAAACACCCACTTCCGATTGACCCTTTTTTACCAAAAACTAATCGACACTTTCTCCTTTAACAAAAAATTCAAATATAAAAATTCGTGTTGATCTGTTTAATAGTATAGGAGTTACAGCACCCACAATATCCCGGTCACACTGACACAACAGACACACCGACACACACCCACACACATAATCGAGAAAATAGTCAAATCGTATTCAGGGGACCTTAAAACGTGTATTTCTGTTGAAATCTCGAATTCGATTTTTTTCATGAGTACAATAGATACTATCTCTATACTTCGTATATGGAGAAAGTAAATAACGGATAAATAACAGGAGTAAATACACACTTCCGGTTTACCGATTTTTGCCACAAACTAATCAGTTCTCGTAGCTTGAACAGAAATGTCATATATAACATTTCACGTTAATCTGATTAATAGTTTTTGAGTTATAGCAGCTACAAAATTCCGGTCACAGACATACGCTCACACAAACCCACAGATATCATCGAGAAAATAGTCAAAACGTTTTTCGTTGACCTTAACATATGAAAATTGATAGTAGCTCAATAACTTTGGCCAAAACTAACAAAAGTGGAATACTCCTTTAGCCAAAACAACTAGAGGGCTGCAAAGCCCAATGCATTTCGCCCACAAGGTGGGCATCGTCAGGGGTAGAACCTGTTTCACCAGTGACTGGAAGCCAACTGCCAGGTTGAAACGGAAAGTATTAAGAAGACGACCGAGAAACAAGAGAAACGCGGAAAGATTTTTCGGCGTGTGTGTCGTTTAAATCTGTCAATTTGTATAGGGTCTTGTTGAAATCTGTGTCTGTGTTCATAAGTGTATCGCGGTTTTTGTAAATGTGAAGGTTTTCTAACGAGTTTAGTGAGTTGTTGGCTGAAGTTATCAGTGTTAAATCGTTTACGTGTATACTATGACCTGTTTCAAAGATGTGGTTGGCAACGCTTGATTTTTCAAAATGATTATATTTATAGTGAGCCATGTGTTCCTTGAAGCGTGTTATTAGTTTCCTTCTTGTTTGTCCTATGTACTTTTTGTCGCAGTGTGAGCATTGTATTTTATAAATACCGGACTTGTTCAAAGATTCTGTTCTGTCTTTTGTACTGTCCAGTAATTTACTGGGGATTTAAACGACACACACGCCGAAAATCTTTCCGCGTTTCGCTTGATTCTCGGTCGTCTTCTTAATACTTTCCGTTTCAACCTGGCAGTTGGCTTCCAGTCACTGGTGAAACAGGTTCTACCCCTGACGATGCCCACCTTGTGGGCGAAATGCATTGGGTTTTGCAGCCCTCTAGTTGTTTTGGCTAAAGGAGTATTCCACTTTTGTTAACATATGAAGTTCATTGAAATCTCGAACTCGATTTTTTTTAAACAGTACTTTCTCTATAGGTACTACGTATATGGAAAATGTAAAAGAATTGGGTAATTCTTAGACTTTAAGATATTTAAAGTGAAGTTTGATAAATTCTGAAGGCAAACAATAATAGTTAGTAACTGCGATCCTTTGCTGTTATGGAATGATACCATTATGGCCTATCCAATTTTGAAGACAGAGCATGTTAGTCAATTCACAATTTGATCGGAAGGGGGGAAGGGGGAGGAGAGTGGGAGAGAGAGAGAGAGAATTCAGTAGGCAGACAAATTCTTATTGACAAATAGTGTTGCCTCCAATCAATGTAAAAAAACTGAATTTGGTTGTAAAGAACATGAACTTATTGACACATATTCTTTCAGAAAGCCCCTACCCATATTCATAGGGGCGGTTTTGTTTCATTCCCTTCACCATTTTTCTTTCTCATGCCCAAATTTACGCTATATTTTTTTCTCCATAAAATTTCTTCTACTCATGTAAATAATACATTTTCAGTAAGATGAAGCCTTCAAATATGTTAGTATTTACTATGTTAATGATTGCTAGCCATGTGTCTGCAGCGCCAAAGAGCGTTCTAAACGTTTTTTATGTTCTCGTGACAATTTTAAAACTGTATTAACCTAACAAATTCTGTTATTTATTTATGAGTGCTCTTATAATTCCTTTGAAAAATCTGTACATATAGTTTATTATGCGTGTGCGTGGAGGCCATTCTATATTTCAGGATTGAATCCATTATTGTTCTTCATCGCTCCATGCATATTCACAAATTAATATGGTGCCTGCCGTGCGTTAACACTTTTCTTATAACCTCTCCTTGCAAGAAAAATAGGTGAAGCTTGCCGTATACATTGTGCACGGCTCGATCCTATTTGGCAAGAAGTTTGAGATTCACTCACCCATCCCTTGTTATGCATTGTAGATGCTTTCCTGGAATGGATTGCGTAAAGCGAAGGTTGGTTTTCCTGAAGAAGTACGTGAGGTTACATACACATGGGCCCCGTCTTGAGATCCAAGTTTAACAAATCAGTCACATTGTATTCAGAATTGCTTTCTTTTTCCTTTCTCACAACCTCAATGTCGAACTGAAACATTTTTTGTTTTAAATGATCAGAGACAGTTTCATAACCGTGATAAAACGATTTTTTTGGCCGCACAATTCGATGGATGAGTGTGTTTGTGTGTGCGTGTAAATTTTTGGTATTTTAGAAAGATATTTGTAGGAATTCGTGCCTGACTCATTCAGCCACCGAAACGCGGTTACATTTAAAGCACGTAGTTAATTAAAGTTTAACAACAGATTTACATATAAATAGATATTTATTTTGAATTTTTGAAGTCGAAGAAGATTAGGTTTATTATAATGATGCACTAGATTATGAACGCTATTAAAGAGTGTATATAAAATCTTCGACATCCTAGATAATTATATTGTAAATTATTTTCAGCCGATTAAACGGCCAAAAATAACTGCACAAATGAGTATTGTGAATAAAACCAGAGATAAGATAATTAATAATTACTATAAGGTAACATTATCAGTAAATATTAATGAGAGAAACAAGTCGTTAAACAGATTATCGGAGAAAATGTGAGGCTATTTAATTGGAGAAGATTTAGATACTGAATGTTGTAAAGCAGTGGTCGGCAATCGAATGAACAAATAGAGTCACAGTATTGTTGAATAATACGGTTCTTGTTTTTAAATATTCTAAGAGCAAATTGAATGTACTACATATTTCCTTTTTATGGGAGAAGTAGTTGGTTTATGGAGCCGCAACTAAGTCATTAGACAGCCGTAAGCGACTCAAGAGCCAAAGGTTGCCGACGTCTATTAAGGAAATCGACTTTCATATTTCTTCTCTTACGAACGATTTTTAGCGGTTTTTTTAAATCCGCTTGTGGGTTCGGTCTGCCCGTCTGTCTGCCTGACGCACTAACTACTCCTAAACGAAAGGAGATAGAGACTTGGTTTTTTCGCCAATCGAATTAATGTTCTGTCTTGTTATTCGCATTTTCTTGTAGAAGTTCTAGTGGTTAGAAGAATAGAGATAAAAATTCATTTCCGTTTTTGATAAACGTTGTTTTAAAATTCTTTTACTTATTTATATTAATTTATTTTTTTTTACATTTTGTCAGACTAATCATACTAGTACATATACGTAAGTTTTAACAATCTGTATTAAGAATCTTTTTGAAAAACCCCATTTAATATCTGCTTCAGAAGTTTTTTTCTTGTTTATTTTGATCCTTAAACGCTGCGTTTCAGAGGCAATGTCACACTTAATCAATATACTTAGGGACAGTTCCTAGATAACGTATTTATAATAGAATTTATTCGCATCTTTGTGCTGTGTTTAGATAAATAATAATGGAGTACTTCTTCCAGAACGAATCAACTCAGAATTACTTAGAATATGCGCCGAAAAAGCACATTTTCATTCTATTTTTTTCATTTTTTTAAATCTATGCTCCGATCGCCAATATTAAAAGGGTGTGTCCTAAATACAAAGACCGCTTGTTCGGAGCATGGTAGTTCGTCGTATTTGCTCCAGTTGCTATTCTCATAGGCCTTTAAATCCTATTCCTGTGCTACTTTAAAATAAAGGAAAATAGGAATATGTCTAGCATTAATATAAAATATATGATCATTAGCTGCTGGTAAATTTACTATTTTCCTAGATCAAGTGAAAATTATAAACAATATCCACTTGGCAAGGCTCCAATTTTGGAAAGATTCTGTAAGAGAAATAAAAGACATTGAATACAAATTGTTTTATTTCTATGAGGCAATGGTACTTTTGAATCGAAAATTCGTTTCTTGCAAGTCTCCTATTATTTTCGCAACTTCAGGAGGTGCGACCCGCTACAGAAACCACTCAAAGCTGTGTAAGTAGAATGGCCCCATTTTATCTCAATGCCATGTGATGCAGTGTTTTCCCGGAACAAAGCCTATTGTTATAATTTTTTTATTGCTCCTCACTTTAATCGTGGCGTCACATGTCCACGATTCTCGTTCGGTTTTTTTGAGCGATCTATCGGAAGAACGTTTATCAGTAAAGACCGCCTCCACTACTCGCGTGTGAACTTAATAGCATTTTCTCATCCCGCGTTGCTGTTTGATAAATTATTTTGTATTATTCTCAAGAATTTCCTGGAAATGAATAGATAATTCGCGAACAAACGCGTTCTGAGCTCATCATCTGAAAGAATGTAATGGAGCTGTTAACTTTAGGTTTAATTTGAGGAGATAATGAAAATTTCTTCTGTATATTAGTGTTTCAAGAGTAATCTCTACTGTCTACCGTATCGCACGGAAACGCGTCGTTATCGCGTAAAGTGAATTCACCTTCACTAATGGTATCTTATTTAGAGTTTTAAAGTGATAGCATGAAATTAATCCGCACCGATAAGAGTTTAGCAAATATATTTCTGACAATAGCATACGACGCCTGATAACTTATCTGTTTTCCTTAAGAGATGAAAATATTTTTCCTTCGTTGTTATGTCGCCGGCTTACTTTAGCGAGTATTCATGTTTTCATCCACTTATTTTGTTGCAGCCAGAGCATACATACAGAATGCCAGAAATAGATAATGAAAATGATATTAATAACTTTTTGGAGCGGTGGATAACGTGCCTGGCTCCCAATATCGCGGGTTCAAAACCTGCCGAGAGTATTTTTGTATACACATGTTCTCCTTTTTTATTACCCTACTTTCCAGAATGGAAATAGGCTTATACTTTCTTTGTTGGGTCTGTCTGTCCCCCCTACTAATTTTTGAACCATTAGACCGATTTTCATAACACTTGGGGAAAATCTCCTGCTACTGGGGAAAAACTCATGAGGAGAGTTATTGTTGAAAATATTGAAAAGTCCCCGGTTCGATTCCAGGAAATATCCTTCTCTTGCTTGTAAAGTAATCGCCACCAGCGACGAACAATACTCCCGCAGACCTGAATATCTCTTCCTTGAAGTAGTCGTCAATTCGAAAAAATATTGTTAGGAATCGTTTATCGTCCTCCAAAAATTGGTTGTCTATCTGACATTGACGAGATCATTGCCAACTTAAGACACGATTATGAGCACTTAATCATATCTGGTGACTTTAATGCAAATTTTGCCTCAAGCCGATGCCGTCTTTTTTAAAAACTCTTTTACATCGCACAACCTCAGCATAATACCTTTAAAACCCACAAATAACACTAAAAATTCTTCCAATTGGATTTATATATTAGTTACTGCTAACCCAAATAAAGTTTGCACACTTGGTCAACTACCTGTCCCGGGCATTTCTTCCCATGACTTAATTTTTCTAGCCTACTCCCTAAATTCTCCAAAATTTAAGCAGAAATTCATCTCTCAACGAAATTTTAAAAACCTTGACTATGATAGTTTTATTTCCGAAGCTGCGTGTCTTCCGTGGCACACTATTGAATATGCAGACGACATAGACGCAAAAATTGGAGTACTTAACACTTTTCTTTTACATTTACTCGATAAATACGCACCCATCAAAACCACACGCGTCTCTAAACCTCGAGCCCCGTGGATAACGGCCGATTTAAAACTATTGATGGCTAGACGCGATTCAATTTTTCGTCTCTTCAAATCAAATAAATGCCCAAATACGTTCAATACTTACAAAAATATTATAAACAAAACCAAGCAACAGATTAGAAATGCTAAAATAAAATTCGCTTATTCTATATCTGGCTCCAATGTAACAACATCCGCCTTATGGAACAATCTGCGACACCTTGGAATTGGCAAGTCCAAGGATTCTTCCTTACCTTCAAACATATCATTAAATTCTCTTAACGAGAGCTTCTCGACGAATCCAACAACAATCGACATAGAACGAAAATGCAAAGTAATTAGTAGTCTTACTGCAAAATGAACGAGTCATCCGGTTCTCCACAATTCCACTTTAAAGCTGTTTCGCAATTTTAACGTACTTTCAGCAATACGCAGAATCAAAACTACAGCCCAGGATGCTAATGGTATTCCTATAATTATCATAAACAAATTAATACATCTGTTACTCCCCGTACTTACTAACATTTTCAACCACTCCTTATTACAGGGAAAATTCCCATCGCAATGGAAACACGCGTTAGTCCGCTTAATCCCTAAGAAATCTCTCACCGCAAGCAATGACTGTCGACCGATTAGCTTCCTTCCCACTTTATCAAAAGGCCTGGAGCGACTTGCGCATGAACAGGTAGCAGATTTTCTCAACGTTAATCATCTACTTGACTCCCATCAATCTGGCTTTCGAAAGTCACATAGCACCACCACCGCGCTAATTAAAATCACCGATGATATACGCAGACACATGAATGACAGAAAACTCACAGCACTAATATTGCTTGATTTTAGTAAAGCGATTGACTCAGTAGATAAAGACATACTCCTAGCAAAACTCCGCTGCATGAGATTCTCTTCACCTTCAATAGATTGATTCTCTTCGTACCTTAGCAGCCGTTCCCAACAAGTCATCTCCAACGATTACTCGTCCTCTTGGCCTAATGTTAACCAAGGCGTTCCGCAGGGCTCAATATTAGGTCCTCTATTGTTCTCTTTATTCATAAATGATTGTTCTCAATACTTCACTTACTCCAAGCATCATACGCCGATGATCTCCAAATCTACTTAGACACCAAACCCATTAACTTATCTCTTTCCATAGCCAACATAAATCATGACTTGACTCAACTTCAAGAATGGAGCTATGATAATCTTCTCACCATAAACCCCTTGAAATCTCAAGCCATTTTAATCGGTTATCCGAAACTACTGGCTTCTATGAACCTTGCGGAATCAGTTCCTCTGTCTTTGAACGGCTCAGTTATACCCTATTGCAAAATCGTAAAAAATCTCGGGATTCTAATTAGTGAAACGCTCACCTGGACTAATCATATAATAAAAATCTGCAAGACGGTAAACTCCTCCTTACACACTCTAAGGCCTCTCATTAACATTCTTCCCTCGTCACTAAAAATATTGCTAGTGACCTCCCTAATTCTTCCTCACTTCGATTATTTTGATGTTGTATACCAGGACTTACAACGTTCTCATAACGCCTGCATCAGATTCATCTTTAATCTTTAAAAAATCTGACCATGTCTCAGAATATTTCCGTCGACTCTCCTGGCTTAAACTTGATTCCCGAAGAAACCTTCACCTTCTCTCTCTATTGTATCAAATTCTAAATAACAACATCCCTTGTTATCTTTCATCTAATTTGTCACCATTAATACAGTTCACCATTGCAATACCAGAGGATGTGATAAACTACTAACTCCACTTCATAGAACAGAAATTTACAACAAATCCTTTACCGTCACTGCTTGTAAACTCTGGAATGGCCTTCCAACGTTCATAAAAAACTCTCTATCTCTAAACACTTTTAAACGCTTTTATTACAAGCATCTCCTCTCCTCTCCCCATGCACGCTCTGTCTTCTCTTTCAGGTTGTCAAAGGATACGATTATTGTGCATAATTTCTTAATTTATTTACTTTATTCTCCTGTATTATAATTGCTCTGTAATCAACCAGGCATATCTTACCCTACAATCCCTATTCCCCTCTCACCCCTCCCTCCCTTATGTGGATATAAATGTATGTTCATATGTTTGTATTTATGAATGTTTTTTTTCTCTTTTTCTCATATTATTGTATTTTTCTTATATGAAGGAAGAGTGAATGGCGAGAGAGGGAGAGGCAGACCGCGCATGACTTGGTTGGATGTGGTTAGTGAGACTCTGAGAAAAGGGACGTGAAAAGTATGAGGAATAAAAGGAAATGTGTGACTCAGTGTATGAGTGTAAGTGAAGTAAAAGAAGTGTGCAAGGATAGAAGTGTGTGAAGGAAGAATGTGGTGATGGGTTGGTAATTGGCAGATATATGGCATGACTTACCCCGAAAGGGAAAGTGTCAAGGTGTGTTGTTGTTTCTTTTTTTCCTTCCCCTGAACTATTTTAGAAATTTTCGCGGTTTTTCACCTCTCTTCTCTTCGTAGGTTTTTCCACAGTGGGAATTTTTTCTGTGTTAAAACATAACTGATGCATAGTTTTTTATGATCCACAAAACTAACATTCTTTGGTAATGCTCTATTATCTGCTAACAAATATATTAACTTGTAATTAATATGTATTTTGTTGAAATCTGTATGTAATTAATTTATCTTATTTTGTAAATATTGTAATTACTTATATGACGAAAGGGTTAAATGTAATAAGGGACTACATAGTCTCAATTTTGCCCTAATAAAGTCATTTGTTTGTCTGTCTCTTTTCATTTACACCGCAAATCTGAAATCCATCGTACTGGGTAATATTCTCTTGCCCATTAAAATATCTTAGAATTATAATATTGGAGTGGGCTTTGTACCATTCTCTAAGGAAAGGAATAGAAATTCTAATTTGTATCATAGAATGTTGCGTATTGATCGTATTACTTCAATTTTTGCGTAAATACTGTCGTTTTTGCAGTTTTAATCATTCATTACGAGAGTGTTGCCATCTTAGTAATTATTATTGTTGGAATTGGATTCGACATAGTCTAGTCTCTAGTATATACACGCGTTATTTTGCCACAAATATACGCACGATCAATTTAGTATTCCGTTCGAATATATGTGTAATATTTTATAGTGTTAAATAAGCCAATATAAGTATTAAATAATAAAAAAGTAGAAAGTAGGCATCATATGTTCCGTTTGGATCATCTTGCTGTCATTTTGCTCATTGCAAAAGATCGTTAACGGATGTTTATAGTCTATTTAAAGTAAACTACGGCCTCTGCCTTCGACCCCTCGCTTCGTTCGGACGCCTAGGCACTTCGGGACTCGATTTTAAGTTTATATACATTATGCAATGTCTCAGTTTGCGTTATTTTGTATTCTTTTTTACAGTGAGGGGTATGAATAGATCAACATAATGATATATGTATGCATATATATATATATATATATATATAATATTGAATTTAATATAAAACTTATAATCACCTTTAATATGGAGTATCGTAACTCTATATTTATATGTGTATTCATACCTTGCTCATATTACCAGTGGTCGCGGGTGTAAATTCATGAAAGATTTCTCGTTTTCCATATAATCGAATGAAATGTACGTAATTTCGTTATATCAGCAAATATGTGTTTTCCCTTGGCAAAAGTAGATTCTCACGTCAGAAAACATATAATTTTCATAAATAACACAAATCTGTACATCAGCTCGACTTACACTCCAATGTATGCGGTAGGAAACGGAATGTTCATTCTTTTTTAAGCGTTCTTCGGTTCAAGGATGTATGAATTTTCACAGAAAATAATTTTTAAATGTAATTCATAAGCACGCTGCAGCCATTCTCATGTAATTGAAATGGAGTACTGATACGCTCCTGAAATCAAAATCGGGCAATTATTTTACACTAAGATTACCCATAGACCTCGCAAGACCTTGGTAACTTTAAAAAAGAAAGAACTCTTAAAATATTTTCAGCCTTTCTTGAGTTATGCGACATTGTGTGAGACCTTCCCCCCTCATACCGCCAGCGCCAGGAATCTCCCTCCACGGTGAACAACTTTAATCCATAAAGAGATTGGGTATGTATGTAACATGGTCACTCCACTCCACAGGAAAGACAGCCTATCATAGAAGAACGAGGAGCTGTTAAAACAATAAGATGATGTTAAACTTTAAACTATAAGGAATAATAAATCGCCATATGAAATACAAACTAATGTGAAAAAGTGTAGTCTAGAGAAATTTAACTTGAATGTGACGGAAACGAATAAGAGCGAATAGAATAGTAGGAGGCTATCGCCGATAGTAGTAGAAAATAGTTTTTAATAAAGACCTTGAGAAGCAAAGGCACAACCAGAGAATTTATGATAGAGCCATAGAGGCTCAAAGAGACTGTGTGTGAAGATTAAAGGAATGTATACAAAGGATGAAGAGATATGTTTTAGATTAAGCAATCCGATAAAGATTAAACCATGGGCCTATTCGACGGTAAGAAAAATTCAATTTAAAATTGCGTTGGAGCCCATTTAATTTTGCGTAAATATCGACACACAATCATGCGAATGGAATCTAATTTTAATTTATTAAAAAAGGATACCAAAATATTTTATATAGGGAGATTTTATCTCGTCAGTGTTTTATAGATTGAGCATAAGCGATTAACTTACCATTACCATGAGAGAAAAAATTTACATTTGAAATTTATGTCGGGTTAGAATTAAAGAAATTTTATTGTTTTTACATTAGTAGGAAAATCATACAAAAATCAATGTTGAAGCAAGTTTTAATTCCAACTGCCATCCGAAAAAGTCGTAGAGAAACTGATCTATGGCATCAACATGAATTTGTTGTTCGATGAGTACGTTGCGAATGGTGATATGGGCTGGGTCATCAACGTAAGCTTTCACGATGGCCTTGAAGTCATCGCTTCGGAGATAGACGAGCAGGTCCTGGTATTCAGGATCTGGCGACGTGTACCACGCAATTAAATCGTCAATTGCAATGAGAACGAGGATATCGTTGACCATGTCCATCAGTCCGGATTGCGTTGACGGGTAGGGACGTCCGATGAGAGGATTGACGGGTGGGAGTCCAAGGAGCCCGAGGATCTTCTTCAGAGCAGCGTATATGTCGATGTTACGGCTGTAGACGTAGGTCAAGAACTGCAGAAAGGAAACGGAAACAGCGGGAGAAAATAAGACTGAGGAGAATCTTAAAATTGTCCTTGAACGACTGCTGCTATCCTAGGCCAACGAAGAGTACAATCGCGGTTTCTGTGATATTTAATTTTATTCCTTCTGAGGTAATTTTAATTTTCCATTAAATGAATACAAAAATCGATTTCTTGGGAGTCCAGTATTATTTCGTCTTCCGAATAAATGGAGTTCAACTCAGAAGTAATGATATAAACGCTAACTATAATTACCGGTGATCACTACATTTATAATATTTGTGAACATCAAGTTAATTTTAAAATATAATCATCGTAAAATTTACCAGTAATTTAAATAAAAAAGGTTTATTTCCTAAACAAATTGTCAGGAAGAAACGAATTTTCCTGACGTTTGCATGAACCATTTATATTATTGAAAAGATAACAATCGAGCATGTCTTAAAGCTGAAAAAAGTACAAGAACAAACAATTAAAAATGTACTTGCCTTAGGTATCTCCAATAGCCACAACAAGGTTATGTTTTTATAACCTTTTGTGGCTATTGGAGAAACCTAAGGCAAGTTGATTTTTGACTACTTGTTCCTGAACTATTTAAATTATATTATTGAAGAAGCATATAATTCGAACTCACATCATTGAACTCTTGAATTCCCTCGATCTTGACGATGAGGCTATGGAATACGGGTCTTTGGAGGTAAGTCACGATATCTCGGATATCCTGTTTGGAATAATAGTAGCGCAGAATTACGCTGAATATCTCGTCCTCAGAGATCATGGCCTTTAAGTCATCCACGAGTGATCTGAGGCTCCTCGCGCTCTTTCTGAAACTACTGTTGATGAAATCCGAGATCACCTTCTAGATCTCGTCCACGTCAATTCCCTGGGAGCGCAGGATGTTGGTCAGGTCCGTGTTCTCCGGGCTGCTGTGGACCTTATCTACTAGGTCCTTGAATTCCTGGGATCTAATCTTTACGAGGAATTCCTGGAAGCTGGAGTCTGGAAGACAGACGGTGTTGAACCAATTTTTGATATCCTGGATGGGGAGGGCACTCAGAATCTTGCGCACCATTCGGATGATGCCGGATTCTGCGCGAAAGTGCTTCACCGGTGGGATGATGTTCCTGTAGGTGTAGATGTCCAACCCGGCATCGTACAAGTACTTGAGAAACTGAAATTGAAATAAAAACGATGTAATGATTTAAATCAATGATCCATAAATTTTAACACAAATATTTTTTCAACATCGTATGTTAATTACCAATCTACTTAAGTTGAAACTTTATTAATTACCACAAGCTCCAATATTAATAAGTTAATTAATAAACTTTGGAAAATGCCAGCTGTGATGAAAGAATTCTGTAATGGCGATGTGAAAAATCTAAAGTCCTTGAATATGTAATTTTACAATGGACCGCTAAAGGAAAATTTTATGAAATTAAAGTGCGATATATATCGTATTATTTCCTATGAACGTACATTTGATAACTGTTGGTGAAGGCAACCAAAATTTTTATAAAATTTACGGAATTAAAAAAATTCAGGTTTAGTTTTTCATTTAATTTACTTGTACTTTACTTATAGACAGTTATTAGCCAGTCAAGAGTAGGGGAATATATACTTAAAGTTATTTATATCAGACAGAAGGACAAAATAAATATAGCTCACGTTCTTGTATTCCGGCATTGCCTCGACCTTGTTTGTCAATTTGGCGAACTCATCGGATTGGAGGAAATTGTATGCCGCCTGCACATCTGGATCATTTTTGTAGTAGTTATCAACAATTTCCAAGCACTTGTCAAATGGTATGAGTTTTATGAGCTGCTGCAGAAGATCGTCGAGATTCTTGGGGGCTATGTAGGTGATCTCGACCACCTTATGTTCTGTAGATGGAATTTACATGAATAATATTATCTCATAGTAATAACTGACGTGTACTGTTTATAATATTATAAAATTATTTATATTAATATTATTATTATTAGCAATGTTTATATTAATATTTGAGAGGATATTTGTGCCTAATTATAAATATTAACCTGCATGATTTAACTATTATATTCCAGTTAATGTTATTTATCATCCATAGCGACTAATGATGTGTCGTGATTTCAAAATTTATTATTAAGAAATGTTGATTTAATTACCTCTAATGTTGGCGTTGGCCAAGCCGAGAAGAGCAAGGAGAGTAATTGCGATCTTCATCTTAAAATAGATGGAGGAATTGTTCATTAGCTAGTTATTGTGTCTTGATTATGAGTGTGCTATAGCGTATGAAACTGACAAATGATTTGTTGCTATATGTAAATAACAGACTAATACGTACTTTACTGTAAGAATTAATTTCATTCCTAAAGTTTGAATATGACTACAAAAGCATTTCATAAATATTATATTGGTTACATAAGCTTAACATGGTGCAAAAATCGAAATTCTTACCTTGTTTGTGGACAAGAATGCTATCATCCTTTTATATACAACGCCTTCCAACAAATCAGTTCTGAGAAAACGTAGATAAAATAGTAATATGCGTCCGTTGATCCTGTTTTTTGAGCGGAAATTTTGTATCGATGTGTATTGTTCCTTTCTTCTCCAATAGATAATTTTGACTTATCTAATAGCGCAATATATCTCTCAAGGATTTCAATTGTTTCGTCTTCCTCCGGTCAAGGTTTTGCCAACTCTCAGTATTTTATGTAAAGATAGAATTTTACTTTAATGCAAATTCTAGATATTAAGGCTAGATTTGTTCTGACATGAAGTACACCCCGGAATAATTGAGGCTACTAAAGAGAAGAAGAAAAGTTGCCGTGACTTAGTATTGTTATTTACTGTGACGATATACTCGATTGGCCAGTTTTGTGAATGAGTTATCTAAATTGTGTCTAGAGTATTAGAAAAATCTCCTCCCTGCTATAACGTATTTTCATTAAGAAGGCATTCCTAAGAGAAAGCAATTTTGGAGAGCTTCGTTTTTCATATAACACATACAATGTATTTTTCCGTGGAACCCCTTATCCCTTTTGTGGTATTAAAGTAATTATGACTCTGGATATAAATTTAGTGTGAATAGAAGTATGTACTACAAAGTTTTTGGCGAAAAAATACCAGAGCTTATTTATTCTTCCGATATAATCGCAATTATATTGAAGTCCAGGGGAAATTATTTTTTTGACGTAAAATATATTATACAGAAAATGAAACTTTATTGTTAATTTTTTATCAAGAAACAGCTGTGACCTCTAATGGAGCAAGTTGTTCATCTATGGTAAGATATTTTGCAGGAGTTTCTGTTTTTCATAATTTTCTCCTAATGCATTCAGAAATATTTGGAATGGGGCCAACATTGTGTGTGCCATCACTGAGCCTTGAAACTTTACTGAGCAACAAAAGAGAGTAAAAGAATAAGGTATAGGGGAGATGACATCAAAACATGAACACACTAGCGCTACAACAGGAAAGCAAACAGAGCTCGGGTCAAATAGACCCGACGCGAGTAATTCATGGTTAAATTATTAGTAACATTAAAGTTTGATATACTCAGCAGTTATCAATCGTAAGTGTCTTTATATTCATTTAATTAAACATTTTTGTTTAAGAGCACTATCCGTTCCTAGAACAAACGACAGACTTTAACATGCTATGCGGTATTTCAACATTTCTCTTCAATGTCATGTTATTTCTATCGTCGAATTGGGGATCAAGATTATTGTGAATGCTGTTCTAGTAGCAAATACCTCTAATCCCTTAAATAATACTGATTTGCCATATATAATCTAAGATATCCATTTTTAAAAGCATTCTAGCGGAATTCACTGGTAAAATAATGTATCCACTCGGTGATATCTCCAAATATGTTTTTGAGAGATTTTTTTTTATCTGGCAAGTTTCGAAGTTCATTTCAATTCTCACTGCGACATGATCACTTATTCCGCGAAAAGTCGAAGTTCCGTCCATCGGAAAGGACATTAAGCCGTTGGCCACTTGGTACTCTTCTTTAAGGTTAGGCTAATGCCAGCACCGAGTTTCCCTCCTACCTTGTATATATGTTCTGTGTGTATGAGTAAAGGCTATAATAATCCAAGGGGTTGATTAGCCAATATATACGCGCACACACACACATAAGAAAAATAAAATTGAATCCCAGACAATTGAATAATATGTAATCATCTGAAATACAAATTAATGTGAAAAAGTCTAGTCTAGAGAAAGTTAACTTGAATGTGATTGAAACGAATAAGTGGGAATGGAATAGTAGTATGTTATGGCAGATAGTGGTAGGATAAATAATTTAATTAAGACTTTGAGAGGCAGTTGCACAAGCAGAGAATTTATGATAGAGGCAAAAGGGCAGGAAGAGACTGTGAGTTTTAGGAAGATGAAAGGAATGCTTGCAGAGGACAAAGAGAAAGGTTTTAAATTAGGCAATCCGATAAAGACTGAATCAAGAGCTTATTCGACAGCAGAAAACTTCAGTTTCTAATTGCGTTGGAGACACTATAGATAATCGTAGGCCATTTATTTTTCCTTCAATATCGTCACAAAATCATGCAGTTTAAATCTAATTGTAATTTCTTAAAAAAGTAGAAAAATTATTTTAATATAGGAAGATTTTATGGATTCTATAGGTTTTATAGATTGAGAATGAGCGATTAACTTACTATTATTATGGGAGATCAGAATTTACATTTAGAATTTATGTCGGGGTAGAATAGAACAATTTTTATTGTTTTTTACATTAGTACAAGAATCATACAAAAATCAGTCTTGAAGGAAGTTTTCATCCCAACTACCATCCCAAAAAGTAGTACAGAAACCGTTCTATGGCATCGACGTCAATTTGTTGTTCAATGAGTATGCTGCGAATCGTGGGGTAGGCTGGGTCGCCAACGTAAGCTTTCACGATGACCATGAAGTCATCGCTTCGAAGATGGACGAGCAGGTCCTGGTATTCAGGATCTGGCTCGCATGTCGACGTGTACCACGCAATTAAATCATGAATTGGAAGGAGAGCGAGGATATCGTTGACCATGTCCATCAGTGCGGATTGCGTTGACGGGTAGCGACGCCCGATGGGAGGATTGACGGGTGGGAGTCCAAGGAGCCCGAGGATCTTGTTCAGAGCAGCGTATATGTCGATGCTACGGCTGTAGACGTAGGCCAAGAACTGCAGAAGAAAACGGAAACAGCGGGAGAAAATAAGACTGAGGAGCATTTTGAAATTGTCCTTGAACGACTGCTGCTATCCTAGGCCAATGAAGAGTACAATCGCGGTTTCTGTGATATTTAACTTGATTCCTTTGGCGGTAATTAAAAATTTTCTATTAAATGAATACTCAAATACAAAATTCGATTTCTTGCGAATCATTTAGGTAAGTGTTATATAAACTTAGTTACATACCCTAAGGTCCCTCAAACCTTAGAAACACTGCAAAATATTCTATAATTTATACCAAAATTGATTAATCAACATTGAAACTGACCATCGAAAAGTTATATTTCATTCTAACTGGAGTGTATAGCTGAAAATATTTAGCAAAAGTATACTTTATATTATCCTTTTCGTGCAAGGAAAAATAAATTTTCCATAAAAACCATCAAACACAGTGATTTAAAAACAGGGTCAAACTAGTTCACGTCGTCTTGAAAATAACTTTTACATATCTCCTGTTTTATTATTTAATTCTCCGATTAAATAGAGTTTAACCCGGAAGTTATGATAAAAACGCGAATCATAATAACTAGTGATCACTCCATTTGTTATCCTTAAGTATTCATAATGCTAATTATAAAATATACTAACCGTAAACTTCATCATAATTTTAAATATCGGTTAGTTTATTCCCTAAAGAAATTGCCAAAAAGAAGCGAATTACCTGAACTTTTGCATTAACTATTTAGATTATTTAACAAGAACAATCGATCTCGTCTTACGGCTGAAAAACGTTCAAGAACAAGCAATTAAAAATTTACTTGCTTTAGGTATCAAAGGCAAGTACATTTTTAATTGCTTGTTCTTGAACCATTAAATTATATATTCCAAAGTCATACAGGTCGTACTCACAGCCTTGTACTCTTGAATTCCCTCGATCTTGACGACGAGGTTCCGGAATTCGGGTCCCTGTAGGTAAGTAACGATATTCTGGATGTCCTGGTTGGTCAAATAGTAGCGCTCGATTACGCTGAATATCTCGTCCTCAGGGATCATGGCCTTTAAGTCATCCACGAGTGATCTGAGGCTCCTCGCACTCTTTCTGAAACTACTGTTGATGAAATCCGAGATCACGTTCTCGATCTCGTCCACGTCGATTCCCTGGGAGCGCAGGATGTTGGTCAGGTCCGTGTACTCCGGGCTGCTGTGGACCTTATCTACTAGGTCCTTGAATTCCTGGGATCTGATCTTTGCGAGGAATTCCTGGAAGCTGGGGTCTGGAAGACAGACGGTGTTGAACCAATTTTTGATATCCTGGATGGGGAGGGCACTCAAAATCTCGCGCACCATTCGGATGATGCCGGATTCTGCGCGGAAGTGCTTAACCGGTGGGATCGGGTCGAGAGGAGGGAGACCGAAGATTCCGCGGAGGATGTTCCTGTAGGTGTAGATGTCCAACCCGGCATCGTACAAGTACTTGAGTAACTGACATTGAAATAAAAACGATGTAATGATTTAAATCAGCGATCCATAAATTTTAAGACAAATGTCATTTCAACATCGTATGTTAATTATCAAACTACTCAAATCGCAACTTTATGATAGCCCACAAGCTCCAATGTTAATAAGTTTCGAGAATAAGAGCCTTCTGCGTAAACTTTGGAAAATGCCAGCTGTGATGAAAGAATTCTTTAATGGCGATGTGAAAAATCTAAAGTCCTTGAATATGTAATTTTACAATGGACCGCTAAAGGAAAATTTTATGAAATTAAAGTGCGATATATATCGTATTATTTCCTATGAACGTACATTTGATAACTGTTGGTGAAGGCAACCAAAATTTTTATAAAATTTACGGAATTAAAAAAATTCAGGTTTAGTTTTTCATTTAATTTACTTGTACTTTACTTATAGACAGTTATTAGCCAGTCAAGAGTAGGGGAATATATACTTAAAGTTATTTATATCAGACAGAAGGACAAAATAAATATAGCTCACGTTCTTGTATTCCGGCATTGCCTCGACCTTGTTTGTCAATTTGGCGAACTCATCGGATTGGAGGAAATTGTATGCCGCCTGCACATCTGGATCATTTTTGTAGTAGTTATCAACAATTTCCAAGCACTTGTCAAATGGTATGAGTTTTATGAGCTGCTGCAGAAGATCGTCGAGATTCTTGGGGGCTATGTAGGTGATCTCGACCACCTTATGTTCTGTAGATGGAATTTACATGAATAATATTATCTCATAGTAATAACTGACGTGTACTGTTTATAATATTATAAAATTATTTATATTAATATTATTATTATCAATTTTTTTATTAATATGCGACAGCATGGTTGTACAGTCATGGCCCGTTTAACGCTGTGCATGCGTTCCTGAAAACGAGGGCGCTAACTGGATCAGCGTTATGCGGGGTCGTTTTATTTTAGTACTATGCAGATGCGTTCTTAAATCGTCATTTACTACCTATTTTCAAAGTATTAGTACGTACAGCTGCTTTTCTCTCCGATACTCTAAAACTGTGCTGTAAATAATTAATCCTTAAAAGGGCAATGTAGCATACATACCAGAAATCCTGCAGTATAATAGCTGTCAGAGTTTTTTGTCATTTTCTCACACTATTACAGATTCCACATACCCACTTATAATCAGCAGCCAATACCACCAATAGGTGTCCAATTTCGTAAGATATACATGATGTCCGGTGACTTTATGTCGTAACTTCGGGATCTTATTCCTTAAGTGAATATGAGTAAAAAATGTCATATGAACATTGGTCCGATTCTCATTTGTTACAGAGCTACCGGCAATTGAAATTATCTCGTACTTTGAATTGTACAACTTAATGGCTGAAAAAATGCATTGTTTAAATAATTATTCGTATACAATGTTACTTGTTGAAAATTGTATTATTTAGATAATCATTCGTTTACATTGATACTTAATCCATTGTTAAAACAATAAGAAGCATGACGTCTGCACAACAGACGTGGACGTCATTTGCAAGCTCGCAGGGAGCATGTCAGTAGAACGTAGCTAGCATTCAGTGTAGTTCGCTGTGATACGTGTGGTATCATTAACTTTAATTAATGCCATTTACATTTTCAAATGAAGAGTATGCGGATATGTACTTCGTGTACGGGTTTTGCGATGGAAACTCCGTTGCTGCCGTTTGCGAATATAGACGACGATTACCACAAAGAAGAACACCAGATTGACGTGGTTTTATTGAAGTTCACCGACTTTTACGAGAAAATGGCTCATTTACGTGTGTGTCTTTGAGAGATGAACGTCCAGTACAATTTAATGTGGATGAGTAGGAAAGCATTATTAAAATGGTTCAGCAAAGTCCACGTCTTAGTACACGAAGAATGTCCGCCCGCCTCAACGTTCCGCGAATGAGAGTCTGGCAAACATTGCACGCTGAAGGACTTTATCTATACCATACCCAGCAAGTTCGGGATCTTCAACCCGGGGATATGGCTATTCGGTTGGAATTCTGCCGTTGGTTAAATGCATATTCCCGCCTGAACCGTTACATCTTGTTCTCGGACGAGGCACAGTATACTCGCGATGGAATAAACAGCACGAGAAACTACCTTTTATGTGCTCGCGAAAATCCTCACGGAACAGACGAAAGCATCTTCCAACTCCGTTTTTCTGTGAACGTCTGGTGTGGTGTCATTGGGAACCAGCTGGTTGGACGGTACTTCTTCCCGGAACGTCTGACAGGTGCCATTTATGCTTATTCTTTGGAAAATTAAAGGCCGGGTCTCTTAGAAGGTATTCCTCTGCAAACACGACTTCAGATGTACTAACAGCATGACGAGGCACCCCCTCATTTTAGTTGGAACACTAGGCTGTATCTTAACAAGAAGTTCCCTAACCGATGGATCGTTCGTGGCGGTGCGCAGGATTTGCCATCGAGGTCTCCGGATCTCACTCCGTTGGGTTTGCATGTATGGAGGAGAATGAAAAACATTGTGTATGAAGCCAAAGTAAGCACGAAGGAAGAACTTATTCAGCTAATTTTCGATGCTGCGTTAATAACGCTGCAGTTCTTCGTGTTCTTTCACGTTCCCTACTCAAGCGTGTCAGATTGTGCATCCAAGCTGATGGCGCCCATTTTGAACAATTGTAACATTGAATTAAATATCAATGTAAAAGAATGATTATTTAAATAATACATTTTCAACAATTAACAATGTGTACGAATAATTATTTAAACAATGCATTTTTCTGCCATTAAGTTTTACAAATCAAAGTACGAGATAATTTCAATTTCCCGTACCTCTGTAACAAATGAGAATCGGACCCATGTTCATAAGACATTTTTTACCCAAACTCACTTAAGAAATAAGATCCCGAAGTTATGAAAAATCGCCGGAGACCCTGTATGAAAAAATCCATACGTTGCTCTGCATTCTGAGAACGTGTCGTTTCTTGTCGTTCGTTTGACGATTTCGGCATTTGTTTTCAGCTAACTGAAAAATTTCTTCTAGACACAAAAATGTGCAATAAAACCGGATTGTAATTTTTTTCACAGCATAACACTTAGGAACTCAAAAATGTTAAGTATGAAATTTGGTAATGATCCGGTTATTAGTTCTTCAGTTGGAGCGCCCACAAAAACGTATGAAAAAAGTAAAAATTGCTCCGAGATCAAAGAGCGTTATAGCGAATCAGCGTTGTATGAAGCAGCGTTAAACGGGGTATTGTTGTACTGCATTTTCAAGATTAAATTGCTGTAATTAATTTTTTTATTCCAATTAATCCTATTTTTATTCCATAGCGACTTAAAAATGTGTCGTGATTTCAAAATATATTCTATTAGAAATGTTAATATAATTACCTCGGATGTTGGCGTTAGCCAAACTGATAAGAGCAAGGACAGCAATTGCGATCTTCATCTGAAAATAGACGGAGGAATAATTTATTTAGCTAGTTATTGTGTCTTGATTGTGATTGTGCTGAAGCGTATAAAACTGGCAAAATATTGTTGCGATATGTAAATAACCGACCAATTCGAACTTTACTCAACAATAATTTCATTTGTAAAGTTGGGTTGTGATTACAAAAGATTTTTAGTGCTTTTCATCATTGCTGAAAAGCACTATTATCTTCGTGATGTCCGTCCGTCCGTCCGTACGCATATATCAGGGAAGAATTGGCTTAACCGATTTCAACCAAATTTGATACATAGAATTTTCACATAAATTAATGACTAAGATGTCATATTTAGACCAGGGGTGCCACAATTGCAAAGTTTACCTTTTCGGTAACTGTAAATTTGGAAGGAAGTGGCTACACCGATTTGAACGAAATTCTGAATGGCGGAGGTGTGCAAAATAGAAAAACAAAATCAATATGTTTAGTGGAGATATGGGAATCAGTGCTGCCACAGTAAAAGCAATAAAAAAGTTATTTTTACATCTGTTTGTGTTGAATTGTCAGGATAAATTTTAACGAAATTTAATATTTATAATTAACACAAAACCTAAATAGCATATTTGGACCGCATTAGCCAAACAGTGGTGCCACAATTACAAGTTAAACTCTTTCAGTAATAATGGATTTAGAGAGAATTGGCTGGACGGATTTCAACTACATTTTGCATATAAGGTTTGTACAACACACCATAATGAAAACAAGATCTTAAAAGTGGAGTTAAAGAGCAGGACTACAACAATGAAAAGTTAAATAATATTTTTACACGCATTTCTAGAGAACTGACCTAATAGATTTTAACCAAATATAGTATATATAATCTTCATATAAATACATTATCAAAATATTTCAACCGGGTCGACTAAATAGGGCTACCACAATATCAAGGTTAGAATTTTTCTGTAACTATGAATTGGAAAGGTACTGGCTTAACGGATTTCAAAGAAATTTTGTTTGTAGGAAGAGTATTGAATGGAAAAACAAAATGACCATGTTTAGAACGAATCTAATAATTAGGGCTACCACAATATAAAGAGAAATAATATTCTGATTTCAAATCAAATACATTAGTATACGATTATACTACGCCGAATTTGACGAAAAGTACTTCTGTACCACGGGAAGCCCGTGTGCATCACTACTTGTTATAAATGTTATTTTTGTTACATAAGCATAAAATGGAGCAAAAAATCGTAATTCTTACCTTGATCTTGGACAAGAAAGCAATCGCTCTGAACGGTTGTCATCACTTTATATATAACGCCTCCCATCAGATAAGTTCTGCAACAATCCAAGATAAAAAGTATTATGCGTCCGTTAATCCTAGTTTTTCCAACGTAAATTTTGTATCGATGCTTATTGTTCCTTCCTTCTCCGATGGTTAAGCTTTGACTTATCTAATAGCGCGATAAATCTCTCAAGGATTTATATTGTTTCGACTTCCGTCGGTTAAGGTTTTTTCAACTCTCAGTATTTTATGTAAAGAAAGATTATTGTAAATTCTAGATATTAAGACTTGTTTTTTTCTGACATGAAGTACTCGCTGGAGTATTTATACGGAATATTTTTTGCTGCTAAAATGAAGAAGAAAAATTGCCATGACCTAGGTTTTTTAATTTAGTGTGACGATAGCTTCAATTGGCCAGTTTTGTGAATGAATTATTGCAATTTATTAGTGCCCCCAGCTTTATTTTTAATAATTATGATTCTGTTGTTGTTATTATTAGAGTCATATTATTGGTTAGAATTATAGAGATGTTATTATTCATCAGTTCTTTACTTTATTTTACGTTTCAATTGTAAAATTAATTTTAACTTCTGCGTTATGATTACCATGAGACGAGTAGTTGAATAACATAGTTTTCGGTTATGAAATTTATTAAAAGCCCTCCATCTGACCGGTAATTTGTCTTCCGTTTTACTCCAGGTATCACACTTTTGTAAGAAACAGTAAAACCTGCCTCATTTTGCACGGCTTCGCTCTTATTCAGCACCGTATGTAAAATGCAAAGCGAGGTATGTGTACCTTACTCCAGGTAAATTTTTCCGTCCCATGTCTATAAAAGAATAGTTCACATATTTTTTCTATTATTTCGATTTAATTTCGTCCGTTTTTCCGGAGAAACATTTCTATTCTCTTGTAATTTTAAATTTCTATCCGGTACCACTACATAACCAGATTGGAAAGGTGTATTCCATGTCGGAGTATACAGAGTTTCCAAATGCGATCGTTGAGATTTCACAATGATCTCAATATATTTCGCTAAGATGAGTCTTTAACGAGAAGCTAGCGAGGTACGTACACGTAAGTCCTTATGTAAAGTTGTCGTTTTTATTGTCCGATTTTTACCAAAATTGGAATCGGTCGACAAATTTTAGTAAAACTCCTTATTTCTATCAAATTACGCACGGTGATTCCCGCATTGAAACAGAGGAACATTGTAAACTACATGTAGGTCTTCATGTAAAGCGGTCGTAATTGTTGTCTGCTTTTAACCAAAACTGGATTCAAACGACAAATTTTAGCAAAACTCCCCAATACCAAATTTCATCAAAATACTTCCAGCGGTTCCGGAGTTGAAACAAAGGAACATTGTGAACTACATGTAATGTTGTCGTTTTATTGTCCGATATTAAACAAAATTGGATTATTTCGACAGTTTTAGCAATACAAAATTTTTCAAAATAAGTCAAGCGGTTTGCTAGTTGGAGCAAAGGAACTTTTTAGGTCTTTATTTAAAGTGATCGTAATTTTTGCCCGATTTTGGCCAAAATTAGAAACATACGACTAATTTCAGAAAAATCTCCAATACCAAATTACACCAAAATCCGTCCAGCGGTTCCCGGGTTTCAACATGCGGACCGACGGATGGACGGAAACGATCTCCCCTGTATCCGTTCACTTCGTCAAAGAACGCATAATAATTATAACTTCATTCTGAAGGCTTATGTCAACTAAAAACTTGAATTTAAATGTAATTGTAAAATATGCTATGTAGTGATCAAGCAGTAAATAATTCATAGGCGCGTGTTTGCACACATGTGCTTGCGTTAGCTTTGTAATGCTTGGAGATATACACTATTTTTTCGACGTCGTAAATGGTTTGGGTATATTTAGGACCAATTTATCTATCGTTTAACCAAAATAATATCATATCGTTGTTTTGTGACACTCACGTGATAGCCCTTTTCCATCAATTCTTTTGGTTTATTACAAATACGTTGCTTAATTATTTCTTTTCACTATGTTTTTAATTTAAATAAATACAATGCACAAACATTCTCGTAGACGTATATGCGTTCGGTCTCACTACATTCTTTGTCCCGAAATTAACGCTGTGTGCTGCAATTCACTGCCAATTAGGTTAATAATGCGTAGCAACAGAACCAAAGCGACTGACACCATCAATCTCTCGCGCCTAATACCTCTCACTAATAAGTGCGTGGCGTTAACACAGAAGTACGGAATTTTAGAATAGGGAAACCCTGGGTTACCCTTCCCCTCTGACGCGTGCGCTGAGTGTCTCGTACAGAAATAATGCCACTAGACGATATATAGTAACTTTTTTGGGACATATGGCTTAGTTAGTATTATTTTTGTCATCAGGCAGTACGACTGGATAGATTTTAATCGAAATCTTTAAAGCCATTTTTGAGTAAATCGAATTTTGTTTAAAAATATCCTAGAATAAAGTCCCCTTAATTTTTTGCAATATCGTTCATCTCTTCAAAATGTCTTTTATGAATGATATCATCCACAAATATGAGATGTCATTCGATTTAGTTTAACAGTATAGGCTGTAGTAAGATTTTTAACGGATCGCGGCGGAGGCGTGACGTCATAAGGTAGCTTAGCGTACATTGCAATGTCACTGGACGCCATATAGTGATATCTATAGACATATAGCTTACGTAGTATTATTTTTGACATCAGACTCAACATTTGGATTGATATTAATCAAATTCTCTTGAGCAATATTTTAGTAAATAAAATTGTTCTAAAAATCGCCAAGAATAAACTGCCCTTTATTTTTGTGCAATACCATTTTTATAAAAAACTATCTATAAAAGATGATATGTTGCATAAATACGAGATATCATCCAATTTGATGCACGCGTTTGGGCTCTATAACGGCGAACAGACCGACAGACAGACTTGGCATGGCGAATACCACTTTTATGGACAAAATGTCGATTTTTTCACAATTACAATACTTTCTCAATTTACATATATGAGAAAGAAAAAATTATGCGCCTCTCGAGTGATTGTTAAGTAGCAAGAAAAGAAGATTTAGAAAAACATAGTCTGAGAGATAAAAATGTATCAAACATCAGCAGCCTAAGAATCTAATACGTTTATCATCTGGAGCAATCAAGATATTCATTAAGACAATGTTTCCCAAACTGTGGTCCGCGAAATTATTTTGGATAAAAGGTGAAATGCCGAAAAATAAAGTTTTAACGAATAATAAAAATTTATCAGGAAATTTGTGGAAAAACGATGTGATAAAATTATTAATCGTCATATAAAATGAAGAAATTTGTAGTAACGTTTCTTATCATTCTATATAGACGTTCCTTACAGAGGAGGAGGAGATAACATATAACAGGAGGATACTAATGTTTAGGCACTTCCAGATGTGCTGGAGATTTGAAATTTTTTTCTGAGGTAGGATTTTGTGCAAAACCGTCTAGAAAAAACGGAAATCTTAAAAAAGTGCAACAATGCGGCCGCTAAAAATTTGCAATTGTTTAAAAAAAATTTCAAGGTACATGTATTTCCGCATGTGCTACGGAGTTGAAATATTTTTTGTAAGTAGAATTCTTAAAAAAACAAAATAGGGATATTACAAATTTTGATATTTAAATTTGTTTGGCAGTTAAAAATTCTTAAAGTTTAAACAATTGGATAACTGTTTAGGTACTACGGGATGAGCTAGGAAGCTGAAATTTTCAAATTATTTACAGAGTAGTAAATTTGCACAAATAAACATTTCAATTCTACCATATATGAAATGAAACGGCCGTTAAAAATTATTTAAATTTAAACAATTAGAAAAATATTATTACACTTCTAGAAATGCTACAACTTTAAAATCTGGCTAAAATGTGTAGCATTAGTACTCCATAATGAAGATAGTGTAAAAGTTTAAAAATTGCAACATTTGGGGATTGTTTTAAACTATTATTTTTACATGTGGGAAAAACGAAAATCGCTGCGGAGGTGAAATCTTTAGAAATAAAAGAATATTAGTAATGATGAAATGTCTGTCTCAAAAATGAATGTTTTTTCAAGGTGAGATGAAATGCTTGCAGTATGCAAACACCAACTACTAGTCATTAAATATAGACGTTTCTTACAGAGGAGGAGGAGGAGGAGGATATAGGAGGATACTAATGTTTAGGCACTTACAGATGAGCTGTAGTTTCGAAATTTTTTTCTTAGGTAGGATTTTGTGCAAAACCGTCTAGAAAAAACGGAAATCTTCAAAAAGTGCAACAATGCGGCCGCTAAAAATTCGCAATTGTTTAAACAAATTTTCAAGGTACATGTATTTCCGCATGTGCTACAGAGTCGAAATTTTTTTATAAGTAGAATTCTTAAAAAAACGAAATAGGGATTATAAAAATTTTGATATTTTAATTTGTTTAGCAGTTAAAAATTCTTAAAATTTAAACAAATAGATAACTGTTTAGGTACTAATGGATAAGCTAGAAAGCTGAAATTTTCAAATTATTTACAGAGTAGTAAAATTGCACAAATAAACATTTCAATTTTACCATGTATGAATTGCAGTGGCCGTTAAAAATTATTTAAATTTAAACAATTAGAAAAATATTATTTTACTTCTAGAAGTGCTACAACTTTAAAATTTAGCTAAAATGTGTAGAATTAGTACCCCATAATGAAGAAAGTGTAAAATTTTAAAATTGCAACATTTGGGGATTGTTTTAAACATGTGGGAAAAAACGAAAATCGCTGCGGAGATGAAATTTTTAGAATTAAAAGAATATTTGTAATGATGAAATGTCTGTCTGAAAAATGAATGTTTTTTCAAGGTGAGATGAAATGCTTGCAGTATGCAAGCACCAACTACTAGTCATTCTATATAGACGTTCCTTACAGAGGAGGAGGAGGATATAGGAGGATACTAATGTTTAGGCATTTCCAGATGAGCAGGAGATTCGAAAATTTTTTTTTGTAGGATTTTGTGCAAAACCACCAGAAAAAACGAAAATTTAAAATAGTTCAACAATGCGGCCGCTAAAAATTCGCAATTGTTTAAACAAATTTTCAAGGTTTATGTATTTTCAAATTTGCTACGGAGCTGAAATTTTTTTTAGAGGTAGGATTTGTAAAAAAACGAAATAGGGATTATAGAAATTTTGATATTTTAATTTGTTTGGCAGTTAAAAATTCTTAAAGTTTAAACAAATTGGTAGATGCTTAAACACTACGCCGCAAGTTAGGGAGCTGAAATTTTTAAATTATTTTGAGGTTAGCCTATGTAAACGAATAAAGATTTCAATTTACCCATAAAATTGTTATTTTGGCCGTAAAAATTATTTAAGAAATTTGGCAGAAATGTGTGGCATTATTAACTCAATGTGGGAAAAGTATTATATTTCTAAAATTGCAAAAATTAGCGATAGTTTAACTCCATTATTGTTCAATAATGAAAAACAAAAACCTGCCCAGAGAAGAAATCTTATGAATTAAAGAAATATTTCCCATGATGAAATATTTCTCTGAAAAATTTATATTCTTTCAAGGTGAGATGAAATGCTTGCAGTATGCAAGCACCTTCTACTAGTATGTACTATTTTTAATCCAAAAGGCGTCGCATGGTATTCAAGGGGGTCGCGAAAATTGAAAGTTAGAGAACCACTGCATTAAGATATAAATGATTGGAAGTAAGCTTTAAAATATTTTCTTCAAGCAAGGTATATTGTGATATTACAATTTATATCTTTTGAAAGGTTAAAACCTACATTAATTCTAACTTTACATTAAAATATATACGGTAACATACCAATTGTAAAATATTATATACAGTAAAACCTGGTTATTTCGAAACTCTTTTATTCAAAATTTTGGTGGAATTCGAATTATCTTTTAAATTTAAGGCCCAGTAGGAAAATTTACATATAAAAGCACCTGGATAATTTGAATGGGTGATGATTCTTACCCTTTTACTGAAGATATTTTTTGTTTCAAGCACAATGGGAATGGTGAAATAGGAGAACTATAGAAAATTTCTCAGAAATAATTTACCCCCTAACACTTGCGGCATACATTCGCTTTGTTCCGCTCAAGAGAAAGGATGTACGCTGTAAAATCGGGACTCGGATACGGCAGGAGAGGAGAACTGTTGTATTAATTGCACTCTCCATCCTAGCGAGGGGCAGAACAACTCTCCAGTCAGTTTTCTCTGCGTTTTGGTTAGGGAAGATTCGTTCCGTGGGCTTGACCATGGCAAAGGTGAGTGTGAAGAAATATCGTTTTTAATAAAATAACTTTGAAATACCCTAAAAAGCCTCCAGTACGCAGTTCATTTAATCTTTGACCGTAGCAGAAAATATATTGATAACTTCAAAAATTTATGATCCTATGGTCAGCGAATCAGAAGTCATTGCAAATGACATCATAAGCGATGACGTCACAAATGATAAAGAGATAGAAAGTGATAATGAAGAATCGATTAAGCCCCTTCTGTCTAAGGAAGATGTATTTATGGCTTTGGACATACTTCAGCGATACGTGCCAGAGAAACTTGATATGACAGAGAGTATATGTGAAAAATTTGGTGAAGTTATGCAACACATCGTTCTAGGGAATCCCCAAAAATTGAAACAGAAAAACATAAGTGACTACTTTAAATGAGTTCGTTTTTTATTGATATTTGGTGATTTAATTGACTTCAACTTAACGAGTTTATGCAATGTATTAACTACATAGCTGGTAATAGTGATGAAGTTAACATTTCTGTTACTTATTAATGAAATAAATTTTTGTGTGTTTTGGAAATGAATTTACTGTTGTTCAAATACATATTGCATTATAAGGTGAGTTATGTCTATTTTCTTGTATTCTATATTTAATACATAGCTAGTTAGACTGGTTTTTTAAATTTGGAATTATCTAGGTTTTCTTTAATTCGAAAATTTTTTTCTTGGTCCCTTGAATTTCGAATTAAGCGGGTTTTACTGTAATATTGTAATAAACACAAATTTAAACACGCCTTAACTAATATGCAATAAGTATGAATGGTTTTTAACATTGAGAAATGAAAGTTTATTAATAACTCTATTCATTCATAGATTTCCGGGAAGTTTATTGAACATTATAATAAAATTACATCTATACACATTATGCAACCGAGTGCAAAATGTCATAAAAGCACGTGTCTGTTTCATATTTTTCTGTTCTTGAACGATTCATATTTCACATAAACTTATTAATTCAACATTTTCTTTGATGGGATCTAATTCCATCCTTCTAAGGTCATTTTAAAGAAACCAAGGAATTCATCAATTGCTATAATTGGCCGAAAAATTGTGAAAGTGTGAAAACGACGGCAGAAAATTTTGGTGACACGAATTTATCAGACTATTATAAAAAATATCAAATATTTAAGTTCTATACTTTAAACAACTGATTCGATGTGAGAGAATTTATTAAAAGAGACTATTGCTTCAAATTCCAATGTGTTGTCGTTGGAGTTTTCATTCGTAAATTTTAATTTCCACATCTTTATCCTGAGTGGCATAATAGCGCGTCTTACTTTGTAAAACTGGCAAATATCGCCATTATAATACATATTTAGCAAGATTTCCGTCAATCAAGAAAATTAGGTGTTTTAATGTTGATTCATTTTACAGCTTCAAATTTATGTCTACCTAGAATTTATGGTCTAGAAAAACCGATAAGCAATGAGAAATTTAGGCTATATGCTCTGTCAGATGTTGATATGCATATTTCAGTTATTTCTGAATTGGAAATAAAAACTACTACCTTAGTTATATAATCACTAAAGACTATTTGTTTTATCTGTGATCTATCTATATATAATTAGGCAAAAATTACATCAACAACTTGAGGAGAAAATCCTCCCGTATTCCTCCTCACATCTTTTTTGGCCCCAACACTTGTGGAGAGATCCACATTTTTCAACTAATATTTTTCCTCCTATTTCCCCCCCCCCCCCGCAAAACCTATTTGTCCTCAATCTCTCTCTTTTATCTCGACCTCTCCTCGTGAAGTCTATCGCCTTCTTTCTACCCTACCTCCTAATAAAGCCACCGGTCCGGACAACATCGGCTCTTTTTCTTTCGCCAAACTGCATCCACTCTCCATCTCCCCATTTCTATAGTTTTTAATAGATTTTTTACAGTCGGCTCCTTCCCGAGTATGTGGAAGACAGACAACGTCACCCCAATTTCGAAGGGTGGCCCTAAAGATCATGTGTAGAACTATCGCCCACTTTCCATCCTTCCAGTATTATCTATTCTCTTTAAACATATTATCCATAACCGCCTTCTCTCCTTCACCCTTCCCTATATTTCACCTCATCAACATGGTTTACTTCCCAGTGGATCATGCCTTACTAATCTCACTGTCCTTCTTCACCACATCACCGCGGCATTCGAAGAGTCTTCCCAACTCGACGTCAACTACATCGATTTCGCAAAAGCATTCGACTCCATAAACCATAAACTTCTTACTCACAAACTAGAAAACCGCTATAATATCCATGGCTCTATTCATTTGTCTGATTTCTCATCTCTTCGGCAACAACGTGTCGTTCTTGATGGCATTTCTTCCTCCCCCACATCCGTTCCCTCTGGCGTCCCGCAGGGCAGCGTCCTCGGACCTCTCCTCTTCACCTTATACCTGGACGACATTGTGGATTCTGTCATCGCTAGCGGCTGCAACATTCTTTTATATGCTGATGACTGCACAATTTTCCGAAAGGTGAATAATCCTAGCGATAGTGGATCTCTTCAAGCTGCATTCCATTCCATAAATAATTGGTGTTCTCTGTGGAATCTCAAAGTCAATCCTGCAAAATCGATTTCCCTTACCTTCACGCTCCGTAAATATCCCATGCCCACATCCTACCTTTACTCCAATCAGATAATTCCCTCTCCCACCTCACATAAGGATTTGGGGGTAACTTTTGATTCAAAACTTACGTTTGCTAACCACATCAACAAAATCACATCTAAGGCCATGTAAATAGTTGGCCTCCTCCATAGTTTCACAGAACTCAAGGACCCCCATGCTATTAAATCCGTTTTTACCGCCTATGTACTACTCCTTCTTGAGTACTGTTCCCCTATATGATCCTCAGCCTCCCCATCAACCCTCGCTCCCCTAAACCGTCCACTTAACTTTTTCCTCGCAATAGTTCGATATCGTGTCCCAAATTTCCGCATCTTAACACGAGAGGAAATTTATTCTACCCTCCGTTTAACCCCTCTCCCCCTCAAACGCAAAATCGCGGATTTTAAATTTCTTTACCTCTTAATGAACGGCCGCTGAAGATCAAACACCACCTCCTTTTTTTCTCTTAGGGTACCTCCCTGCCCTATCCGTAACTTCAGACTCCTTCATCAACCCAAATTTCGCCTCTCCATATCCCAAAGATCCATGTTTTACCATATTCCTCAATCCTTCAACTCTCTATCGTCACTCAATCCCTCCCTCGACCTGTTTTCATCACTTCCCTCTTACAGCTCCGCAATAACAAGAAACTAACCAGTAGTCCTCCTCAGCCCAATTCCATTATCATTTCATCTAATACTTCATTTCATTTCTCATTGTTGTTATAGTTGTTCGTTATTGTTAACAGTTTGTTACAATATCCTATGTAAAAGGCCAAACCTGGCTGTTTTTGGATAATTCTTAATAAATAAATAAATATACAGGCTAAGATGTTTCTATACATTCTTTAACTCATGTGTGCTTTAATTGTAATAATTTACATATTTACTGCAGGAATAAAAATGTCTGGCATTCCAATTAAGGTATATATATATTAGCATATATTATAAATTAAAATTATAGTGGGCCGTAGTAGTATATTATTATTTTGCTGAGTCTCGGAGAAAAGTTTGAAAACATCTGCTATAAATGTTAAAAACAGCTGGAGTAGGACACCTGAAGTGTGCATCTTTCCTTTCTTGTCAGTATTTATTCAGTTGGCAGTAGTGTGGCAAAAAATAAGAGAATCTGATCGCCATTTATCCGAAACGTGATCTATGCGAATAAACGTGTTTTAAAAACTTCCATATTTATCCCTTAAATAAAACCTGACCAGGTTAACGTTTAGTGTACTAAAATATTTTATTTCAGCAGAGAATAATCGAGACAGCACTGAGACTGAAAACAAATTCAAGAACACGCATTTCAATGTTAGAAAAATTTAAAAAGTAAGGACTCATCTTATTCGTCTGAGTGAATCTGAAGTCGTCTGTCTTGTAGCCAAAATATGCCATTCGGATTTGGTTTTTCGTAACCTTGTTGTAAAGGAATTAGTCTGTTCTTCATAGATATGGAGAAGGCATTCGACCGAGTGAACTGGGAAAAACTGATGGAAATACTAAAAGCAAAAAAAGTAGACTGGAAAGATCGAAGGTTAATTAAAGAGCTGTATATGAAACAGAAAGCAGCTATGAGGATAAAAGATGCACAGACCGAATGGTATGATCTAGAAAGAGGAGTAAGACAAGGGTGCTGCTTATCGCCAACCCTGTTTAATATATATGCTGAAGAAATGATTGACAATGGAATAGACAATGATAAAGGAATTAATATTGGGGGTAGTTAATAAATTGTATAAGGTTTGCTGATGACGTGGTAATTTTGGCAGATGAAACGAAGCATATTCAGGAAATGGTTACAAAGCTAGAAGACAGGATGATGAAATATGGAATGAAAATGAACACAAAGAAAACCAAGGTGAGAATAGGGGAGAATAGGGAGAATAGGGGATATAGAAATTATGAGTGTGTCAATAAAGAATGGAAGAGTGGAGCAAGTAAAACAGTATAGATATTTGAGAAGCATGCTAACAGAAGACTGGAGAAGTGAAGAAGAAATAAGAACAAGAATAGCAATGGCAAAAGAAACATTTAATAGGAAAAAACGAGTACTGTGTAGTAAAATGGATTTAAATCTGAAGAAACGTCTTGTGAAGTGCTATGTTTGGAGTGTATTGCTTTATGGGTGTGAAACATGGACGCTAAAGAGGAGAGAGAAAGAAAGGCTAGAGGCATTTGAAATGTGGGTGTGGAGGCGGATGGAGAAGGTTAAGTGGATGGATAGGATAAGGAATGAAGCAATACTAACAAGGGTGAATGAGAAGAGAAGATTACTTGAAACAATTCAGAGGAGGAAAAGTAACTGGTTTGGGCATATCTTGAGAGGAGAAGGTTTGCTATTGATGGTGTTGGAAGGATCAGTAGAAGGTGAAAGGAAAAGGGGACGTAGAAGAATAAAAATATTTGATGACCTGAAAGAAAGTGGAAGGTATAAGGAAATGAAAGGAATGGCAAGGAACAGAAAGGAGTGGAGACAACGCTGGTGCCAGGGACCTGCCTTGAGGCAGAACACCTTATGATGATGAACCTCTTTGTGACTACTGGAGACAACTAAGATATGAAATTACGTTTTCAATTTTGTTGACATTGAAGTGCTTGTTCTTGAAGTTGCAAAATATTTTGTTTTATCAATAAAATTTGAAATTTTTTCCATTATTCTGTAGATGAAAGAAGTGGTTGTTAGATGAAATTAACAATCTTAAAATTTGTTTATTCAAATCCGTAACTAAAGTAATTACACACAGAAAACTATCGCTTAGTGTCTCAAGATTAAATTTACCTATCAACTCTTAATTACAACAAGAATTGTTGTTTTTTGCAGCTTAGATACTAATGATAACACAAAAACAATTGCAAAGTGAGATAATAGATTGCATGAAGAAAATAAGGAAATAACGGTAAATGTTGCTTTATGTGAATGTAAATATTCAATTAATAAAAACGATGATATAGTTATTGGTTGAAAATGATAGAAATAAAAATGACGAAGGGATGTCTAAAAGACTACAAGTAGGTCTTTCAGACAAAGAAGAGAAAAACGCATTTTATCAATTATTTTGGAAAATAGTTGATTGCATACGCATGGAGATGGACAAAAGATAGTCTTCAATGTCTAAACTGGAATTCTTTCAAATACTTTGTCTCGAAGAATATAAAGAGTATGCCAAAACTTTTCCAGATAGGATACTAGATAAATTAAAACATCTTCACGGATCAGTTTTTTAGTACATACGGTTGGAAAATGAGTTCAAAGTACTTATTTTGTCTTCTGAATTCTCAAGCATACCAGTACATGAATTAGTGAAGTTTGTGAAATAAAATAATCTCAAGATGCAGTTTAAATAGATTTATAAACTAGCGGAACTAATTCTAACTATACCGAGTAGATAGGTAAAGGTGGAGACTACGGCATAATTGATGTTAAATGAGAAACCTGACTTCTTAACCGTGAAGTTCAAAAATTAGAGACACACAGGGAAAAAAAGGAAATGAGAAATGAGGTGAAAAGTCAAAGAAAATGAAAAATACAATCTAACAGGTTTAAGATGCAATCCGATAAGGACTGAACCTAGAGCCTATTCGACGGTAGAAAAATTCAGTTTATAATTGCGTTGGAGACACCATTGATAATCGTAAGCCATTTAATTTCGCGTTAATATCGACACACAATCATGTGAGTGAAATCTAATTTTAATTTCTTAAAAATCAAGAAGTCCAAATCAGGATTGATGCAGACTGGTTTCCCTAATTTGACGTCCCGAATTGATTACAAATATTGACAGAAAATATTTCTGTATGTGTTAGTAAGTCCTAGGAATTATCATACTATAAATACCATTTGTAACTCATAGTTTATCAATGATAGAGAAAATTGAAAAACAAATTAATACAGCGTTATCAGGTTTAAAATACTAACAACTATGTCAAAATCTCTTTCTGAAATTATATTTCGCATGTATTTTTTTTAAATAACTGAATTTAATAAATGTTACTGTTTATACGCTAATATGTATGGATCAACTATCCATTGCTGAATGGTAGTCAAGTGAAAAAGAAAATAACCCATTTGTTCACTCGTCAATATTTAAGCCGAGTTGGTTAATAATCGTCTCCATGGCAATAATCCGATAAAATGCGATTAAAAAGCAAAAACTCGATGTTTTAGCAGAAATTTAAGAAAATACAGTTAATTATCAAAATCTGGTGATAATAATTACAATCTACATTCTTTTCCCCTTATAACAGTACAAACCTCGCTCCTATATCACAATTTTAAGCTATTTTAAAGTATTAAATAAAACAACTCTGCACGATGGATTAGAGATTTCCTATGTAAAACAAATAAGAAAAAACGTTTCTGGAATTGAACCCGAGGCTTCAATCTTATCCAAATAAAATATTGCCCGCAGGTGGACCATGGCAGCACCACCCTCAAAACAAGTTTAATGAAAATCGGCCCATTTGTGCGAAGGTTGTTAGTAGGGGACACACACACTCATACACATACAGGACCATTTCATAAAGCTGTTTCCTTTGGAAACCAGCCAAAAAAGACAAAAATATTTCAATGTGAGGAGATTTTATCACGTACAGCGCTTTAAAGATTGAGCATCACCGATTAACTTACTATTACCATGGGAGAACAGAATTTACATTTCGAATTTATGTCGTGGTAGAATAAAACAATTTTATTGTTTTTACATTAGTACAAGAATCATACTAAAATCAGTCTTGGAGCAAGTTTTTATTCCATCTCCCATCCGAAAAAATCGTGGAGAAACTGATCTATGGCATCAACGTCAATTCCTAGCCTGATGAGTCCGTTATGGATCGTGGTGTGGGCTGGGTCATCAACGTAAGCTTTCACGATGGCCTTGAAGTCATCGCTTCGGAGATGGGCGAGCAGGTCCTGGTATTCAGGATCTGGCTCGCATGTAGACTTGTACCACGCAATTATATCATCAATCGGAAGGAGAGCGAGGATATCATTGATCAAGTCCGTTAATCCGGATTGCGTTGACGGGTAGTGACGTACGATGGGAGGATTGACGGGTGGGAGTCCAAGGAGCCCGAGGATCTTGTTCAGAGCAGCGTATATGTCGATGCTACGGCTGTAGACGTAGGCCAAGAACTGCAGAAAGGAAACGGAAACAGCGGGAGAAAATAAGACTGAGGAGCATTTTGAAATTGTCCTTGAACGACTGCTGCTATCCTAGGCCAATGAAGAGTACAATCGCGGTTTCTGTGATATTTAACTTGATTCCTTTGGCGGTAATTAAAAATTTTCTATTAAATGAATACTCAAATACAAAATTCGATTTCTTGCGAATCATTTAGGTAAGTGTTATATCAACTTAAATACATACTAGAAGGTCCCTTTAACCTAAGAAACACTGTATTTCTCTAATTTATGTATATAAAATTGATTAAACCAAGATTGAACCTGAACATCGTAAACATTTCCTTCATTTTAACTGGATTTTATAAGTGAAATTATATGGAAAAAACCCCTTTTGGTGTAAGGAAATATAAAACCTCTATAAAAACCTTAAATTCCAGTGATTTAAAATGAAGGGTTAAACTCGTTCACAACTTTATGAAAATAATTATTAGCTCCGGTTTTATTATTTCCTTCTTCGATTAAATGGAATTCAACTCAGAAGTAATGATAAAAACGCGAATTATAATAAATAATAATCACTGCATTTCGTATCCTTATGTGTTCATAAAGCTATTTGTAAAATATATTGGCAGTAAAGTTCAACATAATTATTAATATCGAAATGCTAATTCCCTAAACAAAAAGCCTGGCGGAAGCAAATTTTCCTTACCTTCGCATGAACTATTAAAATTATTCAAGAGGAAATTACAAGTTGAACTCACATCAACGAACTCCTGAATTCCCTCGATCTTGACGACAAGGTTCCGGAATTCGTCTCCTTGGAGATAAGCAACGATATCCTGGATGTCCGGGTTGGTCAAATAGTAGCGCAGTAATACGTCGAGCACCTCGTTCTCAGGTATCATGGCCTTTAAGTCATCCACGAGTGATCTGAGGCTCCTCGCGCTCTTTCTGAAACTACTGTTGATGAAATCCGAGATCACCTTCTCGATCGCGTCCACGTCAATTCCCTGGGAGCGCAGGATGTTGGTCAGGTCCGTGTACTCCGGGCTGCTGTAGATCTTATCTACTAGGTCCTTGAATTCCTGGGATCTGATCTTTGCGAGGAATTCCTGGAAGCTGGGGTCTGGAAGACAGACGGTGTTGAACCAATCTTTGATATCCTGGATGGGGAGGACACTCAGAATCTCGCGCACCATTCGGATGATGCCGGATTCTGCGCGGAAGTGCTTAACCGGTGGGATCGTGTCGAGAGGAGGGAGACCGAAGATTCCGCGGAGGATGTTCCTGTAGGTGTAGATGTCCAACCCGGCATCGTACAAGTACTTGAGAAACTGAAATTGAAATAAAAACGATGTAATGATTTAAATCAACGATCCATAAATTTTAAGACAAATATCTTTTCAACATCGTATGTTTACTATCAATCAACTCAGATAGCAACTTTATGATGGACCACAAGCTCTAAAATGAATGGGTTTCGAGAATTAGAGCCTTCAGAGTAAACTTTTGGAAAACGTTAGCAGTGACCGAATAATTATATTTGGCGATGTGAAAATTCTAAAAAAAGATTTTCATGTAATTAAATTTCATATCTATCGTATTTCCTTTGAATGTACGGTCGATAATGTTGATGGAAGGCAACCAAAATTTCTATTCCTTACACATTTAAAAACAAATAAGAGTTGATTTTTCATTTACTTATACTTGAGACAGTTATTAGACAGTCGAGTGTATGCGGAAATACATATTGAAGTATGTTTTTTATATCAAGCAATAGAACATTGTCGCACCATTTATTCTTGAGTGATGACATTCAGATCAGGTCACTTGCAATGGAAAAATCATAAGGAATTTAAGAGTAGTTAGATTATATATATATATATATATATATATATATATAATGATATATCTCTCTGAAAAATGAATGTTTTCTCAAGATGAGATTAAATGCTTGCAGAATGCAAGCACCTTTTACTAGTATATATATATATATATATATATATATATATATATATATATATATATATATCTCCACAAATTTTATCCTTTCAGTTATTTTGAATGAATAGACAGTCCCCAAATAAATGCAGCTCACGTTTTTGTATTCCGGCATTGCCTCGACCTTGTTTGTCAACTCCTCGAACTCATCGGATTGGAGGAAATTGTATGCCGCCTGCACATCTGGATCATTTTTGTAGTAGTTATCAACAATTTCCAAGCACTTGTCAAATGGTATAAACTTTATGAACTGTTGCAGAAGATCGTCGAGGTTTTTGGGGGCTATGTGGTTGATCTCGGCCACCTTATACTCTGTAGATGGAATTTGCATGAATAGCATTATCCCGTAGTAGTAACTGACGTGTACTCTTAATATTAACATGTAATTATCTAAGTCAATATTATTATTATAAATTGTTATATTAATATTTGAAAACATATTTGCTATGCGATATAAATATTAAACTGCTGTAATTAAGTATTATATTCCTATTAATCTTATTTTTAATCCGTAACGACTTAAAAAATGCCGTGCTTTCAAAACATATTTATTTTAGAAATGTAGATTTAATTACCTCTGATGTGTGCGTTGGCCAAGCCGAGAAGAGCGAGAACAGCTATTGCGACCTTCATCTGAAAATAGTTCATTAGCTAGTTATTGAGTCTTAAATATGAATGTGCTGCAGCGTATGAAACTGTTAAAATATTGTTGCTATTTGTAAATAACAGACTAATACGAACTTTACTCAAGAATTAATTTCATTTGTAAAGTGGGATGTGATTTCAAATGATTTTTATAAATATTATTTGGTTACATAAGCATAACATGGAGAAAAATATCGAAATTCTTACCTTGATCGTGGACAAGAATGCAATCGATCTGAAAGGTTGTCATCACTTTATATATAACGCCTCCAATCAGATAAGTTGTGCTACAATCAAAGATAAAAATTCTGATGTGGCCACCACATGAACTTCTCCATATCTCTAAAAATTCCAAATAGATCAAATAATGAAAAGTATTTGAAAGAACCGCAAGAAAAAGTTAAATACTTACAAAGAACAGAAATTAACTCAAACCGTAGCCTTCTAATATTGGAGATAACCCCGAAGCTTCAACAATTAGGAAAACAAAAATTAGGGTAAAGTGATTACAGTAGTCGGCGTTAGGTGGAGTGATTGTGGAAGCTAAAATATTTACTTTTAAAAATATCTCTTCAACAATGCATTATATGGAAAAATGTTTCAAATAAAGGTTGTAGAAAATTATTTTTCCTACAACTTATATTCCAGTATATTTACCTAATATTAAAGGAAATTTATTAAAAAACGGAAAAATGACAAGAGTAAACACCCACTTCCGTTTGACTTGTTTTTTGCCAAAAACTAATAATTTTTTGAGCTTTTAGCAGAAATATCTCTCATCAAATTTTGCATTAATTTGATTTCATAGATTTTGAGTTAGAGCACTCACAAAACGTGTTCCGGAGACCTTAAAACACGTATTTTCGTTGAAATCTCGAATTCGATTTTTTCCATGAAAACAATCTTTTCTTCATACTTCGTATATGGAGAAAGTAAAAAGGATTATGCGTCCGTTAATCCTAGTTTTTCGAACAAAATTTTGTATCGATACCTAATGTTCCTTGCTTCTCCAATGGTTAAGCTTTGACTTATTTAATAGCGCGATAAATCTCTTAAGAATTTATATTTGTCAAGAAAGATTTTTTCTTAAATGCAAATTCTTGATATTAAGGCTTATTTTGTTCTGCTATGAAGTACAAGCCGGAACATTTAAGGCTGCTAAAGTGAAGACGAAATGCTGCCGTGAATTAGTTTTGTTAATTTAGTCTTACGATATCCTCTATTGCCTGCCTATTTAGTGAATGCATTATCGTAATGTTTATAAAGCAAAGTTTTATAGTACCCATAGATTTATTTTTCTTCATTATGATTCTTTTGTTGTTATTCTTTGAGTCATAATATAGGTTAGAATTAAACAGTTTTTATTATTTGTCAGTTCTTTAGTTATATGATGGCGGCCATTTTAATTGTGAAATTAATGGGCAACTTCTGCAAAATTATTACTATGAGACGAATAGTTTAATAATATAGTTTTTGGTTATGAAATTTATGCCAAGCTATCCATCTGATCAGTAATTTTTCTTCTGTTTTACTCCAGGTATCACGCTTTTGTACAAAACAGTTGCAAAAAGATTATTCTTTTAATTATTATGAAGAAGTTAACAGCACTTAAAATTTTAATTTAAGTTGAACAGTAGGTTGTCCATATTAATAGGTAAGTAGGCAAACTTGCAGCAATACACAGTACTATTATATAGCAACTTCGTAGTCACTGACTGACTTTTTTGTTTGTTTTGACAATCGCGTACTTAAGATATCAATAAAGTAACAGTAATAATGGTAGTAACATTTATAATGTTTATGACAATTTTCTGTCGTTTGGTTAAAGAAACTGCATAAATTTTATTTAATTAACCCTGAAACCCTAATTCGTTGACTTGCTTTCCCATAGATATACTTAATTTTTTGTTTCCTTCCAACAGAGGGGAAAATTGTGTCCAGAATATTAGAAATATTCTCTTCCCTGCTATACCATATTTCCATTCCGAAAACATTCTTAACAGAAAGTAATTTTGGAGATCTTCGATTTTTACCTGACGTATACAATATATTATTCCGTAGGCCCACAAGTCCCCTTTGTGTTATTAAAATAATTATGGCTGTGGATACAACTTAAGTGTCAATAAAAGTATACACTACATAAGTTTTGCTGAAAAAATACTAGAGCTCATTTAGTCTTCCGATATAGTTGCATATATACCGAAATCCACAGAGAAACTAGTTTATTTTACATGTAAAATATATATAACAACAAATGTAACTTTATTGTTATTTTTTATCAATTTAATGCTCGAATTATCGCATTGAGGCGATTGCAGCAATCACGATTTCCACAAACAATAGCTTTCCGAAACATTGGTTTCTTTACTTCTTCCGTCTCCCTCATCATGATTTACAAACTGTAGCAGTGCATGAATTTAGTCATCTTTTGAATATCGCGGTTTGGCTTAACGAATTTTTCGATTGGTACTTTTTTTTAGAACTAACTCGAATGTGATTGAATTGTTGCACATTGACCTCCAGACTGCTCCCACACCAATTACCTTGGACAAATCTTCCTCATTTTGCACGGTTTTGCACTTATTCATCGCTGTATGTAAAATACAAAGCTAGGGATCCGTGTACCTTATTTTAGGTAACCCTTTCCATACCACATCTCCCATGTCTATAAAGGAATAGTTTACAATTTGTTTCCTATGATTTAAATTTAATGTTGACCGTTTTTCCGGAGATAAATTACTTTCCCATCGTAGTTATAAATTTATATCCAGTACCATTACATACAAATTAGAACTTAATTTTGAACGCTGATGTCAACTACGACATTACTGTTAAATTTCAGTCGAATAGAAAAAGATCTACTGTAGTTATCCAGCATTAAATATTGCATAGGCGCATGTTTGCGCACATGTGCTTGCGATGCCTTTGATATGTTTGGTGATTAACCATTCTCTTAACGAAATAGATTTATTTAGTGCCTATGTTATCTTTCGCTTAACGAATAGAATTATCGTTGTTTTGTGATGCTCACCTTCCTTCAGTTCTTTTGGTTGATTAAAAAGGTATTACTTAATTATTTTTTTACTTTTCTTTTAATAAAAAAATCATGCGTCTCTCGAGTGATTGTTTAGTAGCAAGAGAAATGTTTTGAAAAAGTCTGAGTGATTAAAATGTACCAAACGTCAGATACTTCAGAATTCAATACGTTTATCATCTGTAGCAATGAAGATATTCATTAAGATATAAATGATTGGAAGTAAGCTTTAAAATATTTTCTTCAATCAAGATATATTGTGATAATTCAATTTATAGCAGATTATATCTTTTGAACGGTTTAAACCTACATTAATTCTATTTTCACATTAAAATAAATACGATAACTTGCCATTTAGAAAATATTACATGATATTGCTATAAATATAATTTTAAAAACCCCTCAACCAATATGCATTAAGCATGAATGGTTATTAAAATTTAGAAATGAAGGTTAATTAATGACTCTATTCATTCATAGATTTCCGGGAGGTTTATTGAACATTATAATAAAATTGCAAATCTAAACATTATGCAACCGAGTGAAAATTTTCATAAAACCACGTGTCCGTTTCATATTTTTCTGTTCTTGAACGATTTATATTTCACATAAACTTATTAATTCAACATTGTTTTTGATTGGACCAAATTCCATCCTTCTAAGGCGATTTTCAAGAAACAAAGGAATTCATCAGTTGCTATAATCGTTCGCAAAATTGTAAAAGTGTGAAAATGACGGCAGCAAATTTTGGTGACACTGGAATTTATCAGACTTCTATAAAACCAATCAGATATTTAAGTTCCATACTTGAAACTGCTGATTTGATGTGAGAGAATTTATTAAAAGTAACTATTGCTTCAAATTCCAATGTGTTTGTTTGTTTGAATGCCCAGCCAATTCGCCTCTCTTACAGCACAAATGGGTATCTCAGAGTTAGTGCAATGAATAACCGGGGAGGGAGGAGGGAAACCCGGTGCCGGCATTTGCCTGCTCTTACGAAGAACACCAGGGGGGCCAACGGCTTAACGTCCCTTCCGAAGGACGGTCTCCACAAACCACACAATCCTACTTGCGCAGGATTCGTACCCGATGACTTTTTCAAGCATCAGGCGAGTAGCAGCCAGCGTCCTAACCACAACACCACCGGCACCCCCCTCCAATGTGTTGCCGTTGGAGTTTTCATTCGTAAATTTGAATTTCCACATCTTTATGCCGAGAGACATAATAGCGCATCTTACTTTGTAAAACTGGTAAATATCGCCATTGTAATATATATTTAGTATCATAAATCAAGAAAATTATGTGTTTTAATGCTGTTCACTTTTACAACCATATATTTATAATCTACAATTTCTGTTCATGAAAAACTGTTAACGAAAGAGAGATATCGGCTCTGCATTCCGTCAGATACTGATATGCGTATTGCAATATCCTTATTAATTCTGAAATGGAAAGATAAAGTAAAACCTTAGTAACAAAGTCACTATAGACTATTTTTTTAATCTGTAATATATATATATATATATATATATATATATATATATATATATAATTAAGTAAAAATTACATAAGCATTTATCTCTGTTTCATATGTTCTATAACTGATGTATGTAATAGTATATGTAATAATTTACGTATTTATTACACGAATAAAAATGCGCGATATTTTAGATAATATATATATATATGTATATATCGTGAGTAATGCAAACAAAGGTGTCTGAAAAACTTCAATAATCACCCGTTAAATAAAACCAGACTAGGTTCAAGTTCAATGTGCTGAAATATTTTAATTTATAGAGAATAATCGAGCTGGCATTTTGACTGAAAACCAATTCAAGAATAAGCATTTCATTGTGAAAAAAGTTGATTAAATATGAATGACATGTATGTACTTTCTTCGAACATTTTAACATACACAAAGGAATTTGACGTCCATCATATAAATTGAATATGCTCCTTAATGTGTTATTTGCTCCAAAATAATAAAATGTTACAGGGACATTTAGTGAGCACTGTGGTAAACATTAGGCAGTTTTCACCATGAAATCATAGGAGTCATTGTGTACCTACTACCTACCTACCTACCATCAATCCAAGTCAGCACTTCATATTCTTATGATCGTAATAGAGAAAATGTGATGGTTCTACTTTGCATCACCCTGTCTATCCAACAATATAGCATTGGTTTTTAAAAGTGAAGCAAAGTTGCCCGCCCGTATGGGCTACTTTGCTCCACTTTTCAAAAATTGATAAACATTTTATTAAATGGCGATAAAAAGCTAAAATCACTTAAATATGTTCTTAGAATGCTACAGTTAAAAATGAATCAATTTACTGAATTTTTACAAATTACTTAGTGTTTAGAACATTTTCTTTTGAAAAAGGGTAAATATTGGAGCAAAGTTGGAGACAAATTTCTTTTTTATGATAAAATGTTCGAAGAAAATATATGGCAATCACTTAACACAGTGTTTAAACGCAAAATCATTTGACACGCCGTTACAATTTTGATTCAGAAGTTTTCAGAAAGATTAAATTATTTTAAAAATTGTTTAGATTTTTAGTACTCATATTATTTGCTTTTAGTTTTTCAATTTGTATTTCATTTTCCATTTTTAGGGTTTTTTTGATGTTATATCAAAAAGGAATATTTTTTAAATTTCATAATTTATCGTGTTGTCACCACGGCTCTCGCTATAGTGACCTCATCATGGGATGTCGCTCACCCATTTTCCCTCCCGTTTTAATACGATAACAGTAGCAAATATTAATTGGACGGACAGAAGAAATGGACTTAAATGAAGGAATGTTGAATTGCGTTTAAGAAATCAATTTATTACCGTATATCACACATTGCGAGAGTAAAAAATCATTATCAAACTACATAACAGTGAGGTGTTTGCAAATAAATATAAAACAGCTATAAAAATGAATAATTGTAACCAACTTTTATAACGTTTATTTCTTTTATGCACGAAAGCGTCTTTAAAGGAAATTCACGTGGACGACGGGAAACGTCCGACTTTCACGTCAAGAACGAATTTGTGGATCAACCAAAAATCTTTGGTATTTTGATTTCTCTGTTGAAAGACTAGTGTCCGTACAGAAATCTTAAGTAATTTTAATATAAAAAATACGAGAATGCTGCACTTTTGCTCATGCCATTCAAAAGGAAGGCATGCTTATATAAAAGTTAGTAAAATGCAAATACAGAGCAAGAGTAAATAAACAGTTAAGAAAAGGAAATTCAGTATTGGGCAATTACAGAGTCATTACATGTATTACATTTTGCATTACACAGATGTATACAGACAATTACGAGAAGCATCATGAAACATTAGGCTGGAATGAATATGCTTGGGACAAGACAAGGTAGTTGAACACTTGCGTCACAAATGCAAGTTTTGTGGTTAACATAGTATTACATTTTGTACCTACATAAGATGAAACAGTTATTAACAGTAAACACCTTCTCTTTGTTTAAGCATTTTGTAGTATAAAACTTTAAAATTTCAGCTAACTAGGCCGCGTAGTAGTAGCAAAATATTTATCAATTTGTTTAAAATTACAGGCTAACAAGTTAAAATATCAAAATATCTATAATATATAATTCGATTTTTTACAAATTCTACATTTAAAAAGTATTTCAGCTCCGTAGTACATTAGAAAATACGTAAAACTTGAACATTTGTTTAAACGTTTGCAAATTTTTAGCGGCCGCATTAAAATTTTTTAAAAAGATTTTCGTTTTTTTATTCGGTTTTGCAGAAACTCTTACCGATGTTAAAAATTTCGAATCTCCAGATCTTCTGGAAGTGCTTAAACATTAGTATCATCTTATATATATATATATATATATGTACTAGTAGAAGGTGCTTGCATACTGCAGGAATTTCATCTCACCTTGAAAAAATATTAGTTTTTCAGCGAGATATTTCATCATAAAAAATGTTTCTTTAATTCATAAGCTTTTTCTCCTCTGCACCGATTTTCGTTTATTCCTTATGGAACAATAATGAACTAAATTAATCACTAATATTTGCTATTTTAGGAATATTATACTTTTCCCACATTGGATTAATAATGCTACACAATTTTGCCCAATTTTAAATTTGCAGCACATTTAGAAGTGAAATAACATTTAATTAATTGTTTCAATTTAAATAATTTTTAACGAAACCAATAAAAATTTCATAGATGCATTGAAATATTTATTCATTTTTATAGACTAAGCTATAAATAATCTAAAAATTTCAGCTCCCTAACTCACCCCGTAGTATCTAAACAGTTACCTATTTGTTTAAATTTTAAGAATTTTTAACTACCAAACAAATCAATATCTCAAAATTTGTATAATCCCTATTTCGTTTTTTTTACAAATGCTAACCTTAAAAATTTTCAGTTCCGCAGCACATTCGGAAATACATAAACCTTGAAAATTTGTTCAAACAATTTTGAATTTTTAGCGGCCGCAATGTAAAACGTTTTCAAGATTTCCGTTTTTTCTAGTCGGTTTTGCACATAATTCTACCGAGAAAAAAATTTCGAGTTTGCCGCTTTTATGGAATTGTCTAAACATTAGTATCCTCTTATATATATGTTATGTTACTCCTCTGTAAGGAACGTCTATATATAATAACTAGTAGCATGTGCTTGCATTCTGAAAGCATTTAATCTCACTTTGTAAAACATTAATTTTTCAGAGAGATATTTCATCATTCTGTATTCATAATTCCTGTACCACGAATCCCACTAGACTTCTTATCTTCTAATTCCAGTGCCCCACCGTCCTAACTTCTCCATTTGTTGAATTTCATCACATTTTTCTTTTATCCAACTTTCTCTGGCTTTATCTGTTACCCTTCTCAACTCATTATTTCTAGGTTTACAGTTGGCTCTACCTTCTTCACTGTTAACGCTTTTCCATTTTTGTCCGTCATCCATTTTCTCCAACATTTCCTTAGTGATCCATGGTTTTCTGATTTTCTTGTCAAGTTTTGCAATCTCTTTATCCAAGGTTTCCTTGATGGTGATTTTAATTTATTCTCATTCTATATCCACGGTCTTTGGTTAGTTTTCCAAATTTCTTAGGCGATCTTCCAACTTCATGCTGACTACATCCTGCCTTTCTTTCAGTTTTTCTAGGTCCCAAGTCTGTCTTTCTCTTCTCCTTTTTCTTATTTGTTTGAGGTTTGTACTTATGTCAACTATTAGAAGTCTGTGATCTGAATCAATGTCTGCTCTTGGTAATGTCTTGGCGGTCTTTATGCTGTTCCTGAACCTTTGTTTTACTAGTATGTAATTTATTTGGCATCTCATTCTATCTCCTGGGCTTTTACATGTGTATAAGCTTCGTTTATGGTTTATGAAATATATATTAGTCACTACAAGGTCATCAATAGTGATGCAGAATTCTACCAGTTTTCCCCTCCTTGGTTCCTCTTCCCAATTGCGTATTGCTCGACAACATTTTCTTCCTGTCCGTCTCCGACTACGCTATTCTAATCCCCCATTATTAAGCAGTTTACCTTTCCTCTTCCGCCTTCTTCGTAAATGTCAATAATTTGCTCATAAACCTCCTCGATTTTTCATCTTCATGAGCTGACGTTGGCATATATACCTGAATTATCAGCATGTCCACTGGGATTGCTTTTAGTTTTATTGCCATCTGTCCATCGTTTGTTGCTATTATCTTTGTGATGCTTTTCATCATATCTTTCCCAAGTACCAGATCTACTCCCCAATCCCCACTATTTCCTCCAGAACAAACTACCGAGAACACTTCCGTGTCGGACTGACCTCATTTCCATCTAGTTACGCTTAGTCCTATAATGTCAACTCTATTTTTTTCTTATTTCTTCTTTCAAGTTCTCTAACTTTCCTGCCTTTCTCATAGTCCTTACGTTACAAGTGCCTATTCGTAAATTACTTTCTACAAATGTTTTCCTCAAGGCAGTCCCTGCCCGGAGATCCGATTGGGGAAATATTTTATCTCCGGATTGTTTTACCTCGAGAGAACTCATATTGTCCAACCATATAATCATTACCGGGGATTGTAATGTGGTAGTTTCCCTCGTGCTTTCCACATCGCAGTACTGTAGCCGTTAAAATCGTCCCGATCACGCCTAGAGATGTATTGGATATAGACCCAGTCAACATAATTTGTTTTCAGCTCTATACCATAATGACAGTACTGCTGCCTACTGCCAGGCACCGATGATAGTTTTTTTAGACCTCTATTCGCGGGGTTTTAACCCCGGAACTTTGTAATGAGAAGCCGACACGTTAACCACTACACCACTAGTGCATTATTCCTTATGTGTGTGTGTATATATATATATATATATATATATATATATATATACACACACACACATAAATATACCGGCTGCGTAAAAACAATGAGTCAAAAATTCTAGGGATGGTAGGGGAGGCCAGGACAAACATTTTTCATAACGTTACCCGTGATCGGAAGTGCGTCGTTACAGCTCTAGTGGAAATTATCGATAACACATTCTTGAGAAGTAACAGGTCTTTAATGGATCATTTCTCAGCATTAGTCACACGAGATGCTCAAAGTTACGACCTCAAACATCCCAACACAGATCACAACGACGTATCAGAGATTGTCGGGTGCTCTCGAATTTACCAGGTTTGTTCCTGATGGTCTCAGCAGCCGCAACGATACACAAGGTCCTCCTCATCATCAACTGGCGTGGAGTAAATCAAGTCTTTCATGTATCCCCACAGAAAGAAATCCATAGGTGTAATGTTCTGTGATCTGGGAGGCCGCGCGACAGGGCCACCTCGTCCGATCCACCGATCGCCAAAGGTGTTGGTCAGATGATCTCGCGCTTGACGAGCAAAATGAGCCGGAGCTCCGTCATGCTGGAACCACATGACTCTTCTTACAGCAATTTGGACGTCCTCTAACAATTCTGGCAACGTTTGTTCCAGAAACACCCGATAAATTTGAGCCTTCTGCCGTGGAGGCAATTAGTACGGACCAATCAAAAAGTCATGCACAATGCCCGCCCAAAAATTTGATAAAGCGCTGTTGGTGTCCGCGCACAAATGTAGCTTGAGGGTCTTTCTCCGCACAAACGTGGGTGTTGTGAATTCCCTCCCGGGCGAAGCAGGCCTCATCCGTGAACAGAACGATGGCGGAAAATTCGGACTGATCTGCTCTTCGCTGCAGAAACCACCGCGCACATTCCTCACGAGCTGGGTAATCGCCGAAGCCCAACGCCTGCACCTTCTGGGGATGAAAAGGATGGAGCTGTTGTTCATGCACCACAATCCAAACAAGCCAGCAATCAACGTGAAGGTCCTATGCAACATCTAGAGTACTTGTTGATGGGTTGTTTTCAAAACGTTGTTAAACGTCCCTACCAAAGAACGGAGCGCTGACGTTGCGCTGTCTCCTCAAACCACACAAACAGGGGGCCTAGCGAACTTGGAAAAAATCCTACTTTTGCAGGATTTCTGCCCAATTTCCTTTCGAGGAGCAGGCGAGTAGCAGTCAGGTTCCTAACCACTACACCAGCGGCACCAGGGTTCCCTCTAAGCTGCGCGCCTGCGCGGCCGCGCAATAGTTTTTTAAGTGCCACGCAGTATATTTTTCGAGCGCGCACTACATTTTGGGATGGATCCGAATAGAGCCACGCCGATTCGGACTGCAACGCACCGGAATTCTGAATTGCCAACGGCGTCTTTTTATGAACTTTTTGTATATTTCCATTATTAGAATACAAGCCTTACAAGCCTTGTGTGAAAGCAAACAGGAAAAGTCGGAATTAGTACCAGAGCACAAAATTCTTCGGGCAGAATATACTTCCAAAACCTCATCGATAAGAGACCGCATTGTCCTACTCGGCAAACGACCTATTGGAGGCGTCGTAAACCTACCTTCCGAAGAAGTCGGCAGGAGGTACGGTCGCAACTCTGATAATTGCATGTCCTGCCCTTGCAAGAGCCTCCAGCTGAGGCGGCCTTTCTTTCGTGCAATGGCAAGAACCTTTACTACAAACCTTTCTCAGAAAAAAACCGGATGTTTACTCTTTCTCTACCGTTCTCCCTCTTATCGAAGTATGAGATTCCCAAAACTGTTTCAGTTTGTGAGATTTATTTCGAAAACCAGCATTTCCGCCTCTCTTTGTATAAGCGTTCATTTTAAAATAGAACAGCTTTTAAATCAGTTCCATTTTGTCTTCCGTTGGAGGAAAATTGTTCTGTGCTTAAAGTAGAAATGTGGTAAATCTTGAAGAAAGAAAATATTCTTCTTCTTTGTGTGGGAAAGATATCTTTCCGGGAAGATCGCCTTTCATTCAGAAAGGGCGTTCGGTAAGTGTTTATTTTTTAATTTATTTAAGTAAGTGTACTATATAGCATTAGTTTCAATTTCTCTGCAAAAATAGGATGTTTCTATCTTGGTTTGTTAGATACATAACATTTTAAGTATTTTACAACTAATTATAAATGTTTAAAGATATAGTTTGGAGATTAATCCCTGAAAATTACAGCATTTTATCATTTTTAACTATATAGCCTATTGTATCTTCACTATTTTCAATGAGCGATTTAACATTTCCGCCCTTCTAATTACGGTTGCCGAACGCTACCATTTTAGCGTGATTTTCTCGACTTGATAACCTGTTAACCGGATCCCGATTTATCTTTGTAATGCCTTTGATTTTAAACAAATTTGTAATAAGACATCAAACTTTTGTCTGAATATTTGCTGGGATATACTGTATAACTAACCTTTTCTATTACTTGTATATTGTGATAAATATTTTAATAGCCCGAGCGCCTTTTGGGTGTGGTCGGGGCCGTCGAGTGTTTTGCGTTGTCTTGTGGCTTGTTTATATTATTGCGTAAGTTCACATTGAAGCTGCCTTTTTGCTAGGGGAGATTTGGCATGTTTATTAATAAATCAATCTTATTTCGTGTACCTTTTATCATAATTGTAGCTTGAATTTAATTTCATATATTTTTCCCGACGAAATATTTCAGAAACATTTGATTTCATTTCAATGACTCGATTGTGATTTGTGATTTCAATTTCTATGCAGTCGACTTTAATTAATAATAAGAGGAGAGAATGTGGTGTTAACACCCTTGATTTTGATAGTGAGCTAGCAATAATTCAGTGCTATATAAAATCAGAAATGAGTGTTTCTTATGACCTGAAACGCAACAATTTATTAACCCAGTCTTCAAATCTTCCAATATCTTTTAATTCTTTTGGCATGCTATTACTGTGGTTTAAGAAGATTTTTTTAAACAAAGTTTTAAAATACAATCGGTAGATTTTAATGTATCTAGCTCGATAATCAAGTTGAAGCACAATTTTATTGAACATTAATTGTGCAATGAAGTTTATATACACGGAATTTATAAATTACTGGCCATCATTCTAGCTCGAGAAGCAATTTTATATTTTACTATAAAATATTTTTGTCTTAAAGAAAATATAAATCATTCTTGTTTCATCTGTTTTTGTTTTACACTTACTAGATAATAAGTTCAACTTGATTCCTTTCTACTAGGAATTCCATTATTTTGTCAAACGTTATGACAAACGAAAGTTAACACCATACTACTCAAAAGAAGCGGTCTCACTGCAACCGACTTTTTTGGACGAATACGGCTAATTTTCATCGCGGCCGAAAATAATAGATCTGCTTAAATTTTTTTAAGTAGCATCTTGTTAAATATTTTTTTCGAATACGGCCGTATACGAAGGAAATTTGGAGCTAATCTGACCATTGTCCATGATGCTAAAACAAACCGACAGAAACATTTCGGCAGAACGTCATTTCCTCTAAATTCGGAGCAAATCTGACTGCGGCCTAAAAGCGAATAAAATATTCGAGTTTACCATTTTCTGCAGAAGAGGATACAGAAAACTTTTATGCACAACTTGGTTGTTTGAAAGACATTGTAGAATATTTTAATTAAAGCTGTTTGGTATTTTTCTTGGTGATTAGACGTTTGCTGTTGAAGTTGCGATATCAACATACCCAACATTCTGTTAGTGACCAGAGACAGTATATTATACGAGTTTTATAAAGAATAATAATTATAATTTTAGAGTAACATAAGATAGCTGATTATTTGAATATACCTATTTATATGGAGAAGAATGGTAAAATAAAGCCTATAAAAGAAATAAAAATTAATATGAGCAAATTTTGTTTTACATATTCATTAAATAAATTGAAGGAAATAGTGCCAGAAAGTATTATTATTTTCTATCTGCAAAATACAGAAAGAAAGTTATTTAAGGGGAAAATTAGGAAAATTTTTAGACGGGCTAAAAAAATCCAGCCAAAAAGCTGCCGCGTAATTTTTTCCATTTCGTATTGAGCACTTTTTTAATGTTCTTCAAATTCTGCTCTTTAGTCGTTTAATTTTGAAAACTCAATTTCTAACTGGAAATTACTATAATTATTTCAAATTTATGCACGCGTTTTCACGAACTAATACAATTTATTCCTACACAATATACTGTCTCGTTGTCAAGCACAAGTTAAGAATAATGAAATATCATCATTTTGTGCACTATGCAATAAAAAATAATAAGCTATAGAACCTTAAAAAATGCATTATAATGAAAATTTCCTGTAAAATATGATATATAATGATTCGACTCACTTTTTAAATGAAAAGTTGCATTCTCTTCTCTTCTAAAAATAGTATAAATAGGACTTTTCATTATAGCTGAATTTTTAAATTTACTTTCTTTAATTTTAGTTTCAGTTTATAACTTTTAATGATTTTATGGCCTTATATTAAAATTTATTAAAAATCTTTGGAACTAACGGAATGATCGACAGAAAATACGTGATTTCTTTTCATTTTATATCAAAGTATATGAAAGGTTATATCTGTTGTAGAAGTTACTTTATGAATCACTAATCATTTAAATAATAATTTGATAATATATTAAATTTTTAATTTTATATAATTTCTTTGAATTTTGTGGGCAGAATTTTGATGAATGAAAAAATCCGAGGACAGCATTCTCACGGAATAGTCTTATAAGAAATTGTAAATTTATAATTTTTGTATTTTCTTTACATTAATTTGTTCTATAGTATTTATAATAATAGATGCGGAATATAATAAATTAGTTAGTCAATTAGTTAGATTGAGTTCAAATTTTAATATTAAATTTATAGGTAAAAGCATTATATTTAAATTTTTATGGTAATATGATTAATTTAAAAATGGGTATTATTCCAACAGCAATGTTCAAACAAAGAAAACCTATGAATGAAGGGGCTAACCCAAGAAAAATAACCTGCCAGTTTTTCAAACGGGAGTGGCTTCGTGAAACTGTGGAAACAGAATCCCATAAGTCCAAAGGAAATATTTGAATACAGTTCCGACTTAGGTTTGATCTGCGAAATTTGTCCAGAAGCAAAAGTAAGTTCCGATGTCTCTTCTGGCAAGAAATGGGGAAATACGTGGAAGTTGACTATATGAAGAGGCACCTGTCTACAAATAAGCATGTGTCTGCTATAAATATTTTGAGAAGTATGATTTCTCGCTAGTCAGAATTGAACATACTAGGTTATTTATTAGAATCATCTAGTTATAGGCAGAAAAGACTGGACTTGTCAGAAATAAAGCGTTCAAAACCTGAAGAAATAAAAACTCTTATAGACAATGGTTTTTTAGCTATACAAGTAAACAATTAATGACCACATGGCAAAGTATTTGAATATTCCTGCATGCTGGCGAAGTAAAAATTACGCATTCGAGTTTTTAGAATCAATAAATTGTGTTATTCACCGAACAAGAATGGCAGAACTTCGAGAGTCTCAATATCACACATTAATTATTGATAAAAGCATGATGTCTCTATGAATAAAATACTGATAATATACTTTAAATTCAGGAATACAGCATAAAATGTGTACAAAAAACTGTTTGGAGGATTAATTAAATTAGGTGCTTGTAATGCACCTAATTGTCTTGGGTATGACGTTAAACTACGTCCACAAACCGAGTGACCACCCGTATAAGTGGTCCCCTTCCACCAAGTGCCAACAGCCTCTTCGGAGGGTGGATGAGCGGGTAGAGTTTCAGGGCACCCTCATGCCTTTGGGGTGAGAAATCACCTCTAAAGACGGAGGAACCTATTAGAGGTCAACGGCATAGGATGCAGAAAGCAAGGAGAAACCAACTCGTTAAAGATCCTTAAGATATTCCTAGTACAAGCAGTTCAGGATTGAAGTTGAAATTATGAGGCGTACTCTTGTGAAATATACCGGAGGTAAAATAGTCCCCCAATCGGATCTCCGAATGAGGACTGCAGGAGACTTTGCTTTAAAGAAGAATATCTGTAAAAGACGAATCGGAACATGGAATATCCGAACACTCCTACAATGTGGAAAACTTGAAAATGTTAAGTTAGAAATGAAAAGAATGAGGATAGATATGCTGGGGATGGGTGAGATGAGGTCGCTTGATAATGGAGATTATGGAGTGGGGATTACCGAGGGATCCACACAGGCAGCATCAAGGGCAGGCCAGGAATAGGAGGAGTAGGAGTTGTCCTAAGCAAGGAGCTAGGACGGAGAGTCAGTGGATATGTGCAATTGAATGGACGGATTATTCTATTCACACTCGATACCAAACCAAACAAGATTGTGATAGCTCAAGTGTATATGCCGACATCAAACCAAGACGATGATGAGGTGGAAAGGGTTTGCGAAGAGATAAATGAAGTTATAAGAGGAGTGAAGGGAGAGAATAACTTGATTATTATGAGTGACTGGAACGCGGCGGTAGGAGAAGGAACCGATGGAACTGTAGTGGGGCCCTAAGGAAAGACCAAGACACGTTTACTGCCTTCATAGATCTAGAAAAGGCGTTCGATAGGTTCGACTGGCAGCAGTTGTTCAAGGTACTGAGGGAGGCAGGCGTGAAGTGCAAGGGCAGGAGAGTGGTGCAGAGTCTGTACAGAGAGGAGGTAGCGGTGGTGAGGTGCGGCGAACACCAGGAAGAGATTAACATCAGGCAAGGAGTGCAACATGGTTGCTCTCTCTCTCACCTGTACTATTCAACGGCTATATTCAGAGAGGGCTGGATGAGGTGAGAGAGAAACTTGAAGGAGTAGGAGGAGTCCGTATTCAGGGGGAGAAATTTGACATGCTACGTTTTGCTGATGACATTGCAGTGTTGGCTGAGAATGAACTAGACCTGGTAGCGACCCTGGCAGAGTTGGAGACCACACTCAGCGCCACCTACAATATGAACATCAACAAAGCGAAAACTAAGATCTTGGTGGTTAGCAGGCATGGCATGCAGGCGCAATGCTCATTGGGCGGGGAACGGCTGGAGAACGTGGAGTCTTTCACGTATCTCGGAAGCAGGTTAACATCGGATGGAAGGTCAAAAACAGAAATCATAAGTCGTATTAATCAGGTAAAGACCGCCTTCAACAAAAAGCGCAACCTGATTATCTCCAACAGCATTAATAAACACCTCAGGAAACATCTGGTCAAAACTTATGTATTGAGTGTATTATTATATGGAAGTGGGACCTGGACAATCGGGGAGGCAGAGAGAAAGAGGATACTGGTGTTTGTAATGTGGTACTACCGTAGAATGTTAAAAATCCCCTGGGTGGAAAGAGTGACCAACAAAGAGGTGCTGAACAGGATTGAGGAGAAGGAGCCGTGCCTGTGGGATACGGTATGGAGAAGAATAGACGACTGGGTCGGGCACCTCATAAGACACGAGGGGCTGGTTAGGACGATCCTCAAAGGTGCTGTGGAGGGAAAGAACGCTAGGGGCAGACCGAGGATGGAATATATTAACCAAATCATGGAGGATACAGGCTGTCCCACCTACACAGCACTGAAGAGGCTGGCTGAAGATCGAGAAGTTTGGAGAGCTGCTGCCAACCAATCCTAGGATTGAGCACACAAGAATAAGAATGCACAAGCCTTCGTTGATGTAATTAAATACTTGAACACTCAGGATAATTTGGATTTGATGAAAATGGTCATGTTTACTTCAGATGGTGCCTCAGTCATGCTAGGAAGGAACAATGGTGTTGCAACATGGCTTAAGAAGTGCATTCCTCATCTTATTGAACAACACTGTGTGGCTCATCGAGAATATGGTGCACTAATGAGATACTTTGATCATGAAGTGTTAGAAAACAATGATCAAATTGCAAAGTACTGCTTGAAAAAGCTTTCTGATAGCAATTACCGGATAACTCTGAATGCATTAAAAGATGTTTTGAGTGAATTAGCAGACTTGACTATATACTTTCAGTAAAGTTCCCTTACCACAATAGAACCTGCACAACTAGCGAGGGCAAAGATTCGCAAAATAAGAGGGCAGTATCTTAGTGGGGTAGTGTCTTGGAGCAGCAATGTGAAAAACTTAATTTCATCAGCCGCTAGTGATGGAATATTCAGAGGCGATTCTTTTTTTCGTTTCACATCAATCTTGTGTAATCACCTAAATAAGAGGTATCCTGAGAATGAGCTAAATGAATGGAGAGCTTTCGATTTTAGTTGTTTTCACTGCAAAGAATGAGTTATGAATATGGTAATAAGGATATAGGTAAGCTAGTGGAAAAATGCAGGAGAATTTTGGACCTTAGCTAAGTGAAAAAATCAGCTAACAACGTTATGGAGGAGAAGGAGTTCATTGTAAACCAATACAATGACTTCAAATACCAAATCGGAGAAAAATATGAAGCCAAGTCAATCACTAACTTGCACGAAATGGTGAATTATATTATAAAAGACGGGGAAATATAATGTTATCTCCCGGCTTGTTGATATATATGCAACATTTCAAGCTCCCAGCGCTGACTGTGAACAAGGATTCATTGTAATGAGTAACATAAACAGTAAATCACGGAACAGATTAAAGGAGACTCATTTTTATATGATAATGCGCATAAAATTACACTCTACAGGTGATGGAGAGTAGAATCTGGACGCAAATTTTGAACACTGGAAGAATTCTAAAGACAGCAGAGAAAAGAATCAGGATAAAGAATGTTTATCACCTAGATCAAGTTCTCATGTTAGTAATATTGAATAATATTTTTAAATTGTTAGTTTTGTATTTTTTTTAAATAAGCTGCTTTTACTTATCACAAAATCAAATTTTATTTCTTGTTTTTTCATTGTAAGATAAAACAATTAATTTCGTATATAAACATTGTAATGAGAAAATCTTGTAAGTAGTTTTATACAGTGACTTTTCAATGTCTTATTGTGTTTCTTTAAAATGTATCGATGTCATTGGATTTATTGTATAATGAAACTATTTATATAGTGGAATTATAGCTGTATTTAACCGCAAAAAATGTTTTTAATTAAAAATTTCTTTTATTCTTAGTGCTTTGATGTTTCTTTTTCCAAACTGTATTAAAATAAGGGAAATTATAGCCTTAAAGACTATAGTCATTAGAATCTCGTTACTATCCCTTATTTGCATTAGAAATATTAATAAATATATGTTTAATTCATTTTTCTTTAAACCAAATAGAGTTTAAAGGAATAAGATCAGTTACCTTCAATTTTCATTTTCAAATCAAAAGAGCTTGCATAAACACATGTGTTACGATAGTGGAAATAGAGATGATGTCTTCGAGTCACCCAGGAATTATCATCGAGTACCTTTTTCTATAACAGCCTTTTAATATGCGATTCAGGAATTATTTTCTGAATTTTTACCATAACCATTGACAAATTTGTTAAAGCTGTCTAGATTCGTTTTCATAACGACATTTTCATACTTAAAAATTTGATTGAATATAATGATTATAGTTAACTGCCATTCAATTGTTTATTTTTCCACTTCACGTGTGAAAATCACAAATTTATATTCCTTAGTTTTTTATGGAGACTATCCGCGCAAGAGCATAATGTAAGAGCGCTAAACGATGTTCATTCCGCACACTGATGAAAAAAATTAAAGGGAACATTGACCGGCACCCCCTGTAGCGCCGTAATGACACACTTCTGACCACGGATTACGTTACAAAAAATGTCTGTCTTGCCCCCCCCCCTACTATCCCAGCGTTTTTGACAAATTGTTCTTCCGCACCAGGTATATATCATTATATGTATATAGACGTTCCTTTTAGAGTAGGAGTAACATATAACATCATTATATATAGATGTTCCTTGCAGAGGAGGAGTGACATATAACATACAAATAGTTGGTGCTTTCATTCTGCAAGCATTTCATCTCACCTAGAAAAATATTAATTTTTCAGAGAGATAAAACATTATTAGAAATATTTTTTTAATTCAAAATATTTCACCTCTGCACCAAATTTCTATCATTCCTTATTGAACAATATTTGATTAAAACAATGTCTTAAATTTGCAATTTTAGGAATATTATACTTTATCCAATGTAAGGTACTAATTCCACAAATTTTTGGAATAATAAGAAACTATGCAGAATGGCATAAGCTGTAATTTTGGGAATAACTTTGAAACAAGAAAAAATCTGCTATGACCGGGAATCGAACCCGGATCTTCCGGGCGGATATTCTACCACTGAACTACCGTAGCAGATAATCACCCGCGTTCAGAAACAGGAAAGATTATCTGCTAAGGTAGTTCAGTGGTAGAATATCCGCCCGGAAGATCCGGGTTCGATTCCCGGTCACAGCAGAATTTTTTCTTGTTTCAAAGTTATTCCCACACATTTTTGTCAAATTTGATGTTGTAGCTCATCTAGTAGTGGAATAATATTTATTAAATTGTTTAAATTTTTAAAATTTAATACTGCCGCAATTACACTTTGTTGGAGATTTTCAAACGTTTGTTAGTTTTAATGTACAAAAATTTAAAATTTCAGCTTCCTAGCTTGCCCCGAAGTGCCTAAACATTTATCTATTTGTATAAATTTTATGAATTTTTAACAGCCAAACAAATTAAAATACCAAAAATTCTATAATCCTCACATCTTTTTTGCAGTCCACCAGTAGACACATACGGAAATAAATAAACCAAAAAAATATGTTTAAACAATTGCGAATTTGTAGCGGTCGCATTTTTGAGCTTTTGCAAGTTTTCATTCAGCTCCCTAACTCGCCGCGTAGTGTCTAAACCTATTTGTTTAAAATTTTAGAATTTTTAACTGCCAAACAAATTAAAATATCAAAATTTGTATAATCCCTATTTAGTTTTTTTTTACAAATTCTACTTATAAATAATTACAGTTCCATAGAACATCCGGAAATACATAAAACTTGAAAAATTGTTTAAACCATTTCGAATTTTGAGCGGCAGCATTGTTTAACTTTTTCAAAATTGTTGTTTTTTTAGTCGGTTCTGCGCAGTTCTACCAATAAAAAACATTTCGAGTCCGTCGCACTTCTGGAAGCGCCTAAATATTAGTATCCTCCTTATATGTTACTTATCCTCTGTAAAGAACGTCTATATATAATGATAACATATATATAGGAGGATACTAATGTTTAGGCAATTCCAAAAAAACGGCAGTCGAAATTTTTTACGACGGTACGATTATGTGCAAAACCGTGTATAACATATATATATATATAAATATATATATAAATATATATATATATATATATGAGGATAGTAATATTTAGGCTACTTCTAGAAGAGCTGCAGTCTCGAAATTTTTACGACTGTACGATTATGTGCAAAACCTACGAGAAAAAAGGAATATCTTGAAAAAGTTCAATAATGCGACCGGTAAAAATTCCCAATTTTTGAAACATATTTTTAAGGTTTATGTATTCCCGAATGTGCTACTAAGCTGAAATTTTTTTTAAAAGTGGACTTTAAAAAACGAAATAGGCATTATCGAAATTTGATATTTTAATATGTTTGGCTGTTAAAAATACTTAAAATTAAAAAATTGGTAAATTTTTGGGTACTATGGATCGAGCTAGGGAGCTGGAATTTTAATATGTAAATATTATTGCACTTCTAGATGTGCTACAACTTTAAAATTTGGCCGAAATGTGTGGCTTTTACTAATCCAAAATGGCAAACTGTAAATTTTTGGGGATGTTTTACTCCAATATTTTTCCATAAGAAAATAACGAAAATCAGTGCAGAGGTGAAATCTTTTATATTAAAAAAGATTTCAAATTATAATATATCTTTCTGGAAAATTATTGTTTTTTCAAGGTGAGATGAAATGCTTGCAGAATGCAAGCCCCAACTATTAGTATCCTATATCCTAAATATGTGTGAAGCAGACATTTATAATGATAGAGAGATGTATTTACTAAAACAGAATATTACAGATTGGAATTATCAAACGATAAATTATTTTTCCTTGTATTGCACTAGACCTGCTTTTTAAATTTATTCTAAACATGTTCATTTGTTTTGTCATCTATACTCGCCCTACTCACGAAATTTCTTTGATATGTGTTTAGCCTATACCTTCCAAATTTATAATTACAGATAAATTCTTACCTTGATATTGTGGTAGTTCCGTTTAGTCGATCCGATTGAAATATGTTATTTTATTTATTTATATAAAGATTATATACACCATATGTGGTAAGAAACCATGCTGTCAGTTTTCTGTAAATACGTGTAAGGAAATATTTTACCTTTTATTGTGGTAGCTCAGCTCTTTAATTCCGCATTAAAGATCTTGATTTCATTATGGATTCCGTAACTAAATAATTTAAACTTGCAGAAAAGTATCGCTTATTGTGTCAAGATTATATTTACCTATCAACTCCTAATTACAAATGGAAGTGTTGGAGTTTTTGCAGCTGAGACGTTAATGTTAACATAAAAACAACTGCAACGTAAGATAAGAGTTTGCGTGAAGGAAATATGGAAATAACGGTAAATGTTGCTTTATGTGAATTTAAAATTTAATTTAGAAGAATGATGGTATAGTTCCAGTCAGTAAATATACGAGGATATCGCTATTTTTCTGTAAAACTGATAATTTTTAGTTATCATTGTTTATTCAATAACTTTATATGCTATTAAGATAAATCAATAGTTAAAGAATTTTCTACCAAAGATTGAGAGCTCAATCGTAAATCTTTTTATAAAATCGAAGAGTTGATGTGATCCTTGAAAGATACAATATAATAAGTACAATGATATCTAATCTTTCGTACATTACGCAACACGCGATTTTATAGTTCTGTATAAAATTGAAGTCATGATGATATTGCAACACCTAAAAGAGTCAGGTGCTGATAAAATGAACGTTTATCGCTAAGGGTTATTAATACTTCCATTTTATTTTCGAGATCGATTTTTGAAATAATTCTGGTAGGATCTGGTGCCTTCCCGGTCGATTGATTGTAGGAATTCTTCTCGGGTGCACAACCGGGTCAAAGTTTGACCTAAGAGCGACGTTTCGATTGGCCCGCTCACCAGTCAGACAGCTACGGCCTAGGAGAAGTAGATATAGCGGCCAAAAAACACGTTTTAGACATCCTGAAGAAGATGGCGACGTCAGCTGTCGAAACGTCGATCTTTGATCAAACTTTGACCCGGTTGTGCATCCGAAAAGAATTCCTACGAAATAATACTGCTTTTCAAATTTGGCTGTAATTTCATTGTATTTTCAACCTGTTAACATTCAGGCCCTTATTTTACTAGGCGGACAGCGTAAACATCTTGAATTCCAACACGTCCTAAGAACTCGACCAAAAGCCATTTTATGCATTGTACGTGGGTTACATACTCTTTATTATATAGCTTGTTGTTTATTTAAATTAACTCATCTTGTAAAGTTACCAAATAAAATTAAAGACAATATTATCAATTGTTGTCCTATATGTAAAGCTTGATGATATATCGATTTTCTTGGGCTTAGTCTTAAAAATTTGGTTTTTATTGTATTTTTTTAAAAGGCGTTTAAGATACCAAAGTCATATCTATCGTCACATAACAGAAATTTTCGTTCAGGAATTTAGTAATTATGATATCAAAATGAATTGGGTTAAGCAAATTTATCGGGTTATATATGACATGTAGGTTAAGGTTTTCTCGCTCAATTTTCTTTTTAAACCTAGTAGGGGCCCGACCTCTAAGCGCTACGGACTTTGGCGGCCTCGCTAAGACGGATATTATGTTTCTGGATAGCTCTTATCAAGAGAAATATTTTGTCCATAAAGTTTTTTTCCGACATACCGTTTTCAAAATATAAATATTTAAGTATTTTAAATGGTCGCCATTTTGTTGAAGGATGGCGGGTGAAACCGAAATAGTTTTCCTGAGGTCTCGTAGCTTTATCAGTTATCACACAGTCTCCCCGCCCTCAGTTAGAAATTTTAACGCTTAATTTCTTAGCGCAATGCTCTCATTAATATTTTTATATCAACTATAACAACGTCGATTTAGTCACGAAATAGTATTAGTTCGAAAATTTCACGGTAGGAAAATTAACAGCGCCAGGAGGAGGAGAGGAGGGGAATCTTTAAGAGGTGCACTGTATGCCGAAATTATCATCAGCAATGCAATTTTCCTTGACGAAAGATTAACCTGAAAAAGCGTAAAATTTTCGTGTTAATAACATATATGTGGGCCTATTCAACTGGTATTTAAAAATAAATAGCAGGAAACTACATTTTCATTCTTTTAAGCGTTGATTGGTTTATTCCAAGATTCTTACGACGATTTAAAGTAATTTTTAAATGCTATTGAAAGTTATGCGGTGCAGCGTCTGCCGGTGTAACGTCTCCAAAGTTTTTTAATATGCACTTTGATGCCGTTCATAGCTGCACTTAGTGACAATCTTTTAAATTATCATCTCGCTTGACATATAATTATTTTACTTTACCACGGGGAGAGATGCCAACAAGGAACGTAATACACTGCTTACCCTTACATATACAACACAATAACTCAGGGAGGCAAAAACGTTTTACATTCTCGGACCGCACTTAAGGATTTTGACATAGCTGAGGAACGCACTATAATTAAGATTAAACAGTTTTAAATTAACAAATTATAGAATTTTTCCATTCACTTTACTAGTCGCCAAAAGCAAATAAATAATATATATATATCACATACCAAATGAATATTTATTTGTTAAATTTTACGCTAAACAACTTATATTTCCGCAAAACTATTTTAACTTTATGGAACATAATTTTAAGTGAATTTTGTATCGTTTACTTTTATGTGAATATAAAACGTTGTTTCATTATGATAAATTTATAAATTTTGTTTAACTAAATGTAAGTACATACTTTAAATATTACGATATTCAATGGCTTCGATTTAATCAAAATAATCTATTTACTGAGGTCAGCGTCGGTTATAAATATATTGCCAATATACAACAATTATAGTTACATATTCATCAAATTGTTTAATTTGAAATTGATCAATTTTTTTAAAACAAAAACATTTGTTTAGCTAAAAATTTACATTTTTCAATTTTCTTCACTCATTGTCATTATGTTCTTATCTTTAAGTATAGACAATCTGCTAATCTCATCCCCAATCTTATGGAACCACAATGGGAAGCTGATCGCAGCATACTCTCAGAGTATAGCACACCTTACAGAATAAGCTTATTATTAGAATAGATTGCGACATAAATAGGTGCTCTTCCCTTACGTGCGTCAAACACCCTCCAATCTCTTCGCTACCTCGGGGAATCTCGGCTCTACGCGCCTCGCATTTAGTTTCGCTAAGCTAGGCTAATTTAAAACCACCAGAAAATGGGTTTTACAACTATATTCGATAATCTATATATCTATAATCTACAATAATAAGTTTAGTCTCTGTCAATAACCCTGCCTCAAGTGCGCCCACCAGAGAAGTTTAATGCGGCCACCAGCAAAATTACATTTTGTAGAATTTCATAAAAAATATTTTTCGAAACAAATTCACTGATCGAAACCTTAAGGAGGGAATGCGACTTGCTTTTGAAGAGAGAAGTATAGGCAATTTTATTTTAAACAAGTTGCTTTATAAATCTATTTATTTCGTATTGTTACGCAAGCTATTGAGATTTTTTTTTCCCATTATGATGTTTTGAAACACGATGTGATAATATCAATATATAAATTCATAAGCATAACAGTGCATTGTTATTTTCACTCGTTCAATTTCAATAGGAGTCTTACTTTGAATACTAGATATCACTTTCTTAGACCATAAATTTAACAATGGGGCCAGCAGAAAACGGCAGGCGTCTGCGGCCATGACAAATTTTTCTCTGAGTACCAATGCTCTAGAGGCATAGGAATGGAACTATCTCATAATCATGTTTCGCGTTTAGAAGCGACATATGTTAAATAAAACGTCGATGAAATCGATTCGATTTTATCTAAATTAAAAAAGAAGGTAAACCACCATTTTCTTTTTCCATTGCAAAACTAAAATTTTTGTTTAATGATACTTATTTTGTAGCATCTTCACGGGAGCATTAATGTTATTTACTTAAGATTGACTGAACAATTATGTTGACATAATAATTTTTCCGTAAGTATGTGTCTTTTTTCTTAATTATGAATCGGAATGTGTAATTTTGTCATGGCATGGTCTTTGAAATCGTTTTCAGAAAGTGATTTTGACAACTGTCTCACGACGCCATTCCCTTCTACTGTACGTTTTATCTTTGAACTTGCTGAGACGTTGGATCGTAAACTTATTTTCTTAACCAGTAAATCTAAGCAAAAGAAATTAGCACAATACAAAACAGGAAAAACGTTTAACAGAACCCAGTCGTTCTAATTAAATCACTCTAGAACGACTGAGTTAGATTGATTTGGATTTTACATTTACCATCTATTTACCCGATATTTAAAATTATGCGCGCCAGTCGTGGGGGTTGAGATGTTGGATAGGTTAAATCGCTGGTAATCCAGGCAGCGGTTCTGGGTTGACATTAGGCAGCGGTTCTGGGTTGACATTAGGCAGCGGTTCGGATTTTTCATCCTGAGATCGCAGTTTTCCCCGATTGTGTTTAAGGAGAACACGCTAATCAATGCTCTGTTCTTTGAAATGGACGTAAAGCAGTTGTTATTATTCTTTTCAAGTAACCGTGGGTTTGTTAATAAATCCTCCGTAAAAAGAGGAGGGCGTTGAACCTATTTGGTCCGTAGCGCCCATGTGAGTGAGATGTGATCGTAGATGCCTCTGCGAATATAATGTAATTTCTGTTGAGTATTTCCATATATTTCCATAAAAAATTTGTAAAATCGTATAAAAAAATCTTAAGCTTTTAACCCTTGAGTGCTCGCGTTGAAAATTATCACGCAAGTGCTAGCGCTAGATAGAAACAACCCAATGTATTTTAAAGCTCAAAATGAAAAATTAGACTTTCGGAATATTTTTTTAAATTATTAGAAATGTTAAAAATATCGTGCCTAACGCCTCCTATCCAAGTTGTTTGCTCTTATTCAACATTTAATTGCCAGTGCCTGGTCCGTGTACACATGAAACACGTGTAATATATTGCGAACCCCAGGAACTAGGTGAATGAAGTTAGCTGTGTTTCAAAATAAAAATATGGAAATTTCAAGTTCCGCGAGAACTCGAGGGTTAATAGCGCAATGCGTGTGAATTATTCGTCTCACGGTAATATCTACGAATAGCTAGTCTCCGAGCCAATCATTCATGTGGTTAACATTCTAGGTAGAATTAGAATCATTCTGAATTGACCGCATTTTAATATACCTCTTACCAAATGTTCAATTACCGGCAGTTGAAGAACCGCAGTTTGTCATGGTAATCTACATACGAGTATATATAGCCGAAAGTTTGTTTGTGCGGATCATTATACAAGCCCAAACTTTAAGACCTAGATAAACGAAATTTTGGTAAGGTTCTTACTTGCATCTTAACTTCGTAAGTGGTCAATGTTTCGTCAACCTGGATTAGTCAGTACTGCCAATATAAGGGATTAAAATTTTTCGATAAGATTATACTTAAAAATCGATTGCTGGAAGTGTAGACTTTTATTTTTTTGCAAATTTAAATTACTTAAAATGATGATACTTACTAGGGACAAGAACGTTTACTGTGCTTAAAGAATCACCTTTAGATTTTTTAAATAATTCGAATCTAATCCAATTTAGCATAAAAGTTTATCTATAATCATGAAAAAATTTATTTTAATAGGTTTGTAACAATATAAAATGCTAAATACCAAGGTAACAACATCAGCGGCTGTAATTGGGTACTCATCTCGTATCTCCTAGTTTACAGTTACAATGCCACCGAAAAAGAGAACACTTTTTATTCCAACACAATCAAGCTCCAAAAGTTGACAAAATATAGTGCTGCAAAAAAAGAGGAAAAGAAACAAAATCGGCTCAAAGCAAATAGAATAACAATGGCCAATATTCCAGCTACCACAATCAAGACCTCCCATAAATGTGACAGAATGATTTAAAACATAATATAGAGAAACGCCTTGATATTCTGATAGTTGAGATATAAAAAAGCGTCAAATAAATTTTCAAACTTTAATTTTTATTTAACGATTTTTACATAATTGGAGTTGCAAAGAAGTCAAACAAAATATTCACCGAAACTAAGCCTTTGGGTTCACCAACCGAAAAAGTCATACAAAAAGTTCTCAACGGCGACGACATCGATTCCCAGATACTTGAGGCCGTTGTGCATGATTGGGAAGGCTGGATCCGTCGTGACGGTGTCCACGACCACTTGGAATGAATCGCTGCGGAGCTGGGCGAGAAGGCCCAGGTATTCGGGGTCCTTTGAGCAAGTGTTCTCGTACCAGGTAATGATATCTTCGACATGAAGAACAGCGAGCATTTCGTCGATCATGTCCGTGAGACCCGACCTGACAGAAGGATACCTGAAGAGCGGGATTCGTGGTGGGTTGATGTTTGGGATTCCAAGAAGGTCGAGGACATTGTTGATGTAGATTTTTCGTATTTTTTCCGATTTCTCCCGTTTTGATCTCCCGATTCGATTTTTAAAAATTTGAGTAATACCCGAACAAACACGAAAATTCTATACTAGCAATAAAATAATTAATATTAAACGAGGAGCTTCAAACTTTCGGTCACTAATATGCGAACACTTGGCAAATTCAGTTCATACTACATTTGATATGAATAACCTTCATTGATTTGGCTGTAATTTATTTAAAATCTCGACTTTATCACTTAATTATAGCTATTTCAAAAACGCAGAATTATCGACAGAAATGGAGACGTAATTAATTCATGCGGATGTTACATCCCACGGAGTGGAAGCCGGACGAAAAATTTCTTCAAGACATTAAACTTAGTCTTTTAACCATATCTCAGACATGGAAATTCATTTACACGCCACACGACACAACATTGCATTTCTCGCTGTTTTTTAGGCTGACTGAAAAGCGGTAACAATCAGCAACACTTTCAGACGTTGTATGTTACCAGTTTACATGTGTAATCGTTTCAGGCTCAGAAATATATGACGTGTATAATACGCATATAATAATTATAAAGTGTACTGGTCAAACATTTTACTTCTGTTAAACCTGATTCAACCCGAATCTTTAAAAATGTAATTGCTTTACTTTCATTAAAACCAGATTACACCTGGTTCGTTTAAAAAATTTTGTACGTGTTAAAATGCTTGGACCACATTGAAAACTGACCACTGCTCAGAACGCAATACTGTCATTAACTCGGATAATCCGTTCAAAACTCGAGGATGCATCCCGAAACCGATCTCAGGTATCTGCTCCCTTGCAGCAGGGGTTTTTTAGCCGACCAAATCATTTGCAATAAAATTTGAACTTTTTATGATGTTAAATTAGTGAGAAAGTAACCCAAGCGTCGAATCCGGATAAATGCACTAATTAAGAACGTCTTTTAAATGTAATTCTACGATAAATAATAAGATATTTACGCCCACATATAATCTCAACACCATGGAATTCCAACCTTTAAAGAGTTTCTGTAACCTAATTGTATTTAAAACATGAAAAATATGTGTATTGTGTGGATGTTGGGCTGAGTCGGTTGGTTGGGTTGTGTTGGTTGAGTTGTTTGGGTTGGTTGGGTTGGGTTGGTTGGATTGGGTTGGTTGGGTTGGGTTGGTTGGGTTGGGTGTTTAGTTGGGTTGATTTGGCTGGTTTGGTTCTGTTGTTTCGGTTGGGTTGATTGCAGCACAAACTTTGTGTCCAAATATATTAACTGAATGGGCCAGAATTGTTACTACCACTTATCTTTAACTGTTTACAAAACAATTCCGTCCCAGAAACTCTTAAATGATTGTTATTCCTGGGCGTTAAAATTACATGTGAATTATATTTAAAATTAGGTTTAAAATACTCTTAATGTGCGCATTTACTCGGATTCGATGCTCGAGTTACTTTCTCACTATTTTAACAAAATAAAAACGTTAAAATTTTATTGCAAATGATTTGGTCGAATAGAAGTCCTCTACTGCGAGGGGCAGGTATCTGTGCTCGGTTTCGGGACGAACCCGAGTTAATGACGGTCGTGAGGACTGAGCGGCGGTCACTTTAAAATGTGGTCCTAGCGTTTTTATGTTAGCCAAAAATTAAAAAACGCGATTGCCATCCCCCGACTGCGATTTTATTTTTAACCCGAAAAATATTTATAACTTCTTAATTTAACTACGTTCAAATGTAGTTTTCAATTAGAACCAGAGACTAATATCATAAATATCTCTTCATTAACATAGACGCCAAAAACGAAGATATTTTTGCGTCTATTAACAAGAGAAATCCCAGCGATAACAATACACAGTCTTGCATGGATTTATACTCAGAATAATGCGTTCCTCGTTAAATTATTTCGGATATATTTTATCTATTTATTTATTTATTTTGGTCCAAAAACAGCGCATTGGCCTTTACATTGGATACACCCAAAACTATATTATATATACATATATATATATATATATAACAAAATACCTATACATAACAAAATACATATAAAAACAGAAATTAAAACACATATAAGATGTTAATGGTATCTTCTAATTTATAGTAAAGGTCTTAAAAAGCTTTCTCAAGTTGGTATCAATGATATTTTATGTCTTCAATGCCATAACTTCATCATCTTCGACCTCCATTGTTTTGAAAAACAAACTGAAAATCCTTTTAAAATATTTCCTCATGGACTATGTTGACGATCCTGCTACTTGGGTAAAGAATATACATGTTATTTCAGCACTTATACTTGAAAATTCTATGTAAAACTGATCATGCAGATTATACAGAAACACTTTAAGTACGAAAAAGTTGTAAGTGAAATTTGACTCAATTGAAATTTGTTCGGGTTTCTGATTTTGATGAGAAAGTTATATTTGAGTGTTAATCATTCAAACTTTTATTACATAGCAGTCCTGTATTAATACAATATATGAAATTTAGCAAAGATTCTTTGAAAAAACTTCAAATTATGACAGTGAAGAGGGAAGCTATCAAAAACAGGTAGTTCTCCATGAAGGCCCGGGTGGGCTTTATTTGGATCATACATCACATTTTCTTGCAAATTTAAGTAAAGTTGTCTTCACTGGCACAGTGCGATTAAATAATTAAAGGTATACGTTTGGGCTGGGGGAATTTCCCGTTGAAGAATTTCAGCTCGCGATTTCAACACCAGCGAAGACCCATTGCAGACATAAGACTTGGCATTTCTAGCAAGAGATATGTGCACCATGAGTGAGTTGGGCTCTCTGTCAAAGATAATGAACTTTTTGAGAGCCAGTCTTGAGAATTTGATACGTGACTTCCGTTAATAAACGCTAATTTTCTAAACTAAACAATTTTTTTTAAACTACTGAGTAACTTACAGAATTTTTTATACTTTGTTTATAATGCTACACCCAACTTAGTAAAATATTAATTATTTTGATTTAGGCAAATGTTTTAAGTTTGATTTGTAGAGTTTTGACATTTCTGATGAAGTTTTTTTAAATTTAAAAGTTTTTCATTTTTCTCTACTTTTTCCGCAATTTTCGCAGTATACACCTTAAAAATATGCCTTTTGCATTTACGAAGTTGCTTTCACATATAGCTTGTGCTAATCTTTATCTCACAATACCAACAATGCTATTGACAGAATTTTGTTTATTTACTCTAACATGATAAATACTCGCATACCTGGTTCTTCTAGTTCAAGAAGTCGGCAACAATTGGATTTACATGACAACCATAAGTTTTCAGTTAAAAATGTCGAAAATTTGCTGTTTTGAGTGTAATTTAGGAAATCTTTGGTCCGTATTAGAATTTCGGCGGCAGGTAAAAAAAAAACAGCATTCGTTTCTGAGATCCAGGGTTCAAGTTTGAAACTTGTACTAGGGTTATCAGTAATTTTCAAGTCCAGATTAAAATTTGTCTACACTCAATCCCATGTTATTCAAATGGAAAAAATTAGAAGAGAAAATATTTTTAAAATTTAAAAGGGTCCATCAAATATGTTTACAAACCCTACTACACCACCTTTATTTGCACTGCGATTAAAATGATACTTCTCTTACGCCTACGTTCTGTAGTTCTAGAGTTATTGAATCACACACGCTACTACTACTACTAGTAGAAAGTGCTTGCACACTGCAAGAATTTTATCTCACCTTGAAAAATATTCATTTTTCAGACAGATATTTCATCATTACAAATATTTTTTTAATTCTAAAGATTTCAGCTCCGCAGCGATTTTCGTTTTTCCCTTATGTAAAAATAATAGATTAATACAATCTCAAAACTTTGCAATTTTAAGAATTTTATACTTTCTCCATTATGGGGCACTAATGCTACACATTTCTGCCAAACTATAAAGTTGTAGCACTTCTAGAGTTGAAATAATATTTTTCTAATTGTTTACATTTTAAACGTTTTTAACGGCCGCCGCAATATATTTATGGAAAGATTCTAATATTTATTTGTGCAAATGTACTACTTTGTAAATAACTTAAAAATTTCAGCTGCCTAGCTCATCCCGTAGTACCTAAACAGTTATATATTTATTTAAACTTTAAGAATTTTTAACGGCAACACAAATTATAATATCAAAATTTCAATTATGCTTATTTCGTTTTTTTTACAAATCCTACCTCTAAAAATAATTTCAGCTTCGTAGCACATTCAGAAATACATAAACCTTGATAATTTGTTTAAACAATAGCTAATTTTTAGCGGCCGCATTGTTGCACTTTTTCAAGATTTTCATTTTATCTAGTCGGTTTAGCACAAAATCCTACCTAAGAAAAAAATTTCGAATCTCCAACTCATCTAGAAGTGCCTAAACATGTTATATCCTCCTCTGTAAGGAACGTCTATATATAAGCCTAGAGACCACGCCCCTACGTACGTCAACCACCCCTTCCACTCTCTCTAGAGATTTCGGCGCAACACGACTCGTAAAGCTAAAAATATTTTTTCGGGATATCTCTTTCTAATACGCACATTTTTGTTCATTACATTTTATTTCTTCGATGCACCGTTTTCGTAATCAAAATTTTGGTACTACTTTGTTATCCCGGAACCCTATTAAAAATGCTATAATATATTCATTGCGCCCTAGTATCTTAATCCAACCTCCAACCACTTTAACCCAACCCAGGAAGAGGGAAATGGAACCAATCCAACGCCCAACCACTAAACCCAACCCGGAAGTAGGAGGAAAATGGAAAGAATTCAATCCCCAACCACTTAACCCAACCCAGGAGGAGGAGGAAAATGGAACGAATCCAACCCCCAACCACTTAACTCAGCCCAGGAGGAGGAGGAAAATGGAACGAATCCAACCCCCAACCACTTAACCCAACCCAGAGGGAGGAGGAAAATGGAACGAATTCAACCCCAGTAACTTAACTTAGGTTCGGGTACTAGAGTACAATGAAAATATTATAGCATTTTTAATAGGGGTCCGGGATAACCAAGTTGTACCGAAATTTTTAAATAATTTAAACAGCCACCATTGTCTTTCAGGATGGCGGATGAAAATGAAAGTTTTTATGGGATCTGCTGGCTTTATCTTTAATCACAAGAGTTAACACAGCATCGCTCCGCACTGAGGTCGATCAACGTTTTAGCACAATAATTTTAGCATATTAATATTTTTATATCAACTATAAAAACGTCAATTTAATTATGAAATAATAATAGATCATGAATTTAGTTGTGGGGAGACTGACAGCGCCAGGAGGTGGAGAGAAGAGGAACCTTTAAAGGTGCGTTTACACTTACGATTTTTGTTAGCAACTTCTGTTTTAGACTGTTTGATGGAAAGTCGGCCACATTCTCAAACACAGTCGTAAACGGAATCGATCGGTTGGAAACAAATTGGGATGTTTAAGTATGTTTGAAACATTTCCCAACTAAGTTGGAGCCGATCGCTCTCCGAGCGAAAACAGGATGTTTTCCAACTCGCGCATGCGCACTTCCTCAAGGAAGAGGGAAGGGAGGGGTAAATTGTGAAGCGTGCCATTCAATACCTTCCGCGTTTTTTCTCTAGCATCTATCAAGAACGGAAATGTGTGACATCGAATGGACTAGAAACAAAATGCTATTATTAATAGATTTGTTTCACGCAAACAGAGGCCTATGGAACCCTACCACTTCTGAATACAAAGAGCCTAAAAGAAAGAGTAACTTAGTGAGATAGCGGGTGCCATCGACAAGGATGCAGCCGACGTGAAAAAACGGCTAGCTAATTTAAAGACGCAGTTCTTTTGGGAATTACCAAAGTCCTTCTTCCGGTTCTGCAGAAATTGAATGTCTAAATTTTGTATTTTGCATAGTAATATGCGGAGACACCATTCTCAGTAAAATTTAAAAATCGGTGGTGCTCATTCTCACAACTTTCGGAAACCTTGCTTATCTTCGATCCTAAATCATTCACAATGGAATGATAAGCTCCATGGCTCTCTCTTCAATTGAAAAATTGTCTAACCCACCATCTACGCTTATTTCTTTACACTCTTTCTCCATCAATAATGAAATTGCAGTCCCGCACAAAACCAGTAATTCTTCGTCAAAATCCATCGTGGAACTGAAGTAGTCGGACTTATCTCAACAAGAGTGAACACTCATTCATCCGACAAAGATCGCCAACACCATCGCCAACAAAAATCGGCAACTCGGCGCAGACTGTGTTTGAGACTTTGTCGGGCACGAAACAGAAATGTTCCCAACGAAAATCTTAAGTGTAAACGTACCTTAAGAGGTGCACCGTAAATATACAGTTATTCTATTAGTAAGTTATTAATCCTGAAGTAAAAGCAGAAGAATAAAATTTATCATAATTTATTTCAATTTGACAATGTACTACAAATATTAAATTCATATGTCCCATAAAGTTAAAATAGTTTTAGGCATATTAAAGTAGTCTAGCGTTATGTTTATCAATTTAATAGCCATTCTGTACGTAAAATATTCCCGAAATCACTTCACAAAAAAATCCCCTAAACGAAGGAAAAATTGCACCTGTACATTTCAGAGAGAAAGGAATGCCTCGTCGCTATTCTGCTGAAAAAGATTAATAAAACTTTACGAAAGTTTGGCGTTTTTGGTGGTCACCGTGTGCGCCAGTTATTTTTGGACTCAAAAAACGAGAATTTTTTCCATTAAAAATAAATTTGCTTATCGATTAATGCCACTTCAAAACCTGACGGTATGAAAATTAAATAATTTTTTTAGGTGTTCTTTGGTTCATATCTCGAGTTTTTACGATTATTCTAAGTAATTTTAAAATGGAAGGCAAAAATACGAAACCCTGATTAGTGTTCCATTTTGATAGGGAAAAGAGCTTCTATAATCGACCTTGAGAACTTGGAATTGGATGCAAACATAGTCGATCATCCCCTGGATGAAAGCGAATCCCATAAAATATTTTGCTGTATGTACTGGCTTTCACGGTGTTCGAACGTATAGAGAACATACAGACAGATTGACATTCTACATTATTTATTATAATTTTCCGTTAGTTTTTATTTTATGGACACAATATAAAATCGGCTATACACAAATAAAAATTTCACTTTTAATCCATTAGCGAAAGCGAGAAATGAGGTTGATGGAGGGGTTCTTGGGAAATATGATAATTAAATTTTGCCACAAGAATACAGAATCTAGTTTATTGGATATTAAAAACTACGGGAATAATATTTCGATTCATATTCTTGGTGTTTTTGTATATAGTTTAATTCTTTTTACGAATGGACTTTTTATTTCGCGTCTTTCTATAGATTAAACGTAAAAAACACATATATTAAAACAGAAAAATTATTCCGATAATGGAATTTCGTACTCTTGTGTTTTGGTTTCAATTGTGTAACAGTGGAAAGTTGGCGTATCTAATGATTAAATAAAACTCCTTAATATTTTTGTTGTTCTGTATTCCCATCTGTTTAGGTAACCGAAGTCAAAGCAACAGTTAAGTACCGAATAATTATAAAAATATTAAGTGATATCTGGGAGTGTTCCTGAACAATAATATACAACTCATCAATTTTTTCTTCGTATAATATATGGCCAATGATTTTTATTTTATTTTTACAATTATAATTTTTCATTTCTACAAATCATGGTTTTATTAGTTCGATTTTAAAAGGAATTCATTCCAAATTATAGAATGGGAAATATCGCTAATTCCTATGTATAATACGTTTATCATCTAGAAAATGTCTTAGTGCTCGGTATGTATCACCATTACATTGTTAAAATTTAAGAAAGATAATTTTTATAAAATATTTGTCTGATAATAGAAGAAAGCTATTGCATATAAAGTCTGTCAATGCCCTCATACCGACTATTAGCCCTTAACTGGTATGGTGGGTTCAGGACTGACCCCAGGCATATTTAAATTTAAAAATGTTCACCTTGGCCCATTCTAGGCTTTCAAAGTATCATTGCAATCTTATTTGATAGTCTGAACTACGCTTTAGAGGATCTTGTAGTATCTTATATTAATTGGTCTCCCCCACACCAGGGACCCCTTGGGATCAGATTTGACCCTACCATAACATAAGAGTAACTTTTTTCATAAAATTCTTCTTCAAATAAATCATGTAAATTACAGATTAATAAACTTTTGCATTAATAAAATTTAGCAATAATCAAAAAAAGGTTTTATGTAAAGTTAAAGTAGGCTGAAATCCTCGCAGAATGCAACCAATGCTTACTACCTTTTATAAAAACTAAAACTAATAGGTTATAATGAATAATTTTGTTACGAAATTCATTGACTTTGACAATCAATGTAACAGTTTTGGTTTTAATAATTATTGCAATAGAAAGTTTTATGAGACGTTTTTGCCGACAAATCAGAGTGAGGTAAGTCAATTTCTGTTATGTAAAACTTCTTCTAAAGCGTCCTTGTTGGTATTTTTACATTCGATAAAACATCGCCGGAGAATTCAAGAATGAAGACGATTTGATTGATCTATTTAAATAATGCAAATAATAACTTTTTAATTGAAAAACATATCTTAGCAGACGACTTTTGTTTTTTATTACCTAATTCAACTAAAGTTACTTTTAAACAAAAGCAATGAGTTTTATCTCTTGCAAAAAGTTTAAATAACGTATTAGATAGATTGTTGTTAAAACAAAATTGTTAAATGAAACAGAATTTATACTTTCTTGGTCACATCTGACCCCACCATACCAAATACATCTACATCTACATATTACCCTGCAAGTCACCTTGACGGTGGATGGCAGGGGGTGCCGCGCACCAAGTTCCTAACTAATTATTATTCACTGTTATCTATTGTGGTCACGTATTGTCCTAGGGAAAAAGGACTCCTTATACCTCTCCGTCCTACTATCTATTTCGCGAATCTTGTCCTCATTATCCCTCCGTCCGATATACGTTGGTTTTCGAATAATATCCTTCATTTCATTTACGAATATCTCCGACCTATATTTATCTAGAAGTTTAAGTCTCGCCTCTATTGTACGATCTTTCAACGATGGCCAACTCAACTCTTCAATGAGTAACGTAACGCTCTGTTTTTTATCGTAATTCTTTTTCACGAATCTAGCTGCTCGCCGCTGTATTTTTTCTAAATCCTTATTAGTCCCCTCTGATATGGATCCCAAGCCGCTGCTGCGTATTCCATTTGAGGTCTAACTAAGGATAAATAACAGGATTCTCTCACCTTTTCCGTGCTTTTCCTGAATATTCTACGCACAAAAGCCAACTTTTTATTTGCTGTACCTATCACTCGTCTTATGTGGGTGTCCCAAGACAGGTCACGATTCAAGGTTACCCCGAGGTATTTCACGGATTCCGAAACAGGAATGCTCTCACCATCTATCGAGTAGGTAAACACGGACGATGGGTTTCTAGATTTCCAAAAGTTTAGAACGTTACTCTTTTTCTGATTGATTTCTAGCTGCCATTCCTTGCACCAAACAGATAACGTATCCAGATCATCCTGAAGCTGACGATGGTCGCTAGGACCACTAATTTCTCTATAGACTACGGTGTCATCCGCAAAAAGCCTGATATTACTTTTTACAACTGAGCTGATATCGTTTATATAAAGCAAGAAAAGCATAGGTCCGATCACACTACCCTGCGGCACTCCAGAGAATGCATTTGCCACACTCGAGGACTTACCATCGATGACTACTTTTTGTTTTCTATTCCAAAGGAAAGCGCGAACCCAGTTAATGCCTTTAACATTAACGCCAAGATTTCCCAATTTTAATAACAACTTACGGTGGGGAACCTTGTCAAAAGCTTTTCTAAAATCAAGGATCACTGCATCGACCTGCTTATTATTTTCGCCGCATGATAAAACATCATTCACAAACAGACCGAGTTGGGTGTCACAGGATCTACCTTTTCTGAAGCCATGTTGACAGCTGACTAAGAGCGATCTACTCTCGAGATAACGCATTGTGTTGCTAACAATAATGTGCTCCAAAATCTTACATGATAATGATGTTAGAGAAATCGGCCTATAATTTTCGGGGTTTTATTTGTCACCTCCCTTATGAATGGGTGTGACGTGTGCTAGTCTCCAATCATCAGGAACCTCACAGAGGGTAAGAGATTTCTCGAAAACTATCCGAAGGAAGGGAGCTTATTCTTCTGCTAGTTCTTTTAATACACGCGCGGGAAATCCTTCTGGTCCTGGGTTTTTGTTAGGCTTTATCGCACCCAGTTGCTTCGCTATTCCTGACTCAAAGATTTTAATATTATCCATCCGAGTACATCCATCGGGAATAAGACTATCTTCATGTCTATCTCCACCTGCCGTGAACGCCTTCGCGAAGTAAACGTTTAGTAGATTAGCTTTATCCTCCCCATCGTGAAGGATGTCTCCGGAATCACATCGCAGGGAGGGTATTGAAGGACCCCCTCCCTTGACTTCTCTTACATAGGACCAGAACGCTTTTGTATCCTCCTTCAATTTTGTATTTAATACCTCATTCCGGAAGGTGTTAAATGCGTTACGCATGGTTTTTCTCGCTAATACGCGGGCACTGTTATACTCATGGACTATAGTTGTGCGATACTCATCGGAAGCGGTGGTAGGTATGTTTTTCAATTTTGCGTGGCTACGCCTCTGCCGTCTTAAGGCAATCCTGACTTCCTTATTAAACCAACGAGGTTCTTTCTTATCAGATTTTAACTTACTGGGGATAAATCTATTGATACCTTTTTCTAGTACATCCTTAAACAATAACCATGATGGCTCCATACCTAATCGTTCTGTCTTTTCACGATAACTGACAAAGGTACTTCTGAGATGTAAGCTGAAACATTTAAAGTCGGCCTTGGCGAAAGCGATTACATTCCGAAGGGGCTTAGGATGTCTTTTGAGCTTTAATTCGCACTCCGCATACACAGCTCGATGGTCGCTAAGTCCCTCCTCTGTGGATACCTTAGTTATCCTATGCGGGATGTTAGAAGCAAGCAAGTCGAGAACATTGCCCGAACGCGTGGCTTTTCGTACCATCTGGATTAAGGAATATTCATGAAACGTGTCAATTAAGGCTTCAAACGATTCGCGTTCTTTACCTCCCGTAACGAAACAGGTTTTCCCAATCGATTGACGGTAAGTTAAAATAGCCTCCAATTATCACATAACCGTCGTTCATAATAGATATAAGCTCGGCTAATTGCCTCTCTAAACTTAAAATATAATCAACTGTGGCATTAGGTGGTCTGTAAAATGAGCATAAATACATCTTTTTCGAATTATCCTTACCTAGGCGGCACCACACCCTCTCGGTCGTTTCGTCGATAATAGGGATCTGACAACTATCGTACTTTTCACTTATTGCCAAAAATACTCCGCCACCTATTCTATTGGCACGGTCTTTTCTGTATACTCTATAGCTTTTCGGAAAAATTTCTTGGGTAGCGATATCTTCGGAGAGCCAACTTTCCGTACCTATAACTACATCCGCATGCAACGTGCGAATTACGTGTTCGAGTTCGGCAGACTTCCTACGAATGCTGCGTTAGTTTAAAACTATAATATTTACTTTCTCGTTATCGCCCGAAGCATTAACTGCTCTATTACGGCTTTTGCAGGTGGACTCTCTCACTTCGCGACCAGAAACTGTATTACACTCTAAGCCCCTATGAAATACCCCAAAACGCCTACACCCTACCCTACTCTCTAATCTAAAAAAGACCTACCATGGTAGAAGATCCTACATGCAACACTCTGTGAAGCCTCGGTCGTGTAATGGACTCCAGAGCCGTTTAGGGGTACCCTACACGATCCGAGAACCGGCCGGAGATCAACGAAGTCGACTCCCATGCCCACACAGAAATTTCATAGCCTTTGGTTTAGCCCCGCCACGCGGCTCCAAACCTCCGAACCACAGTCAATCCGCGGGACAATACTACAAACGGTGAGCCGCACATCAGAACCCGACTCCTCTCGGACACGAGTGACCTCGGCGACCAAGTCCTCAAAAGAACTTGGAATCTCCTCGGACCCGCGCTTCGAGGCGTCATTAGTCCCAACATGGACCACCATCCGCAGCCTAGAGCAACCCGTTGACTCCACCGACTCCCGTACCGCCCTCGTCACTTTGGGGACCGTTCCTCCTGGTATACACCTGGAGAACACCCGCTCTGCCACTCCCTCCCGGCGGGCCCGAGTTAGCAAGGGAGCCATAACACGCCGGACATTAGAACTACCTATTACTAGGAGCCCTCCCTTCCCACCCCGACTTCCCATAGGTCCAGCCTCCGCCAAAGAGACGGGAGCGGATGCGAGAGCATCGGCCGAAGTGTCGTCCTCCGACAACGCCGCGGACCGATTGCAAACTGGATGAGGGTCTGCCGAGGCATTCCCAGCTCCCAGCCTTCGCAGGACCACCCCACGATCCCCCCGGTTGGAGACCACTCTCCAATTGTTGGGTTTCAGGATTAGAGCGACCCCAGCCCCCGAAGAGGTCCCACAAACACCCTCGATCACACCACCGGCATTCGCACTCGAGCGCACCCGAGTCGCCATCATGGCGCGGTGAGTTCTCGATACGGTGCCATTTTTCGCCATACCAGTTTAGGGTTAAATTAAATTCAATGACTGTGAGTGCATTGAAAGAGCAGCTCTTAATTTTTAGTGTATTATATACTTCCAACCATCTTATCAAAATCATGATAGAAACAAAACACTGCCTATCCTAAGAAGTGGATTTTTCGTAAAATCCATTTTTAAAATATTATATTAATTATTATTTAAAAAATTTTAATCGAAATAAATATTGCATTAATTTTGTTTAGAAAAAAACTTTAAGGTAATCATTACGAAACTTTGCGTCACACATCGATGACCTTCGTGTTCCACCATTGGGACGCGTGCCATCGGTTGAGAAACACTGCGTTCAAACACGAATCAGTCGGACTAAAACTCATTCATCGGTGCAGTGTTAATACATTCTTGAAACTCTGCATTCATCCATTATAAGATCAGATATGATTTCGTCAGTATTTTCAACTTTCCATCTTCAGTAATCAGCATTCAAAAATATTCGCATCTTAACTGATTTTGTATTTTGTCGATATCCATCGACCATGCATTTATGTTTTATTTTTATCTGAATTAGTAGAGAGCCCACAGTTCTAGTGCGGGAAATTTTGAGAAATGTCAAAAAAATATTATAATAAACGAAGAACGAATGATAAAAGCAATAACGAACGAAGATCAAAGAGGAAAAGAATAGTCAAACCATTTAGTTACAATTTCCGAGAACAAATAAATACTGTTCCCCTCTCCATGTTTTCTTCCTCACTCTCTCCCTTTCTACCATTCTCTCTTTCTCCCTTCTTCCCATTTTCTCTACTTATCTCTCTCCCTTCCTCCAATTTCCTCTCCCTCTCTCCCATAATCTCCCCCTCTCTCTCTTCCTTTCCCTTGCTAGTCTTTCAATATTTGTAACTAAAGAAATAGCTGGATAAATAACTGATCTTGAATTAATTTAAATGGCATAGGCCTACGATATTGAGTTTTGCATCAATATCGGTTTCCATGGAAAGGAATACATTTTTATAAAAAAACTAGAGATTGTGTAGTTTAGAGCTTCATTTTGGAAATTTCGAACTCTATTTGAAATTTCACCTTAGGAAAATAAACTTAATAATTTTCTTCTTCCTAGAGTTCAAGTGCCGATTTTGTACGATGATATTTAGTACTTCTTATGTACAAATGAAAAATAGTCTGCTCACATTTCCATGTTTTTAATGGAGGAAAAAAATCTGATAATACTTTTAAAAAATTAACTGGTAAAATGTTTCGTTATAAAATCTAGCCTACAAACCTATAATTGTTATTGTGGTTAAAATTACATATTTCACTTGTCTCTACGTTATGTAGTTTTTGAGTTATAGATACATACTTATACAGACACTAAATTGTTTTTATATATAGTATGATGATTTGTTCATTGATTTTCGTTTCGCCAAGAATATTTTGAAAGTCTTCGAATGAACGTGAACAATCCATACATCCTGCATTAATCACCAGTGCTGCTTGTCATACATCAGAGCGCACTAATAGAGGGAGTTCACGTACTCATGCAACACAGGTTATCGCAGCTGAGCGTGCTAGCCGATTATTTCTAGCTCGTTGATATAGGAAGGTTCGTCAGCTCAATAGCGGCAATTCGGAATATATTTACAATTCTCCACTCCCTCCATCACTTGCAACATATTTACCTCTTAACATGTAAGTAGAGAACCAAGGAAGTAAATGTTGGTACATGAATTATAAATGCAAGACAGAAATTTGAAAACTTTCGATTTTATTGAACTGTTTTTACATATTCGGAATTGCAAAAATATCGAACAAGAAATCCACAGAAAGTAGCTCTTTTGGATTACCAGCCGAAAAAGTCTTTTAGGAACTTCTCAACGGCATCTATGTCGATTCCCAGATCCTTGAGGCCGTTGTGCATGATTGGGAAGGCTGGATCCGCGACGACGGTATCCACGACCACTTGGAATGAATCGCTGCGGAGCTGAGCGAGAAGGTCCAGGTACTCGGGGTCCTTTGAGCAAGTGTTCTCGTACCAGGCTACGATATCATCGACGGGAAGAACAGCGAGAATTTCGTCGATCATGTCCGTGAGGCCAGACTGGACAGAAGGATGCCTTAAGCGCGGGATGCGTGGTGGGTTGAAGGGTGGGATCCCAAGAAGGTCGAGGACGGTGTTGATGTAATAGTAGATGTCGATTTGATGGTCGTATACCCAGGCAAGGAACTGCGCATTTGGAAAAAAGTCAAATTAGGCGTCTGTAATTAAGAATGAGTGAATGCTGGTCTTTACCAAGCTTTTGGCGAATACTTGTTCAGGTTTATGCTGAGCTAATCGGAAATTATCTAGTTTAATTTTAGTAAAAGATGTGGTTGAGAGATCAAAAATGGCATATTTTATATTAATATGTTTGTGAATAATTTTAAAAGGAGAAAAAATTCTACTCTGACCGGGAATCGAACCCGGGTCTTCCACTTGCCGGCGGATATTCTACCACTGAACTATCATAGCAGATCTATTTTATCGTTTCTGAAAGCGGATATTTTCTTGGTTGTTTAATATTCTGTCCAACGTATCTCAAGTAAGTTTTCGTGATCGCAAGCAGTCTATTTTCCGGATGTTATGGGATTCTGCTTTGACTACACCGAGCACTTTGAGTAATTATTTCCCTTTTAATGCTTTGAAGCATCGGAAATAATTTACTTTACTCGGTCTAAATTCTGTTATAAAAGTTAATCATATATTACAAACATATTTTACGAGTGTAGCACATTATTCATTTGCATATTAAAATTGCTTAGCGAACACCTCCGCAAACACCGCACTGCGTGTGAGCTCATGGTTAAGCGGACCCATATTTTCCCTCCCTCCCTAAATGTATTTTCGGGAATTTAGTTTTGTTTTGGCGGGAGGGTCCACACATTTTCCGGGGCGCCACTGTTTAGAGCCATTGTAGGAATTCAAGGATTGAAATAATGAAAGCCTGAGAGAACGAAATTTTATTTCCTGCCATTTATTTTAGAATGCGTGTAGAATCGGTACGTATGTGTATCAATTTCTAACGCGAAAATTAGACTTTTTTAAAGTGAAAATCTTTCGTCGTCCAAGTGATTTGCATTATTGCCGGTTTCGTGTAATTGCGCATGATTGACTCGGATTATAATTTTGCGTCGTATCTGTCTACATATTCACGAGGTTTTGGCGCTATTTTGAATTTGAAACAATAACTTGGTAACGATAAACAGTACGATGGTAGCGAAAAGAAATCAATAATCCAGTATTCATTGGTGTTGTGTTAATGAATGTACCTAATTCAGATTCGAGATTAGAAGTGCATAATTTTTTAAGATATTGAATACATTTGGTGCTCAAGCTGAATAAGTTTTAAATTGATATTAAATTTATTAAAAATAGAAAAATGTTATTTATAAATTTATTTTAATGAAACGACGTTTTATATACTCCATAATGTAAAAAATATAAATTTCTATAATTGTCTCTTTCAGAACACTGAAAAGACTTTAAGGCGTATTAAATTTTCCTTTTGTAATTTTATAAAAATAAATATTCATATATATTTCTTTTCATAATTTACATCCCCAATATTATTTTTAATTTGTGGAACATTCAATAAGGTGAACTTTAAACTTTACGTATACTTTTTAGTCAATATAAATATTGAGATAATTAATATTAATAATATTTATTTTAATATCTACATATTGTACCTATATCCGAAAGTATAGGCGAAATATTACAGTATTATAGATAAATATTGAGAATGGATTGGAAAGAAAATTCCCTTTGACCTGAAGCGTTCAGCTGTAACGTAGGCGAAATGCCGTCAACAACATGAAAAAATAACGTGGTGAAAAGTCCCCAAGAATAGTGTATAGCAAAAACTTCGCCACAGCCTTCACGCCTAAGTCAGAGACAAGATTTTCAATGTCGAAAAATGCGTATTATTCCTATAAAGTGCAAAAAAGTAATTTCCGAAGATTTTGTGTCACGAATTGTATGTACAACAAATAAGGGTATGTATCTAGTCAAAAATTTCGATTTTTGCATTTTTAAAAATGATATGAAATGGGTATGGGGCATTGAGTTGAATTCTTACAATGGAATAAATGAAATTATATCCACTTATCTTTTTATTCTTGCGGAAATTATCCTTCTGTCATTAATTTTCTTATTTCAGGTAAATATTTCTATACTCTATTTCAACCTCTGATCACAATCCACTGATTATGAAAACTATCGATGTCTAAACATATGGTTTACGTAGAGAACCAAGCGGGATTCTTCCTTTTACTCCCGGAATTCGAACCATGCTTCCAAGTAATTTTAAAAGGCAAATGGTTAATATGCCACATTCATGATCTTGTTAATCACATAGGGAAAATAAGTGACATTGGAATCGAACCCATGATCTTTTAAAGGGCGATATCATGTTTAAAATATTCAGGAGATATTGCCCAGAATATAGCGAAAACATCGTCGAAATTGTTCATGGGTTATTCTCGTTGCCAAAATTCGTTACGAAAGGTGCGACATCAGCGTAACGTTCATGGAATAGACTAGTTATATCAATTAATTTTTATGAACAATTATATTAAGAATTTACGGTTACATCAAAGGCTGGAATAAATGAGACAGATACTCACGTCATTCAGTTCCTGAACGCCCTCCAACTTGATGACCAAGTTACGGAAATCATCTCCTTGCAAGAAAACGAAAACCCTCTGGACGTCAGGATCGTTCTGTAAGTGTGTCAGCAGGATGTTGAGTACTTCATCAATTGGGATGAAAGCGATTAATTGATCCAAGAGCGATTTAAGGGACCTAAGGCTTCTGCCTACAGGAAGGTTCTTAATCCAGTCATCGATCGCCTTCTCGAGGGCGTCTACGTCAATGCCCTGGGATCGGAGCACATCAGTCATTTCCTGGAATTCTGGGGCGCCGGTCACAGCTTCGACGAGCCTCTGAAATTCTGGAGCCTGAATCCTTTCGATCAGGGCTTGGAACGAGGGATCTGGGAGACAGACGTTCAAAAACCAGTCCTTGATTTCATCGATGGCGAGGATGTTTAAGATTTCCAGTACCATCTTGATGATTCCGGACTCGCGAGTAATTCTGTTGCTGTTAAATTTGAAGTGCTGAATGGGTGGCATTTCCAGCATCTTGCGGATGATATTCTCATAGGTGTATATGTCTAATCCTGAATTATACAGGTACTTCAATAACTAAAAAGAAGAATTATTTCAAAATGATTAATCAAAATTGCCATTGATTGGTTTCTTTTTTGTTTTAAGCTAATCATGATGATATTTTCGTAGTTCAGGATGATGGGATCAATGTACTAATAACCATTTCTGAGTCTAATCATACCTACTTGTGTCTAATTTTATTAGAAAAGAATTGGTTTGAAGAAAAACATACACCATTTGAAATCTTTCGATATTATTTGTTTGTTAGCAATTATTTCAAGTAATCTAATCCACCCGCTTTCATTTACTTTGCAATTTCTTGTGCGTAATCGTCTATAAAAGTCAAATATAAAGCATAAAATTTAATCTAATTAATATTATGGAAAATAATTTTTTTATTTTCTTAAATAATCATCGTATTACTCGGAAAAATGTACGCCACCTGGTAGTCAGGAATTCTCTCGTTTTATCAGCGAGCTTGTTAAATTCAATAGACAACATAATGACAAAATAAAGTTGAGTCTCAATTTATTAAATGAACTACATTAGATTGGTCATGAAATTAACTCTAAGGTAAAATTTGGAATTAATAAAACGGATCGCAAATAAAATTTGCCAATCGGTCAAGTAATCCGCGAAATGTACTTGCACACTATTATTATTCCTTTATAAATAACCTTATCAGGCGTGACTTCGTGGAAATAATTAATATTATTCATAATTTTAAAAATCTTACTTTTCCACATTGGTCTCCCTCCTCCCTTCCCTCTCCCCCTTTTTCTCCGTTACTATATTGACTCTTACACCCCTATCTCTCCTAACACCAAATGTTGCCGTATCACGGTGAAACTGGTAGTGTGAAAAATATATTGTGGAAAAAAAACGAATATTTGTTGTTGTTATGTATAATATTATTCCTTTATTATCAGGTTTATTAGTGAGCTTAATAAATTTGTCGGATAATATAATCACGAACTCAATCAGCGCTCTATTAATATTAATCAGTCGTATTAGAGCGGAAAACGAAGTATTTCTGAACAAAAACTAAGGAGTAATAAATCTGACCCTAAATGACGTTCGGCGTTCCGTTAAATAAACGGTGAAATGTACTCACATTCTGGTATTCCTGCGTTTTCTCGACCTTATCAGCAAGCTTGGCGAATTCATCGGACAAAAGGAATGCGTAAGCCTGCTGCACATCTGGGTCATTCGCCAAATACTTATTAACGATATCGTTGCACTCCTTGAATGGGATTAAAGGTATTAACTGCTTGAGGAGGCCGTCGAGGTTTTGTGGTCCAGGTCTCTTCTCGAATTTTTCGATGATGAAATCGACAATGACCTCTTTGATCTCGCCTACATCTATTTCGTGTGAGCGGATAATGTCGGTAATCTCCTGATATTCTTTGGTTTTGTAGACGGCTAGCACGAGGTCCCTGAATTCTTGAGAGGTGAGCTTGGTCAGAAGGTCCTGGAAGTCTGGATCGGGTAGGCAGACGTGTTGGAACCAGTACTTTATATCGGCAATGGGTAGGACGTTCAATATTTCCTTTATCATTGAGATGATTCCGGACTCGCAAACTACTATGCCGTTGATCCTTGGTTGTTGGATGGGCGGGAGACTCTGCATCTTGCGAATTATGTTCCGGTAGGTGTAGATGTCAACGCCGGCATCGTACAAGTACTCGAGCAACTAGAATGAAATTGTAGCAGCACATTTCAAAGATCCGGGTTTACTAATGATGTATCAAAAGGAGAAAAAAGTAATATTTTTACGTACGTTCTTGTATTCCGGCATGGCTACCACCTCGTCGGTGAGATTCTTGAACTCATCGGAAAGGAGAAAAGCGTAAGCTGCCTGCACATCAGGATCCGAAGCCAAATATCTGTCGACGATTTCCTTGCACTTGTCGAATGGGATGAATTTAATGATCTGGTGCACGAGGTCATTCAGGTTTCTGACGCTTACACGATAATTATATTTCGTCGGTCTTTCTATAACGAATTTAAAATTTCGAAAATAATTTATTGGCATTTTTAAAATGATGCATTTCCTCTTCCATTGTTAGCCATATAACCTTTCCTGTTGTGAGTAAACCCATTTTTGAATCAAGTCATTCCAAAAATGAATATTTACTTAATATAAAGAAGCAATACCTCAAACAGAAAATCATCTCATGCTGTATTATAACCATTTTTGATGTAAGAAACTGCTTTAAAATATCTCGTGTGACTCGTGATTTAACACACCATTTATGTATTTAATTCTGGCCAGATGTCTGCAAATTCTGTCCAATAGTCAGAGATACCTTTATGATTCGGTTTAAAAAATAAAATAATCTCACTTACCTAGAAGGTAAAAGGATGCGTTTGTGATCCCGATGGCGAAAAGAAGGAAAATGACGCACTTCATCTGGAAAAGTAGAGAGTTATGCATTACAATTTCAACTAGAGTATCCTGTGAAGCAGCAAAGCCTCGGAATTCTCTTAGGATTACGTGAAGTTGCGGCGATATGAATCACTGCGGCTGGTAAATCCTCTAACGCTACAACCAAGGACCTTCAGGAAAATGGAGGTCCGGTTTCTGGCATTTAAAACTCAGCATGCAATTGGATATATGGATTTATTTATTTCTCATCAGATGAATTTTTTATTCAATATTAAAATATTTTAGTGAGTGTTGTCTTCACACTATTCTGGATTTATTATAAGACTTCCTTATTAACTTAACTAGTATGTATGCTTTCACTTTTCTTGAATCAATTGTATCTCAGAAACGTTAGGAGCCAGAATAGTACTTGCTTCAGCAAAGTTTTCCCATTTTTTCTGCTCTCAATGGAAATTTAATCGTTATCATGCCGGGAGTCTTCCAGTTCCCAAAATATAAAAAAATAATGAATAAATAAAATCGGTTGTTGATTTTCAGAAAAATTTTGGCATTTGTATCGTCGGCTGCAGAAGATGCAGGTGGAAATTTGGGTCTTTGTTGTTTCTTAATTCTCAATTAGCTCTTACTCAACGTAAATATCCTTATTCGAAAATGAAGGATTAGACTGACGGGGTAGCTTAGTTGGTTAATCCTAGAATGGTGATGTGAGTTATTCTGACTCACACATTTCCAAAAGATTAGTCTAACGCTATTCGTGTTCAAACACACTCCCACCTCTCCAAGCAGTGCTTCCTCTAGTTAGTTGTCTATGTGCTGTCAATGGAGCAACACGTTATTTTTCTCCGGTCACTGTTACCTGCTACAATTTATGCAAGAGTTGCACATGGGGCTGACGTGCAAATGGCAAAAAAGCTGACTCAGTTTCACAAACTTAATTAATGATCTGAAAGCTATGATTTGCAAAGCCTTAGGAGAGGAAAAAAGGTTCCTGAAACACATCAAGCGAAAGAGCTACAAATAGCAAGAAAGTGCTGACATTTGTGCTATTATGCCGAGAGAAGGTAAACCTCCACACTCTGCATAATTTGCAAAAAGGCTATCTGTGGTGAGCACCAAACAAAATTTTGTCCTAATCGTTAATTTACACATTTCTGGCATTTACTTCATATTCAAGATAATAAAAATCATTTTAAAACAGCTTTTAATTATATTTCCTTATCCCAAGTTTATGTAAGTCAAACTGACACAGCGTTACCAATAAACCCCTAAAATATAGCGTTACCAATCTAGGGTTAAAGCACCTACCGTGTAAGACCCGGTTTCGATTCCTGATTACAATCCCGTTCTAGTTTAGAATTTTTCTCCTAAACTAACTTAACATTTGTGTTCACGCATAAAAGCTGACTTTATCTCTATTACATCTTGTTATTGAAATAATATGAAATAAAACTGTAATTTTCCACTATTTTAGTGGAATATTAGAGTGTTTTATTTCATGTTGTAGAATTATTCCACAAAATTACGCAATAAGCTACTGAGTTAAATTGTTATTGAAGTTATATCACTGTGCTGAGATTAAGTAGTGGTCTTTTCTGCTGTCCCTCAGTGAGGACACTCAGTGCTGTAGGGTTCACTACTTACTATAGCGAAAAATACCTAGATTCAAGAATGGGGAATTAGAGTGACTTATATGTTCACGTATACAAATTATATTTACCTAAATTCCATCTTGTCTTCTGCTTTGGTTGGAAAATACTGTTTATTATTATTAGGCATTCTTCACAAAAAGTAGAAAATGGACCCCTTGTGGCCAGATCGTGTCTGTTGGTCTGCCCATTCGCTCCGCATGATTCATCTCCGAAACTAAAGATTAGATTTTTATGAATTTTGATACTAAGCGCTTCTGGGTAAAGAAAATAAGGAAAAAACTCGTTAGAAAAGTCTCACTTCTGGATTTTTAATACATATATACAAATAAACATATTAGATTATATCTTAACTCAAAGTTTAAAAACGAAATTAAAACAAAACCCTTTAGCGCAAAAGGACTTCTATAACTTTTAAATGCCCTCAAAAGTAGAAAATTAATCTCCTAAAATATGTATTTTTCAAATTTTTACGAAATTGAAGTCTTTTGATTTTCCAGCATAGATTCCCTATAATTTCATATGTATTCAGTTAATTGCCAAAATACTTCAATTTAAATCCAATTTTCTATTTTTTTTATACTTTAAAGAGCAATCTAAAATAAAATCGATGGATGCAGCCTTGAAGTGGTGGAACTACATATTCAGGAAAATAATAAAATGTTTAGTAAAGAATCCACTTTAGTAACTCTCACAGAACAGACGACCGGATTCGACTAACACTTAGTCATTATCAGGTCAAGAATAAGGGCACTACAACGTATATATAGGGAATGGAGAATGGAGAAAACAGGAGAGGGGGAATGAAGGGGGGCTCTTAAACGGTACGTTTTGGGGTGTGGGCGGAGGGGGAAGAAGGCGGTTGGGGTAATTGTTCATCAAGGGAAAGACAGAGGGAAGGAGCGGGGAATGGGTTTGAAAGAGATGTTCGTTAATAATGTCGTTGGTGTGGGTCTTCACATGGTGGACTAGTTTTAATTGTTCGAGAAGGTTGAGTCTCCAGCTTTTGTTTTCGAGATGCAATATGGTTGGACAATAATTGGCAGAATGTTTGTGATCAATGAGGTGTTTTGCAAAATGGGATTTTTGGGAGTTGGAAGTAAAGCAATGTAGGTGTTCTTTGCAACGGGTCTTAAAATTCCTTCCCGTTTGTCCAATGTAATATTTGTCGCAATCATTGCAACTTCATTTGTAAATGCCGCTTTTATGAAGATTTTCAATGTTATCTTTTCCATTGGAAAGAAAATGGCCTTAACTGGAGGTTTCATAGAAAGCGGGTCTTGATAAGTTTTTAGGGAGAAGATTCGCGATTTTAAGGGAAAGAGGACCTGTGTAAAAAAGGCGAAACCAGCGAGGTTTGGTTTCGTTCTCCGGAGAACGGCAGAAGATTTTATTGAGGGCCAATTTCTTTTGTTTACGGAAAAGGATAGTGTCTATTAAGGAAGGGGAACAACCGTTAGCAAGCGCAATATATTTAATAGTGTTAAGTTCTTTTTGGAAGGAGTAAGGGGAAAGAGGGATGTGCGTGAGGCGGTGTATCATCGAGTGGAAAGCGGCGTGTTTTTGGGAAGTGTGGTGTCTGAAGGAAACATGCAGTGTGTGGTTGGTGTATGTGAGTTTTCGGAAGATAGAAAATTCTAGGTTAAGGTTAAAGCGTCGAATGGTAAGATCTAGGAAGTTCAGAGATTGGTTTTCTTCCATTTCAAAGGTAAAGGTGATTGAGAGGTGAAGGTTGTTCAGGTGGGAGGCAAAATTACACAATTGTCTATTAGTACCATTCCAAATGCATTGGGAATGGTACTAATAGCAACAGACATTAGCCCAGAAGAGAACGCTACCATCGTGCGATTTAACCAATAGACTTTTGCGAGTGGTGTGCCCCCTTTCCGGAATACAGAGCGAACTAGTGGACTTCCGATCCGACAACGTCGCTGACAGGCAGGCGGGCAGTGACGTGCAGTGTCGAACCTGAGACAGAGAGAGAGAGAGAACGAGGAAGGACTTGGAGAGAGACGTGCCTTGAACCGGCCAGCGGAAGATTTCACTGCCAGTCGATTAATTTTCATATCATTTGTTATCCCTCCAAGTGGACAATTCTATTAAGTATCTTTGTATATTTCTGCTTTGTATAATGTCTCTCTAATATAGTTGTTATCATTTCCTTGTCATTTTACCATTGTGTTATATTTGATTTCCTGTTGGCAGCAGCAGTGTCACCGAAGAGGTATCGTATCGTTTTTCTATTTCAGGTGCTTAGCGGATTGCGAGAGATTAATTTAAAATGAGACAGTTGTGTCTCAAAAGTCTCGATCGTAAATTATTTTAAAATGTTAAAGACTAAAGGTCTACACATCGTATTCCGGCCGATTATGCGTTAATCAAATGCAAAAACGAAAACTTTCCTGATATCGTACTCATGCTTTTTCTGGAGACGATTACCCACTTAAAAACTGAAAGTCACGTCACTCGAGACTTAAATGTTTTTGTTCTTCCTGCGTTTTATTGCAAGGTTAGTGCAAATGCACTTGAAGCCCGAGTCTAACAATGCAAAAATTCTACATGAACAAGGCCGGCTGCTCTAGGAACCTCTTTTTTGAAATGTCGCAAAACCGGAGAAAATTGAATAAAAACTTAAAATATGAGCAAATAGCAATTAAACAACAGAATCAGCGGTAAGAATAAGAATATTCATTTAATTCTGAGTAAAATAGTATACATTTCGAGTCATTCTCAATCGTAAGATATTTTAAAATGTTAAATAATAAAGGTCTACACATCGTATTCTAGCCGATTACGTGTTAATCAAATGAAAAAACGAAAACTATCCTGGTATCGAACCCATGCCTTTCCGGGGGACGACTACCCACTTAGAACCTGCAAGAGTTCGCGCCGAGTATTCAGGTGAAAGATTCGTCGAAATCGAACCGACCGTTCTCGGTTTATTTGCGATCGTGCCGGAAGGTGACGCCACTCGAGGCTTCAGACGCAGGCGGGTAGGGCCGCAGAGACGCAGGAAGAGACACAGCGGTTATAATATATAAGATCTATAGTACTTATATTAGAAAGTAAAATTAAAATTTTTGGGTCTTAAAATGAACCACGTGTTTCAAAAGAGTCACCAATAAGTTTATTGTTAGATTTTAAATTTCCGGGTGATTATAGTAAAGATAGAAAGCCAGTATGATTACATTTCCCTACTAAAGCGGAACGAAAAAGAGGACACGCAGAAATAATGGTGTGAAACTGCCATTTATCAACATGCTTCTCTTAAAAATCCACTTCAACAGCTTGTTAATATTGTTCTATGATGTTAATTCCACTTTCGAATACTTATGTTGAAAGGATGTTTATTCTGACGAACTTAATTAAATGTAAAATAAAAACATCTCTGAAAACAAATATGCTGAATTCTTTATTAACCATCTGATGTGGGATGAAACATTGTGGAAAAAAATTGTTCCAACTATGAAATTCCCAAAGATATAATTTAACAAACAGGGGCTATGAAATCTTGCTCGTGTGAATGATATAAAAAAGATTTGAACGACCTGATAAATATTTTAAAATGTGGCTCGTACTTTGTTATTTAATGATGTAATTAAATTGTACATTATTGTACATCTTGTACATTTTATGAGATAATATTGCATGTTAACTTTATTATGCTTTCATGCGTGCAAATAATTATATTTAAAATGTTTATTAAGTTGAGAAAAACTTTGTAATAGAAAAAAGCTTTCAAAAAGTTAACACTGAATTTAAAGAAATTAAAAGTAATTAATAAAAACATGGTAATCAGATTTTATTACATATTTTGTTAGATTTGGTGATATTTAGTTTGTTTTATTAATTTACCCGGATATAGCTTTTTTCGGGTAGTTTCACCTGGTCCGTGTGGCTGTGAGTTGCCAGCACTAGGATAGAGGGAGGGAGAATGATAGGGAGAGAAGGAAGAGAATGGGATGAAGAGAGTTGGGAGAATGGGAGGGAGTGGGGGAAGAATGAAAGAGAGGAGGAGAGAATGAGAGGATGGGAAGTGCCTTAATTTTAATACTTTATATATGTATCTTTTATATATAATTACTCAATGTCTCCCCGTTCGTCTGTCCCCCCTTTTATCTCTTGAACAATCTGTCATACAGAAATGCTGTAAACGCCATTTTTTGCCAACTAGACCCCGGAAAAAATTATTTTCGTTTAGAGAAGTGTTCCAGGTTCGACTCCAGGAGACAATTATATTTTTCCATATGTTTACAAAGGAGTTTTGTATTTACTTCGTTCATTAAAATACGTAAATATAGACCGAATTTCTTCGTTTTCGCCTAATTTGTCGGATAAAATTATAAAATATCTTATTCTTGCAATATTTAGATGTTATAAGGAAGCATACGTCAGAAACACACGTTTCTTTTCGAAATTTGATGACTCTTTCGTACTCTTTCCGGGTGTTGCCAAGGCGACCCGCATTGTTGCCTCCGATTGAATTAGCGTCTATTAACCCTTCAAATAGACAAAAGAATTAAGTTATTCACTTCGCGCCTTTTATGAAGCATCAGCATTATAGTTGTAGCAACGTCAAACTTAATAGATTACAAAGTTTGTAATTGCAGATTATTATTATTCATTAAACTACGTGTCGACTGTGGGCATTTTTTACGATTGACCAAAAGAAAAAATCTTCTTTCTTTATTTCAATACTGGAATGTTACTTTTTTCCTAAGGGAGAAGCAATTAAATTTGCAAATATAAATTATAATAATAATGAAATTCAAAATTTCAGTTGTCTAATTTTATAAGGAGAAATGGGCTATTATTACTTTTAAACATGCAGATTACTGACTGTCTTCCCAACCACGAGTCCCACTAATTTTTGACGGCCAATTTCATTAGTATATTAATAACAGACTTAGGCCTCGATTCAAAACCGAACGGAAAGCCCAACACATTCCCTTTGGCTATAATAATCTACTACCCTGGAATTAGTCGTCAGGGCCGTATGAGATGCTATACATCTGCAGTGCACTTCGGCCAAGCAGGGAACTCGATAAATTACCTGGTGAAGAATACCAATTATGCGCAATTATGAAACAACATTTACCTTAATCGTCCACCAAAGAGTTTCTTTGTGATATTGAAAACATTAAAGGAAAACACTGCGATCCTTCTCAAGATTAACAAAAGAAGAAACTTGAATCGCATTCATCTAATATCATAAACATGGAATACGTTTGTGACACCTAGGAAAGTTTTTCACGGCCACAATACGTAACTCCTATCATCAACATCTAAAAATTTAAGGATAAACTGCCAATTTTAAGAGCTGGTGTATTGGGGGAGAAGGACAAATACTTACGACTATATTGTCTGTAGAAGGCACCTGTGTTGGCTGCTTTTCGCTTCAAGACTATCTCCACCATGCAGAGTCAATGCTTAATGAAGATGCTAGTTGATCCTCCCGCCCTGGAAGCCTCAGCGCCTTATTCCCTCTCAACGGATGACAATCAACTGAGCCCCTTAGCAAGAGGAAGGTTTCGCGAAGTTTCTGGTGTCACTGAGTCGCCACGACTCTTAAGTAGATAGGCACTTATCCAAGCAGAACAAAAAATGCAAACTATCGCTTTTTAGGATTACAGCGAGGCCTGAAGTCTTGACAAGCAAACACAGTCAGTGGTATCTTTTCGCTTCCGGTCCCTGTGTCTTAAAGCTGATTTTAATAATAATAAGAAATGAATATTTATCATTGCCGAACCATAAAGTGTGTTCATTTCCATTCACTAATAAACAGCGTATGGTGTAATTGAGCAATAAATATAAGTTTAGTGATACATAGGAGCGCGTAAAATAATTTCTGTTCTCGTATATCTTAAGTTAACTGTATAACTGTCCTGTTGCTGTGAAATGAAAGTGGTTTTGAAAATTCCAGAGACCTTAATTATGGAATAAAAATTTACCGCTTAAATATTTCCCATTGAGTTCCGTAAAAGATTTTGGAAATTATTTAAACGAATATTATTCAAAGCCGAAATTACTTGCAAAGGACAGTCATTACTTCCGATGTCACAAAGGTGAAAATCTTTATAAAGACAATGTTAAGTGACTGCTATTGCCACGTCCGGTGACACCTAGTGTTCAAAGTTTAATTTATATAGATATTTAAATATGAATTGAATTAATTTTTATTACATTAACCGACGTCGTTATTTTTGGGGCGAATATTTCTTGTAATAACATATATATATATATATATATATATATATATATATATATAATTTTATAATGAAAGTAGATTTTGCTCAATGAAAAATATATTAAAAGACGTAAACTTTTTGCTACCCCAGGTCATCATCATCATGAGGTGTTCTGCCTCAAGGCAGGTCCCTGGCACCAGCGTTGTCTCCACTCCTTTGTGTTCCTTGCCATTTCTTTCATTTCCTGATACCCTCCACTTTCTTTCAGGTCATCAAATATTTTTATTCTTCTACGTCCCCTTTTCCTTTCACCTTCGACTGATCCTTCCAACACCATCAATAATAAACCTTCTCCTCTCAAGATATGCCCTAACCAGTTACTTTTCCTCCTCTGAATTGTTTCAAGTAATCTTCTCTTCTCATTCACCCTTGTTAGTATTGCTTCATTCCTTATCCTAACCATCCAATTAACATTCTCCATCCTCCTCCACACCCACATTTCAAATGCCTCTAGCCTTTCTTTCTCTCTACTCTTTAGCGTCCATGTTTCACACCCATAAAGCAATACACTCCAAACATAGCACTTCACAAGACGTTTCTTTAGATTTAAATGCATTTTACTACATAGTACCCGTTTTTTCCTATTAAATGTTTCTTTTGCCATTGCTATTCTTGTTTTTATTTCTTTTTCACTTCTCCAGTCTTCAATTAGCATGCTTCCCAAATATCTATACTGTTTTACTTGCTCCACTCTTCCATCCTTTATTGACACATTCATGATCTCTCTATCCCCTATTCTCATCACCTTTGTTTTCTTTATGTTCATTTTCATTCCATATTCCATCATTCTGTCTTTTAGCTTTGTAACCATTTCCTGAATATGCCTCGTTTCATCTGCCAAAATTACCATGTCATCAGCAAACCTTATACAATTTATTATTCTACCCCCAATACTAATTCCTTTATCATTCCCTATTCCATTGTCAATCATTTCTTCAGCATATATATTGAACAGGGTTGGCGATAAGCAGCACCCTTGTCTTACTCCTCTTCCTAGATCATACCATTCGGTCTGTGTATCTTTTATCCTCATAGCTGCTTTCTGTTTCATATACAGCTCTTTAATTAACCTTCTATCTTTCCAGTCTACTTTTTTTGCTTTTAGTATTTCCTACCCCAGGTATATCTATGTTAAAAAAGTGAATCATATACAAAGGTACTTTTATTAGTGCATATAAATCAATATTTTTGTGACTTTTTCTGTATTGTATTGTAAGCACGACATTTATTTTCATGTAAGTTATAGACTTTCAGCAATATCTCATATTATTTCCTTGAGAATAACTCCTATCGCCACGCCATCATTAAGAAGCTTTCCTCACGCACTAAATCAGATTCTCCTCAATGTCCTGTCCTTTACAACCTTAATCGTTTCTTTATAACTAATCTGTTTTTCATCTATCGGATTAAGCATTTATTTTAATCTTTTTCCTTCAATTTTTTCAGCCATTACAGTAAGCGGGGAAGTCACGATCCATTAGTCTTCCTCTCTCTTATCAGTTGTATAGGTATTCTCTACATGTTCTTCTTTGCCCTTCCACCAATAGGCTGGTCTATTGCAGAGGAATTGATTTCACTGCAATATGTTTTAATGGAGTGATGTTTGTTGAGTGTAGTTTTTTTGTAGGAATGCAATCATTCTCCAAAATGCTGCATTAATACATGCATAGATTTTCAAGAATCCAGTAACCTTTTTTTACCGTCGGGACTATTGAATCATGAGACATTTGCTTCAATGTATTTCTCTTTTTGTTGAATTAAACTTTTCATATAATCACGATACAACTTCCTTCCACTTTAAACGTTCCATATATTCTCAGGAAAGGCATTTTCGTCAATAATTTCAAGCTTACACTCTTTGAATATTTAAAACTTAAAAATCTCAAATTTCTTAGTGATAAATTTGTCGTAATTTTCTTTCTACATAGAAAATAACGACTCGCATATTTTCACCGACTTTGGTCATTACCAGCAGAGCAAGTAATGAGGAAATGCTTTGACCTTTGTGACATCTACCAATTAATTGATATCAACTCGTGTCCCATCGTCTGGAAGTTAGCATAGCCCATTTTAAAACACCCTCAAAGCCGACAAGATGGAGATTGAGGACGTCTTTGAGCTCTGTGTCAGGTTCAAAGTTGGGATTTTACTAAGCAGTACACGTGCATAGTGAAAGAATAACTATCATTTTATGAAATATATTTATATCAATACGAATTGTAAGAAAGAAATATAGAAAGGGAGAGCAGGTGAAACTGAAAAGAATATCTGACTTAGAGCATAGATTATAGTAAAATATAAATGCGATAAAATATATTTATTAGGACCAAAATAACACAGTGGAATACAATTTTTTAAAAATTCATTAAATGGCATAAAAAGATAAATAGAATAAGCCACATAAACAAATACGTACTTAAACAAATAATGGATAGAAATGTTACAACGTTAAAAATAAAAACATTGACATTTTGAAACATTAACGATAATGGAAGTAACAAAGCTTAAAATCGATGAAAAAAACCAGCAGCATGAGAGCGGATTTAGGATTAGATTAAAGCAACGTGTATATCATTTGATAACATCGACATAATATGTTCAAGAAATATAATGAATTTATTTAAAGCAAAAATTAATTACGAAAAAACATCCTTTGAATTTAATTAAAAGGAATAATAACATAAAAAAGAGAAGCAATTAACGTAAAATTACAGTATGTTATGTATTTTCGAAACCGTATTTTATAAGGACATGGAGGAGTGACTGGAAACCAGGATAAAGATTCGTCCATGACTGGTAATCATGCCTAGATCTTCCGCTGGCCGAACATATATTTTACCGCTGAACTGTATATGAATACTTCTCCTGAAATGAGATTGTTGCTATGAATCAATTATTAAAATGGGATATTTATATAAAAGAGTCACATTATTTAAGAGAGAAGAGTAATCAAGGTTCTGCAACTCGACACTTGCCTTTCAGGAAGTTCCTGATGACCGACCTTATATCCTCCAGGATGATTCCCTTTCATCGTTTTTGAAATTCTGGGGTCCAATCCTGCTGCCCTGGAAGTAGACATATATGACCCTCTCTATTTCCCCTACATCGATTCCGTGTTGACGCAAGATGTCGGTCATGTCCTTGTATTCCGGGCTGTTGTAGACGAATTCCACGAGTTTCTGGAACTCGGGAGCGCGAAGTTTAGCGACAAATTCCTGGAAGTCCGGGTCGGGAAGGCACACATTGTAAAACCAGTTCTTGATATCGTCAATGGGAAGGATGGCCAGGATGTCCTTGACCATGCGGATGATGCCGGATTCCGCCCTTGCGAAGCGTCTGCGCATATGTACTGGTGGAAGGCCTAAAATCTCGAGGAGCATATTTTCCAAGTAGACGACGTCCAAACCTGCATCCGTAAGGTACTGTATGAACTGTAGGTGCAATTGAGATTAGAGATTAATGACTTAGGTCCAAGGGAAGGGAGTTTTGATATGACAACAATGAATCAAATATAGCAATACGTACCTCTTGAAACTCAGGCATTGCCTTGACTCTGTCAACGAGGCCTTTGAATTCGTCGGATAGCAAGAATTCATAAGCTTGCTTAACGTCAGGATCGTTGGCACGGTAATCGTCCGCGATAGCCTGCATTTGATCGAAGGGGAGGAAAGCGGCGAACTGGTGGAGTAGGTCGTCGAGGTTCTGAGTTCCGATCCTGCTGCCGGCGAAAAAATCCATGATAACCTTCTCGATGGCTTCAACGTCGATTCCCTGTTCGCGCATTATGTCGGTCATGTGCTTGTATTCCGGGCTATTGTAAACGAATTCCACGAGTTTCTGGAACTCGGGAGCGCGAAGTCGAGCGAGAAAAGCCTGAAAGTCCGGATCGGGAAGGCACACGTTGTAAAACCAGTTCTTGATATCATCAATGGGAAGGATGGCCAGGATGTCCTTGATCATGCGGATGATGCCGGATTCCGCCCTTGCGAGATGTCTGTACTTGGATATTGGCGGGAGCCCCAAAATCTTGTTGACGATGTTTACCCAGTAGTCGACGTCCAAACCGGAATCCGTAAGGTACTGTATGAACTGAAGGTGAAATTCAGATTAGAGGTCAATGGCTGAGGTTCATGTGGAGAGAGTTTCGATTTGAGAGCAATGAATAAAATTTAACAAACATACCTCTTGGAACTCTGGCATTGCTTTGATCTGGTCAACGAGGCCCTGGAATTCGGCGGATAGCAGGAATTCATAAGCTTGCTTAACGTCAGGATCGTTGGCACGGTAATCGTCCGCGATAGCCTGCATTTGATCGAAGGGGAGGAAAGCGGCGAACTGGTGGAGTAGGTCGTCGAGGGTCTGAGTACCGATCCTGCTGCCGGCGAAAAAATCCGCGATGACCTTCTCGATGGCCTCAACGTCGATTCCCTGTTCGCGCATTATGTCGGTCATGTGCTTGTATTCCGGGCTGTTGTAAATGAATTCCACGAGTTTCTGGAACTCGGGAGCGCGAAGTCGAGCGAGAAAAGCCTGAAAGTCCGGATCGGGAAGGCACACGTTGTAAAACCAGTTCTTGATATCATCAATGGGAAGGATGGCCAGGATGTCCTTGATCATGCGGATGATGCCGGATTCCGCCCTTGCGAGATGTCTGTATTTGGAAATTGGCGGGAGCCCCAAAATCTTGTTGACGATGTTTACCCAGTAGTCGACGTCCAAACCGGAATCCGTAAGGTACTGTATGAACTGAAGGTGAAATTCAGATTAGAGGTCAATGACTGAGGTTCATGTGGAGAGAGTTTCGATTTGAGAGCAATGAATAAAATTTAACAAACATACCTCTTGGAACTCTGGCATTGACTTTATCTGGTCAACGAGGCCCTGGAATTCGTCGGATAGCAGGAATTCATAAGCTTGCTTAACGTCAGGATCGTTGGCACGGTAATCGTCCGCGATAGCCTGCATTTGGTCGAAGGGGAGGAAAGCGGCGAACTGGTGGAGTAGGTCGTCGAGGTTCCGAAGCCTGATTCTTCTGCTGCTGAAAAGGTCACTGGTTATCTGTTTGGGCCAGATGTTTAGATTCGGATGGCCGATTCTTCTGTCATTAAAAAAGTCCCGGATGACCTTCTCTATTGCCGTAACGTCGATTCCTTGCTGGCGCATGATGTCGGTCATATGCTTGTACTCCTCGCTGTTGTAGATGACATCCATGAGTTTCTGGAAATTCGGAGAGCGAATTCTTTCCAGGAATGCCTGGAAATCCGGGTCGGGCAGACACACGTTGTAAAACCAGTCCTTCATTTTGTCAGTGGGAAGAGTAACTAATATTTCCTCGATCATGCGGATGATGCCAGATTCCGCCCTAGCGAAGCGTCTGATCATAGGTACTGGCGGGAAGCCGAAAAGCTTGAGGATCATATTTTCCAAGTATACAACGTCCAAACCGGAATCCGTAAGGTACTGGATGTACTGCATTGGCAATAGAGATTAAAGATCAATGACTGAGGTTCATGGTGAGAGAGGTTCTATTCGACTACCATGAATCAATTATAGGAAACCTACCTCTTTAAACTCAGGTAACGCCTTGACGCTGGCGATGAGGCTCTGGAATTTGTCGGACAGCAAGAAGGCATATGCTTGCTGTACATCAGGATCCTTCTCCCGATATTTTCTCACGATAGCCTGACATTCTTGCAATGGTATCATAGAGATGAACTGGTGGATAAGGTCGTCAAGGTTCCGAAGCCCGGTCCTGTTGCCGCTGATAAAGTCACTGGTGACCTGCTTGAATAGGACGTTTAGATTCCGAAGGCCGATCGTGTGGCCATGGAAATAGTCACTTATGACCCTCTCGATTTCCTTTACGTCGATTCCGTGGTGGCGCAAGTTGTCGATCATGTCCTTATATTTCTGGCTGTTGTAGACGAGATCTACGCGTTTCTTGAATTCTGGTGAGCGAATCCTTTCGTAGAATGCCCGAAAATCTGGGTTGAACAAGGTCTTGAATTTGAACCATTCTCTCATTTCGGCAATGGGAAGCACACCTAAGATTTCCTGAACCATTCCAATGACTCCGGACCCTCGTACGATGCGGTTGTTGTGGAAACTTCTCTCTGCGACTGGCGTCGGCCTAAGCATTTTCCTGACGATATTCTCTAAGCTCTCAACGTCAATTCCGGAATCGTACAAATATTCCAAAAGCTACGAAAAAATAACACAAAAAAAATATATGGTTATTAGCTGCAGACCAACAGGTGCATTTTAAATTTCATACATTTTCGAAGTCCGCATTTATTTCCATGTTTATGAAAGTTTTCATTCCTGCACATTTGTAAAACACGAGCTAAAAACTTATTGTAATAAATATTATTTTTCACCTAAAGATGTAGAAAGGATCTTATTTGACTGTATTTAGAGATGAATGTAGATGGGACAATCAACAAATGTAATGTTACAATTTACTACGGTAAAAAAATATTCAGTAAAAGAAAATATATTACAACTTTCGTATGTCGTACATACTCTTCAAAATATATATTAAGATAGAGTTTCATTAATGTAAATAGTTGCCATAATCAAAGTTAAGGACAATATAATTTTCTATAAAGTTTGAAATGTTTATCGTGGAGCAGGTTATTTTAGAGATATAATGTCTCGATTTTCCGTCAGAATTTACGAATGTTCAGTACATAGTGTTTCGCTAGCTTTATTTCCGTTATGATTAATTTTTTAAATTGTTGATAGTAACGGCAGCGCTGCCAACGGCAATTCAAATCGCTATCAAAATTGTCACTATAAAATCGAGCGTAAACTTTTGTAAACGAATTTTCTAGTAAATATTGATGTCGATACCAGCTAGAACAACGGTAATTTTAACCTGCACTATATAGCGCAATAATGTGATCTTGACAAGACGGAAAAGTGTCTTCAACAAAAGGAATTGACAAAGATTTCAAAGGAGTTTTTATGCTATTTATGTACAAAATGTTATGGAAAGTTTGTGCGGTTCCCGAATTTTTATCCCCAAAACTACAATTCGTAAGTATGTACTCACGAAATTGTTCGTGGAAAATGTTGTCTTCTATGCAAATGCATTTTTAAATTGATACCTTACATTTCATATTAGAGCTAGGAAGAGAAAAATATGGCTTTAAATTAGGCACTGTTTTCTTTTTCTCTCGCCAAATAAACCACGAAAACAAAGAAGTAGAAAGATAAATAGTTGCTAAATGAACATTTCTTTTACTTACACGAGTAACATAATTTTCTGACCGTAAATCTATACCTGACCTACCCAAAAACTCCAACCCAAACCGAAGAGCGCTAAAACAAGAGGCAAACGCTGTATTAAAGCTTAAAACCATATCTAATCCACCCACCGCCTCCATCACTACCCAAGGGGCAGGGAATATAATTCACTATAGCCCATTTATTATGCAACTCAATCAAACCCAATTTGGGATAATCATCAATACCGGATTTGGGAATTAGCAGTCAATTTCTTTTGTTAGGGGAAAAGGAAACTTCTTTTGGCGGGGGGATAAAGAAACTACCTTTAATTATTGCTTGGCGTATTATGTTATTTAACTAGATACTAATATGTTTATTTAAATACTTATATTAAGTGGAAGTTCTAATTGACAGATGCAGTTCAAAACTGTAATATGGCGATAAAATGTTAATATGAATCACACTTACTTAATTTAATCAAAACCTTTTAAGCTGTTAAATATATGAATGTCATGAATGACGGAAGGACGAATATACGAGACGTTCCAATAAGACCTTCCACTACTATCCCTTCGGTAGAAAAGAACGTCTAATAATACGATAAGCATTAGCATTCTGTTATCCATAGAAACAAAAACAATATCTTTTATTTATGTTATTTACAATCTGAAAATGGATTGACTTTAAAAATGTGAAACCTATTCATAATGTTTATAACTTACGATTGTAACTTTTGACATTTGTTTTAGAAGTAGCTATTGTCAGCACCAAGTTGTGAATATTATGTCAGTAAAGCTTTACAAAGAAAACAATAAGAATGAGAATAAGCTTTAAATAAAAATTGCACTTCAACTATAAAAATTAAAATGTAAAAGCATATCTCTCAGATTTTATTGCACGTAGTCTGCATAATCTTTCTCTTTCTCATCTTGGATTTCGGAATAGTCTACAGCAAGGGTTACCAAAGCGTTACCCGCGGGCGCCATGGCGCCCGCAAAGGTAGGCTGTGCCCTAAAATATTTTGTTCATTTTCCTTATATGATGAGCGTCCACAGAATCTAGAAAGTACTAACCTAAAAAAACTTCACGACTTAGGGGCATATGGATTATCAGACGTAGTCGAGATTAAAGACAGAGTACAATAAACCGATCATATTGTTTTGTTCCGCGCCCGTGTCAGCTCATTATGGATCCTTTAGACATAAGAGATCTTAGAAAGGGTATGGAAGACCGAATGAAGTGTGACTGTCTGGTATGACAAATGCCGATTTTCTATTTTTTGGACGTTTGCCGTTAAAATATATCAAATTTAAGTTTGTCAAAGCAAATTTAATAATCCTGATGAATAATTTCATAGAAAATTTAGTAGTGAAAAATCAACGGCAATTCATTTTCGTCGATTTTGAAATTTGACGTATTCGATATTTATCGAGTTTAATCGAATCCTACCAAGTCTAATTATAAATATAACTACGAGCTGAGTTATAAGTGTTGAGCGAAGGTAGGGGGAGGGGAGGGGGGTAAACTATCGGTACTCGCCGCTTTCGCTTTCGCTCTTGCCAACATATCAGTTGGGAACCCCTGGTCTACAGCGTTGTAGCAGAGACCTTTTCTAAACCAGGCACACAGCCCAACTATAGCAAAAAACACAATTGAAGGTATTTTTGTAGGATGTTACAATAGTTTAGCGAGGTTATGGTAAGTAAATACTTATCCACGAATACGAGTTACAGCTGACGACATATCGAACGGTAAACAAGATTATATATATAATATATATATATATATATATATATATATATATATATATATATATATATCTTTTATATTGTGCGCGACCGGCGGACAGAAAGCAATGAGAAGTGGGGAAGAATCCTATCCTGTAATAAGAATAAACGCTGACAAAAGAGTCCTCCAGATCTATAAATCAACGGATAACGAACTCGAGAAAAGGCACTAAGATGACCTGGGATGGGAGACGAATTTGAGTTATAAAATTAAGGAAAGGAAAAGCGCGTGGTCTTTTAGTCCCGTAAGGGTTAAAGGAGATCAACAATGCAAATCCATTTAAATAAAATTTTATGACTTAGGATTTGTTAACATTGTTGTTATCCAGTTTACTTTATACTTCGGATAAGTTCAGTTGCTATATCAATTTCTGCGAGTAAGGATTTGCCGTTTAACGTGGACTGTATACTACCATAACGAGTTAACGCGTTGAGAAATCAAGGAACACATCTGCTTTGGTGTCTTTCTTCATCGTTTTTATTCAATAACTATTGTAAATACCCATCAAAATGGCGAGTATGTGTGAGTTAAATATTAAGCTAAAATAAAACTCAAATAAATTAAGGAAATCAATTTTTATATGCAATAAAAAGTAAACAATAAATAGAAAACTTCGGATACTCCAGAAAATAAAAATAGTTTTTGGCAAATAAAACTTTCGTAGTGAAGAAATATTAATGAAGATTAGATAAACATTACGCTACCCAACTCTATTATTTCCAAAATATTTTTTACTTTCTGGAGCATACAAGTATGTGAATTGTAGAATTATTTCTTGCTTTATAGTGTATGCACAACCTAATTTAATCCGCTGCCAAGTAGAAATTATATATTTAAAATATTTATATAGTTAAAACTGTGCTGATTTATATGTTTCTTTCTTTGTTTTAGTTTTTATTCGTATCGATGTTCTGCTTCTTTTCTCTTATGAAACACAGCATGTACATGAAGATAAATTAAATGCATTTACTCACCAGAATTCAGCAAATATAATACAATTTTTTTTTCTTTTGATGGAATGGAGGATTTTTTAGGCTATTTGTTGTAGCAACAAAAATGAACAATCCCTATAAACCTTTTTGCATAATTTATATAATGTGTTTTTTCATTCGGAAATTAAATGAGCGATTGCAGCATTTAAATCCGAATCAAATAATAAGATTGCGTTCATAACTTGGGGTAATTACACAATTTTCGTTCCCATATAACTGACGCGCTAGACTTCTAGTATATGCATGTATATATGGAATTGCTTGCGGGAACAAATATGCATTAATTTAAGTGTTTTTATGGAAAAGTGCTCGATGGCATTTAGACAGTCGGATTATAATTTTAAAATCGTAATTTTTTTAGATTAATTCTGTCAATCCAATTGTTTAGTGGGAACAGTTTTGATATAAGTCAACACAGGCGGATGTAGCGCCTTATGTGGCGATAAATTGAACTACTTGTGATCAGTTAATCGGTATTTTAGATAACAACGGCGGTAATTTACAAAACAGTCGAAAGTGAACGGTAGCTAAATAAGGAGGATGGGTTCTATTCTGTCATACCTCCACTCCGATTATGTGCTTTAGGTATATTTTCTGTTTTACCTTCCCCCTAGGTTTATTTTCTATTTTACCGCCTCTAATTACATACTTATCAGATATAATTATTTAATTTTTACGATGGAGAGTGTAAATGTGAACGTGGAAGGAAAACCAAGTCGCCCCCTTAAGCCCCTGCATCCCCGCGGGTAGGGATAAGTCAAACACTACGTCTGTGTTGATTTATACCAAATCTCACCCGTTTAATGGCCAATCAAGTTTCAATAATCATGGCTAACTTATTTACGAACTACTGACTATATTTCATTTATCTAAGGAAGCTAAATATATTTGCCACGATACATTTTTACGTTATTCTCGTCGAAATCGTTCATAGGCTTATTTATTTGAAAAGAATCTAAGTGAATAGTATTCAAAATGATCGATGCTTGTAATTTTTGTTACAAGCTAGTGATTACTCGAAAATGTTCTCACCTCCTTATACTCCGGCATCCTCTTGAAAGTCGCCAGTATGTTGGTGAATTCCTTCGACTGTAGGAACTCGCTCGCCAGCTGGATATCTGGGTCTTCGTCCAAATGCTTTTTAACAACATTTTGGCATTTTTCAAAGGGAATGAATCTTACAGATTCCTGCACGATGTCAGTATGGATCCTTTTGGTCATATGTTGGGGTTTGAACACTATTCTCTCTTTGGATTAAAATAATTAGTGAAACAATCGTCAGTTCGTTTAAATTTTATAGGACATTTAATTTATTTCTGAATCGTAGCATTTTTTTGACACAGTAGTTTGATGCTATCGAGGAATGAGATAAAACATGTATAGCGAAGGTTCAAAAATATTATTTTTCTAATGGGAAGATATCTCTTTCTTTATTTAGAAACCTTCTCCTAAGAGGAAGCACCAGTGCATTGCAATGTGACTTTACTTTAAATATATTACTATTTTATTGGTCATCACTCAAAATTAATGAAAAATCAAATATAGATATTGAGAGAACATTTTAAAACAAAATAAATAAATTTGCATAACTTACCACTAAATATGAAAGAACTGCTCGTCACTCTTAAGGCGGCAAGGAGGATGAGTACTACCTTCATCTAGAAGTATTGAAAGATAATTTGTAGTCGCAGCATTTTCTATGTATTGTAACATAAAAAAACAAGATGATCCAAACGGAACTTATGATGCCTAATTTTCATATGATTATTTATTTAATACATATATTGGCTTCGATAGCTTTAATATCACCGCGAATGAGTGCACTTTGCGTTCCTAAATTCCATAATTTAGCATTATAAAATATTACAAATGAATTCGAACGGAAAACTAATTTGATCAGGCGTATTTGTGTGACAAAAATAACGCGCGTATGCACTATGCCAGCGTTTCCCAAACGGTGGTTCGCGTACACCAAGGGGTTTGCGAAATAAATCTGAGGGGTTCGCGAGAAACATTTGGTAATGGGGTATTTTTCACTTTCACGGTTCTACCATTCTTACAATTATTTTAATTTCTTTCAAATTGGTTGCATGATTTTATTTTTAATTTTTTCTTATGCTTCAGTAATTATATTTGAATTTTACCGGGAACTAACTAGAAACTGATGACAGTATATCAGAGATTCTGATTTTATTGTAAATGTTTACATACTACGTGCTATAAAAAGATTTTATTTTTAATGAATTAAACTCGTTCAGAAAGATTAGCTTAACAAATTTACTCTTCAATATATGTGGTTCGGCACCAAAACGGTTACAACTCATGGGGTTCGCGAATATAAAAGATTAATCCAAGGGGTTCGCGACGAGAAATAGGTTCAATTGGTTCGCGAAGTAAAAAAGTTTGGGAACCGCTGCACGAGACTATACCGGTTCCGAGGAAAATGGGAAACTTAAGAAGAAAAGAAAATAAGTTCTGACTCAGGGAATAGTATGGTAAGACTGTTTCCTCACAAGACTAAGCCAGATAATTATGATTAGTATAAACGTTTTTATTGAAAGCGAACGCGTTAAACATGATTCAGTCATGATATTGAATAGAGTAAATAAAGTAAGTAAATCTATTGGTGGTCATAATCTCTACGCCCTGATTACCCACTCCGTGTATACAGAGGTCAGGGGACTAAGCTTCTCTGTCCATAAGATGGATCTGGGAAGTACGTAACCGATGGTTTTCAACCAGAACGGCAAATAATATTGCAACGTAGGCACCGCTGACAGCCTACATTGTGAATATCCGGTGTGCTCACTTCTCAATATAATCCTAATATTGGAATTTGTATATACGAGTACTATGTCATTATCGTTCGAGATTCGAAGCAGCCCAGTGAATTTATTTTGCATCTCAATTAAATTAAAATTTTATAATAATTGCATTTATTTTTTTCTAGGGGAAAAAGGCACATCATAAATCAGGGTGGTACTACGAATCCTAACTTTTGAGATCTCGTTATATTTGATTGCCTAACTTAATTTTCTTTCCCTCCGCATGCAATGGTACTGTAGTCACGTGACACTAAAACCACCAGAAAGCTTTGTAGTATTTTGAAATACATTTATAAAAAGAGCGCCCACAAACATTTTTGATTTCCACTGCATTACATTAATATCGCATAAAACATTAAAATATAAAAGTACGAGTATATAATACTTGCAAATCCGCAAAACGTAATTTGAACAGGAAGTTTTTATAGAAATGTTTGTCATTAATTTTTATATTGCTGCCATCTCTTTGCCATACAAGTAATTGATATAAATTTCCACTTGACCTTAAAAGCAGGAAAGTTAGAGCCAATAGAAATATTCTCCATCAGGAAGCTCTGTAGTATTTTGGAATATATTTCTAAAAGGTAAACCAACACATATTTTTTATTTCCATTGCATTAATTTACCATGCCGGGAGGCAGTAAGCACATATTTTATTGATGCTGCAAGCAACGGTGCAATAACCAGCTAGTCTTCAATAAATCCTATGATAGAGATTGATTTAAGTCTTTAGGCACATATATTTGACAAATGTGTACATATTTATTCAAATTTTCCAAAAATTTATGACTTAGAATCATCTAGTTTCCGATTTGAAATCTTGACTTTCGACTTTAATCACTCACATAAAACCGTATAAAATGAATTCTGCAGTCAGGTAAATGAAAATAATTTTTTTCTTCAACAATACAGAAATGAGTGTTTTCCATGATATAACGTGTACTCTAAATTTTTGAGGTGAAATTGAAGAAAAATTACAAGATAAAGTATAAAATCAATGAATGTAGCCTTCACGTGGTGGAACTCCATATTCAGGGAAGAATAAATGTACAACATAGTACTTCCTAAAGAATCCACTTTAATAACAGACGGAACACCCGTTTCGACTAACACCTGATGATGACTATATGTTAGTGGAAACCGGTCGTCCGTTCTGTTACTAAAGTGAAATCTTTACAAAGTACTACATTTATTCTTCAAAGATTAAGTAGATTTAAAATGTTAGAAAAATTGTATAATAACATTTTAAATACTAAAAGTTAATTTCGAAGTATCTTAATTATCTAGTCATTCGCGAAATATTTGCCGAGCGTATATTAACGGGAGCGAGTAAAAATGGCATTTCCATCGATATAATAACCGACAAAATCCGTGAAGTTCTATCCGACACAAAATATCTGTTAACGGCCATGTTTCAGGATGATTGCATGAGAAGTCACGCAGCTTCGAGGGAACTTCAGACAGCCGGAAAGAAAGACGACTAAAGGAACACAGCCGTGAAGTTTTGGGGAAGAAAGACTGGAAAATATCAGTATTACCTTGTATTGCCGTAGATGCCAAGATCCTCCTCCGAGATAGTCAACTTCTTCGCAAGATTAAAGAAGCTATATTGATAGAGAAGATATATAGCTGTTGAAAACTCTCTCTCGATATGAACTTTATTTAGCTGAAAGTGAAAAAGAAAACGATCACACTAATGAAATTGTATATATAGGATCGTAAAAAAATACTTACAATGGCTTTTTTCTGGCGAGGAAATCTGTTTCGCCGACGAAAAATTGTAAGTTTTAATCTAATATGCGGCGTCAATGTACAAAACGTTCCACCATTTTGACCAACAGCCGTGGAAGTATCAGGTCCTATTTCACTCGGAAGGTTAGGCACAGCATCTGGTGTCACTCAATCGCAACGTCTTTTAAATAGGTGGGCACTTACCCTAGCAAAACTAAAGCTGCAAGCTGTCGTTTTTTTACGGAGGCGTGCGGGAACTGAAACCTTGGTAAACCAACACCCACCTAGAGGAATGTTTCAGCATCCGGCCCGCGGATGTCGCTGATTTAACTAAAAAAATATTTGCTATATTCCTAAAGCAGCGTTTCTCGACTGGGATGTCGCACCATGCCGAGGTACCGCTCCACGCCGGGATGACGCAGCTGGTTCTTAATGGTCCCGCGATAGCCATCGTTATGTAACGTAATAAATAAATGAATGAGTTAGGAAATTTGATCGATCACTGGGGCAGTAGTGTTTGCTCTGATACATTGATGTATACTACCCAAACACGTTTTGATACTCGTAGGCATGAATACGACGATAGAGGAAAGATGCACGCATCATGCGTGCGTACACGCGAGGCAGAGGCGTTCTTTACGATTTAAGCTATCATGTCAAAAAGATAAATACTAATGAATTAGTATAATTTCTAACAAATGAAAAATGATACGCCGGTTGTGATGCTTAGGAAATATCGGATTTTTGATTCACCAATTTATTTCCTATTCGGTTGTACTTAATAAAACAAACAAAAATTATTTAAACTTACCTCACTCGAATTGTAGTAACACAATCTTTATGTTCACGTTCATACCTTCTTCGTAAATTATCCAGTTCTTTTCATTTACAAAGACTGTGTATACGTAAAGAAAATAGGCGTATTTACGTTCATTTCTTCGTCGTAGATAATCCATTTTTCTTCATTTATGAAATGTTGCGTGCACACGAAAAAAATTTAAACTAATTAGTTATTTATAGGAGATATTGCTTATTTCAGTTACCACGAAGATTGTTTTCGTTGACAACAATTAAAAAACACGGAAATATTTTTCCAAGTTCAAAGTGATTTAGGACTCTCTCGTTTGATTTTCTTGAAATAGGCCACTCCTCCTACAAAAATGTATTGAACAAAACATATGCTATTTCACTAGTTCTGCCATATATTTTGAACAATACACATAAAGAAAAGTTCATTTTTTGTCAACAGTAAAGTGACACTCCCGATTAGGCCACGTAAACCATTCATTATAATGTTATTAGTTTCTTTGCCCCTATGTCCGAAATACCAAATTTCATCAACATCCACCCAGTAGTTTGCGAGATGCGGAATGGGACGTTTCAGCGCCGCCGTTTCGCCGCAGGGACAGTTCAGCGCCGTCGTTTCACCGCAGGGACGCTTCAGCGCAGGCCGTTTCAGCGCAGGCCGTTTGATCATAAGTAGATAAATTACTATTCTATTTCTTTATAGATACAGATACAGTTATACGTGCAGTTACATGTATACGTGCTATTAGAAATAAATACTTTTATTGCTTTAGATGAAATTATTTGAATGATCTATTAATAGATATTTTCTCATTTTTACATTAAAATTGTATTCACACTTAAAATTATTGCTTGTAATTACATATTAATTTACATGCGCTATCATTATATATTGACGTTTCTTACAGAGGAGGAGGATATAACATATATATAATGATAACATATAGGAGGATACTAATGTTTAAGCACTTCCAGATGAGCTGGAGATTCGAAATGTTTTTCTTAGGTAGGATTATGTGCAAAACCGACTAGAAAAAACGAAAATTTTGAAAAAGTTCAACAATACGGCCGCTAAAAATTCTAAATTGTTTAAAAAAATTTTCAAGGTTTACTTATTTCCGAATGTGCTACGGAAGTGAAATTTTTTATAGGTAGAAGTAGTAAAAAAAACGCTGTATAATTTTTTTTATTTTAAAATTATATTTCTTGTATTAAATTTAAACATAGTAAAATTTACTTTGTTCTGCAGATTTAAACTTTCAATCAAACATAAAACATAGACTTATAAACTATAAATTAAAATTGAAGGATTGAGAGAAAAAAATCAGTTGGCGACCCTACGTTTGAGAACCAATGTATTAGACTATACCGAATCCGAGACCAACAATATTTGCTGACATGGAAAAACTCTCGTAATGAGTGACAAAGGCTGAAAAACTCCAGTAGTTATGCGAAATTCGACAAAATCCGATCGATATGAAAAATTCTACGATATAAATTAGAATCTTCATTCCTTTACTCAGAGAATAGTACAAATCCCGCCCCGATATTACAATTCTAAGATATTTTAATGTGTATGAGAAAATTACCCTGCACGATGGATTTCAGATTTCCCATGTAAATCAAATGGAAAGGATATTTCCTGGAATACATTATTCAAATAATTTCATCTAAAGCAATTAAAGTAATTATTTCTAATAGCTCGTATGCATGTAACTGCACGTATAACTGTATCTGTATCTATAAAGAAATAGAATAGTAATTTATCTACTTATGATCAAACGGACTGCGCTGAACTGTCCCTGCGGTGAAATGGCGGCGCTGAACTGGCTGCGATGGAAAGACGGCGCTGAAACGTGCCTGACCCCTGAGATGAAACGTGGGGACGGACGGACACGACCTGACCATAAGGCGTTCTATTTTACTTTTTGTAAAGAACGCCTAAAAATAATAGCGAATCGGAATTTGTAAACTAATTAGACTTACAATTCTTTAAATTGCTGTAAAACATGTGGTAGAATACTCGAATAAAAGGGTCTGCTGAAAATATGTAAATGCTAGACTAAACTTTGGCCGAAATTGGTCCACTGAAAATTGAGCTAATGCCATTTTTCTATATTTCCAAGTATCGCTTTTAAGCTTTCATTAAGAAAAATATTTGTTATTATTAAAATTGTAAACATAATAAAATAAATTTCTACAACTTCGTTTTGAATAATTTTCTCGAACCGTTTCATTGTATATATTTCGGTTATCCTTCTGAATTTGTTCAGTACATTGAATGTCGCTATGTAAGAGCTTTGTTTCCGTTTCCAAGATATAATTTTTGATTTTTTGATAGCGACGCCAACGCTGACAACTGCAATTGATATTTAGTTATCAATAGTAAACATAACAATTTGGTTTACATATTGTTTTTCCATGTGAAAAGTAATTCAATATATTTTCTATTGTGAAAATTATTGAAAATGTTTAAAAATTATTCACGGGTGCAATTGTCGATACGTATTCTTGAGGACGCTGTGATCGAAACCAACTTGAAAGCAATATCGCAATTATATTCATTACTCTGTATGTAGGAAGCCATGTGTTGAGCCTATCAGATTTTTTCTTCTTGCTGTGTCTGAAAAATTGTCCGAAAAGCTTAACAAGCCATTCATTCGGTCATTCCAGCTTGCCGATGGCGATGATTCTGCACTTTGGCAGTAAACGATAACCGGATATCCTCAAAAAATATCTCGCTCTAGTTGTCTTAACTTTTATTCTCTATTAAGTGTATTTCATTAATTCTATTTATGGTAAGTGCTCCGAGATTATATTACTGAATCCAAATAATGTGAAATCCCCTCGATGAACCCAAAATGTTTTATTGATTAAAATGAAAATAAATTTTCTTTCATTTCATATCTTTCTTATCTCCATCTTCTAATAAATCCCAAGCAAAACATCACTTATTTTCCTTGCTTCGGCCGATACGGCGATTATAACAGCAAACAACAAATAAGAAATAAAAATTTTCCCTCCCAAGCTGTGATATGTGAGGTATAGGTAAAAAAAATAATTCGGATAGAAGATAACATTTACAACTCAAAAGCCTGCGAGACCACATAATTACGACATAGTTTCGTAGTTAAAAAATCACGAACTGTCCAATCTTTCGATACCGTTTCATGAGTATTTCCCATAGAGAAATGCATTGAAATCTGTTCGTATTGCATTTATGGAGTATACTTTTTCTTCTTGTTAGTGTTAGTTATAGTGTAAAATAATATCTGTAAGAATCGTCGTTAGTTGTAGTGTAGAATAATATTTGCAGGAATCGTCGTAGGAATTCGAGATTTGAAACAACAACCACATAAAAGATAAAAAACTTATTTTTCCAGCCATCGATTTTTAACACGAGTCAAATAGGTTCACATATGTGTTTTTAACGCCTAAATTTGACGTAATTTCACGTTACCATCTCTCATCGTCTACGTGATTTGCATTGTTGTCGGTTTCATGTCATTGCGCATGATTGACTGGGATTGTAATTTCGCGTCACATCCCTCCATATATTCTCGAAATTTCGACGTTATTTTGAATTTCAAACAATATTTTGATAACGATAAACAATACCACGATATGGAAAATAAATAAATATGCCGTTATTCTTTTAATAAGTTTATAATCCTGAGTTAATGCAGAAAAATAAAGTTTATCATAATTTATTTCAATTAAACAATGTACTAAAAATATAGTTTTAGGCATATTAAAGTGGTCTAGTATTATGTTTATCAATTTAATGGCCATTCTGTAAGTAAAATTTTCCCCAGATCACATCATACAAAAATTCCCTAAACGAAGGAAAAATTGCACCCGGAGATTTCAGAGAGAAAGGATCGCTTCGTCGCTATTCTGCTAAAAAATATTAATAAAATGGTAGAAAAGTTTGGCGTTTTTGGTGGTCACCGTGTGCGTCAGTTATTTTTGGCCTCAAAAAACGTGAATTTTTTCCGTTCAAAATAAATTTGCTTATCGATTAATGCCACTTCAAAAACTTAACGAATTTTTTTAGGCATTCTTTGGTTCATATCGCGAGTTGTTACGATGATTGCAAGTAGTTTTAAAATGGAAGTCGAAAATACGAAACGTTGATTTTGATAGGTAAAGAAAGCTTCCGGGAATCGAGCTTTAGAACTTGAAATAGGATGCAAACATTACCCTCGACCATCCCCTGGATAAAAGTGAATCCCATGCAAAATTTTGCTGTATGTGCCTGCTCTCACGGTTTTCGAGCGTATAGAGAACATACAGACAGATTAACATTTCAGATTTTTTGTAGACTTTACTACCTGGGGCTCTTTTCCTTTAGTTTTTATTTTATGGTTAATATAAGATCGGCTATACGCAAGTAAAAATTTCACTTTTAATTCCATTAGCAAAAGTGAGAAATAAGAATGATGGAGTGGCTCTTGGGAAATGCGATAATTAAATTTTGCCACAAGAACAGAGAATCTAGTTTACTGGAAATTGAAAATTACGGGAATAATTATTTGATTCATATTCTTGGTGTTTTTATATTTAGTTCAGATTATTTTTACGAATAGACTTTTTATTTCGTGACTTCCTATAGATTAGGCCTAAAAGACAAATAGGTTAACAAGTAGTTTTCCCGTTGTACAGAAGTGATTTTCGTCACATTCGCCATAGTATAATCGTATACTAATATATTTCCTTTGAAATCAGAAAATTATTTTTCCTTATATTGTGGTAGCGGTACTTTCTATATCCGTTCTAAATATTTTCGTTTCGTTTTTCCAATCCATACTCGCCCTTCAAACAAAATCTCTTTGATATTCTTTCAGTCAATACCTTCCAACTTTATAGTTGCAGAAAAATTCTGACCCTGAGTTTGTGGTAGCTCTAATTAGTCAATCCGGTTGAAATATGGTATTTTTGGTTACTTATTTATATGAAGATTATATACACTATACTTGGTTAAAATCCATGAGGTCAGTTCTCTAGAAATACATGTAAAAAATATTGTTTAAGTTTTTATTGTGATAGCCCTGGTCTTTATCTCCACTTTAAACATCTTGATTTCATTATAGTATGTTATATAAAATTATATACAAATGTAATTGAAATTCGTTCAGCCAATTCCTTCGAAATCCTTAATTACTGAAAGAGTTTAATTTGTAATTGTGGCACTCCTGTTTGGCTGATTCAATCAAAATATATTATTATGGTTTTGTACATACTATGTGCACATTATAAATATTAAATTTGGTTAAAATTGATTTGGACAGTTCAATAAAAATACTTGCAAAAAGAAATTATTTTCCTGTCTTGTGGCAGCTCTGCTTTCTATATCTATACTTAACATCTTGATTTGGTTTTCTTATGTTTCACCCCACCTTCAGAGAAAATTTTCATGAAATCGATCTGGCCAATTCCTTCCAAATTCATAATTAGCGAATAGTTAAACTTTGCAATTGTGGCACCCCTGATCAATAGATCCGGTCCAAATATGCCATTTTAATCATTAATTTATGTGAATATTCTATTTACCAAATTTGGTTGAAATCGATTATTCCATTTCTTCCCTGATATATGCGTACGGACGGACTTCACGAAGATAATAGTGCTGAAATATTAAGTGATATCTGGGAATGTTCCTGAACAATAATATACAACTCATCAATTTTTTCTTTGTAAAATATATGGCCAAAGATTTTAATTTCATTTTTATCAGAACTATACAAATCGTGGTTTGATTAGTTCGATTTTAAAAGGAATTCATTCCAAATTATAGAATAGGAAACATCGTTAATTCCTATGTATAACACGTTTATCATCTAGAAAATGTCTTAGTGCTCGTTATGTATCACCACTACATTGTTAAGATTTAAGCGAGTTAATTTTTATAAAATATTTCACTGATAATAGAAGAAAACTATTTCATATAAAATCTGACTATCCTAAGAAGTGGATTTTTCGTAAAATCCATTTTTTCAATATTATATTAATTATTATTTTAAAAATTTTAATGGAAATAAATATTGCATTAATTTTGTTTAGAAAAAACTTTAAGGTAATCATTACGAAACTTTGGGTCACACATCGATGACCTTCGTGTTCCACCAGTGGGACGCGTTCCATTGGTTGAGAAACACTGCGTTCAAACACGAATCAGTCGGACTAAAACTCATTCATCGGTGCAGTGTTAATACATTCTTGAAACTCTGCATTCATTCATTATAAGATCAGATATGATTTCGTCAGTATTTTCAACTTTCCATCTTCAGTAATCAGCATTCAAAAATATTCGCATCTTAACTGATTTTGTATTTTGTCGATATCCATCGACCACGCATTTGTTTTATTTTTATCTGAACTAGTAGAGAGCCCACAGTTCTAGTGCGGGAAATTTTGAGAAACGTCAAAAAAATATTATAATAAACGAAGAACGAATGATAAAAGCAATAACGAACGAAAATCAAAGAGGAAAATAATAGTCAAACCATTTAGTTACAATTTCCGAGAACAAATAAATACTGTTCCACCTCTCCATGTTTTCCTCCTCTCTCTCTCCCTTCCTACCAATCTCTCTTTCTCCCTTCTTCCCATTTTCTCTACCTATCTCTCTCCCTTCCTACAGCTCTGTCTCCCTCTCTCTCCTTCCCCCATTCTCCCTCCATCTCTCTTCTTACCTCCCATTCTCTCTCCCTCTCTCTCTATTCATTTACCTTTCATTAGTTGTAATTAAAGAAATGGCTGGATAAATAACTGATCTTGAATTAATTTAAATGGCATAGGCCTATGATATTGAGTTTGGCAACAATATCGGTTTCCATGGAAAGGATAACATTTTCATACAAAAAACTCGAGGTTATCTAGTTTAGAGAATTATAGATACATACTTATACTTGACCGGACACCGCCTCAGACACTAAATTATTTTTATTTATAGTATTATATATAGTATTACATATAGGATGATATGATGATTTGTTCATTGATATGCTGAGTCGTTAATTTTTTTGTCTGGTCGCCAAGAACATTTCGGTAATCTCCGAATAAACGTGAACAATCCATACATCCTGCACTAATAACAAATGCTGCTTGTCATACATCAGAGCGCACTATGAGAGGGAGTTCACGTACTCATGCAACAAAAGTTAATTGCAGCTGAAAGTGTCAGCCAATTATTTATAGCACGTTAGTATTGGAAAATTCGTCATATCTATAGCGGAAATTTGGAATCTAATTGTAATTCTCCACTCCCTCCACCACCTGCATTATATTACACCTCAAAACATGAAAGCAGAGAACCAAAGAAGAGAATGTTGGTACGTGAAATATAAATGCGTCACAGAAATTTCAAAAATTTCATTTTTATTGAACCGTTTTTACATATTAGGAATTTAAATAATATCAAACAAAAAAATCCACAGAAAATGGGTCTTTTTGATTACCAGCCGAAAAAGTCTTTTAGGAACTTCTCAACGGCATCTATGTCGATTCCCAGATCCTTGAGGCCGTTGTGCATGATTGGGAAGACTGGATCCGCGACGACGGTATCCACCACCACTTGGAATGAATCGCTGCGGAGCTGGGCGAGATGGTCCAGGTACTCGGGGTCCTGTGAGCAAGTGTTCTCGTACCAGGCTACGATATCATCGACGGGAAGAACAGCGAGAATTTCGTCGATCATGTCCGTGAGGCCAGACTGGACAGAAGGATGCCTTAAGCGCGGGATGCGTGGTGGGTTGAAGGGTGGGATCCCAAGAAGGTCGAGGACGGTGTTGATGTAATAGTAGATGTCGATTTGATGGTCGTATACCCAGGCAAGGAACTGCGCATTTGGAAAAAAGTCAAATTAGGGGTCTGTAATTAAGAATGAGTGAATGCTGGTCTTTACCAAGGTTTTGGCGAATACTCGTTCAGGTTTATGCTGAGCAAATCGGAAAATATCTAGTTTAATTTTAGTAGAAAATATGGCAGAGAAATAAAAAATGGCATATTTTATATTAATGCGTTTAATAGTCTGTCAAACGAATCCCATTAAGTTTTCGTAGGAACAAGCAGTCTAATTTCCGGATTCTGTTTTTACTAAACCTTCGAGCACTTTGAGTAATTATTTCCCTTTTAATGTTTTGAAGCATCGGAACGGAATTTACTTCACTCGGTCTAAATTCTGCTGTAAAATTTAACCATATATTATAACTATATTTTACGAGTGCAGCACATTATTAATTTACATATTAAAGTTACTTAGAACCAGTGGCGTAGCGGACACCTCCGCCACCTACGCGCGTCCTAGGGGCCCATGGTCATAGCGGACCCATATTAAATATTTTTCCGGGCCTTCAGTTTTGTTTTGGCGGGAGGGCCCACATATTTTCCGGTACGCCATTGCATAGAATCATTGTAGGAATTCGAGAATTTAAATACCGAACGCCTGAGAGAACGAAATTTTATTTTCCTGCCGTTTATTTTAGAGTACATATCGAATCGATACACATGTGTATTAATTTTTAACGCCAAAATTTGACGTTGTTTAAGTGAAAACCTTTCGTCGTCCAGGTGATTTGCATTGGTGCCGGTTTCGTGTAATTGCGCATGATTGACTGGGATTATATTTTCGCGTCGTACCTGTCTACCTATTCACGAGGTTTTGGCGATATATTGAAGCTTAAACAATACCTTCATAAAGATAAAGCCTACGATGGAGGCGAAAATAAATCAATATTTCAGTATTTATTGTTGTTGTGTTAATGAATCTATCTAATTCATATTAGAGATTAGATTTGCTGAATTATTTAAAGATATTGGAAAAGTTTAATCTAATATTAAATTGTTAAAAAAAAATAAAGTTTATAAATTTATTTTAATGAAACGACGTTTTATATATTCTATAATGTAAAAAATATAAAATTTCTCTGTCTCTTTTAGAAATTTAAATGACTTTTGAGAGAATTAAATTTTCTTGTCAGAATTTTTAACAAATAAATATTCATAAATATTTATTTTTCAATTTTACATATCAATATAATTTTTAATTTCTGTATCATTCAATTAGGTGAACTTTAAACTTTACGTTTACTATTTAGTCGATATAAAGTTTGACTTAATTAATTTTAAGTATATTTAACTTAATATCTACATAATGTACCTATACCCGTAAATATTGGCGAGATATTACACTATTATAGATAAATATAGAGGATGGATTGGAAAGAAAATTCGCTTTGACATGAAGCGTCCAGCTGTAACGTAGGCGAAATTTCGTCAACAACAAGAATAAACAACGTGGTGAAAAATCCCCAAGAATAGTGTATAGCAAAAACTTCGCCGCAAAAGCCTTCACGCCTAAGTCAGAGACAAGATTTTCAGTGTAGAAAATTGCGTATTATTCCTATAAAGCTCAAAAAAGTAATTTCCGAAGATTTTGTGTCACGACATGTATATACAACAAATAAGGGTATGTATCTAGTCAAAAATTAAATTTTCGCACTTTCAAAAATGATATGAAATGGGTATGGGGCATTGAGTTGACTTCTTACAATGGAATAAATGAAATTATATCCATTTATCTTTTTATTCTTGCGGAAATGATCCTTCTGTCATTAATTTTCTTATTTGAGGTAAATATTTCTATACTCTATGCTATTTCAACCTCTGATCACAATTCACTGATTATGAAAACTATCGCTGTCTAAACATATGGTTTACGTAGAGAACCAAGCGGGATTCTTCCTTTTACTCCCGGAATTCGAACCATGCTTCCAAGTAATTTTAAAAGGCAAATAGTTAATATGCCACATTCATGATCTTGTTAATCACATTGGGAAAATAAGTGACATTGGAATCGAACACATGATCTTTTAAAGGGCGATATCATGTTTAAAATATTCAGGAGATATTGCCCAGAATATAGCGAAAACATCGTCGAAATTGTTCATGGGTTATTCTTGTTGCCAAAATTCGTTACGAAAGGTGCGACATCAGCGGAACGTTCACGGAATAGACTAATCATACCAATTAATTTATATAAAAAATTATATTAAGAATTTACGGTTACATAAATGAGACAGATACTCACGTCATTCAGTTCCTGAACGCCCTCCAACTTGATGACCAAGTTACGGAAATCATCTCCTTGCAAGAAAACGAAAACCCTCTGGACGTCAGGATCGTTCTGTAAGTGTGTCAGCAGGATGTTGAGTACTTCATCAGTGGGGATGAATGCGATTAATTAATCCAAGAGCGATTTAAGAGACCTAAGGCTTCTGCCTACAGGAAGGTTCTTAATCCAGTCATCGATCGCCTTCTCGAGGGCGTCTACGCCATTGCCCTGGTTTTGCGGTCCTGTCTTCTTCGCGAAACTTCCGCTGATGAAGTAGAAAATGGCCTTTTCTATCTCGGCTACATCTATTCCCTGTGATCGGAGAACGTCAATAAGCTCCTGGCATTCTTTGGTATTGTAGACGGCTAGCAAGAGTTCTCCGAATTCCGGGGAGGTAATCTTTGTCAGGAAGTTCTGAAAATCTGGATCGGGAAAGCAGACATTTTGGAACCAATCCTTGATGTCGGCGGTAGGGAGGGTGCACAAGATTTCCTCGATCTTTGTGATGAGTCCAGACTCGCGAACAGATATGCGCTTGATCCTTGGTGGTTGGATGGATGGGAGCCCCAACATCTTGCGTAAGGTGCTTTGGTAGATGTAAATGTCCAGGCCGGCATCGTACAAATACTTCAAGAACTAAAATGCAAATATCGGAGAAGCATGTTATTTCATAATGTCACAAGAAATAAACGGCGCAATATAAATTGCACAAACTTTCTTATATACGTATGTATATACGTTTGGTCGACTGTGTACTTTTATAAAAGAAAATCGTTTATAAATCAAAGTTAACCGTAGTTTAGCGAATATTTTAATGCCACTGTTCGATATTTACTATTTTTGGGACATATGGCTTAGTATTAATTGTGACATCAGGCTGTACAATTGGATGGATTTTAATCAAAATCCGTTTAGCCATTTCTGTGTAAATCGAATTTTTTTTCACAATATTCATGAATAAAATATTAATAATTATTGCGCAATATAGTTCATCTCTCCAGAGTGTCTATTATTAATGATATTATCCACAAATATGAGATATCATTCATTTCAGTTTAACCGTTTAGGCTGTAATAAGAATTTTAATGGATCGCGGCGGAGGCGTGACGTCTTAGGGCTAGGGTAAGGTAGCTTAGCGTATATTTAATGCCACTGGATGCCATATAGTGATTTCGAGAGATATATGGCTTACGTAGTATTATTTGTGACATCAGGCGATACAGTTGGATTGATTTTAATCAAACTTTTTGGAGACATTTTTGAGTAAAATAAATGTTTCTAAAAATCGCCCAGAATAAACTACCCTTAGTTTTTGAGCAATATCATTTTTATGAAAAAATATGATTCATGTACGCTCTAGAACAGCAAACAGACCAACAGATAGACAGCCGGCATGGCAAAATTCACTTTTATGGACTCAGGGATACCTAAAACGTGTACCTATTTCCTTCAAAATCTCGGAGTCGAATTTTTTTCACGAAAACAATACTTTCTCAATATATACTACGTATATGAGTAAGTAAAAATTAGAGGTGGGACGAATCCAAAATTTTCTCGAATCCGAATCCTAAAACGTTCTCGCATCCCTCGAATCTCACGAATCTCGAATCTCTCGAATCCTTCATATAAGAATAATAATAAGAAGAAAAAAGAAAAAACTTTTACTTAAAATTAACAGTTTTTAATTAAAGCAAAATTTGAAATCTTCGTTTAATGAAAAATAAATTTAAGAATACAGTTTTTCAAAATACACCTATATTTATTAAGAAGATACAAATGAAATTTTGTTAATGAAGTACATAATTAAAACTCTTGAATCATGATATTCATTTTCTCAACATAATTTGACTAAAATATTTGAGCATCAGTTCAAATTTTTTACATTTTTCCAAAACCTTTTAAAATCAAAGCAAGTGTAGAGGGGGGAGGATTATTTCAAGAGTTGACATAGATAAACACTAAACATGGAACACTAGATTCTCTCCAGAAAATTAAGAAAAATCAAAAACTTGTTTATTTTAAGAGTTCATAAAAGTACTGAACACTGAACACTTTTAGGACAATCTAAAAGAGCAGAAATCTTCAATGGAGATTTTTATTTAAGAAAACTAGCATTCTAACTCGCTCTGGGTCGCCACGAGGTGATATTGGTGATCCGGGTACCACTGAAATTGCAACAATCGCGCTCTTTTTAATGAACGCTTCAATTGGACGTCAATAAAACTAATCTTTCCAAAGTTTTGAGTTAAAATGTTTAACGGTTTTTTAGGTTAGGATTAGAAAGATTCGAATGAGGAAAAAAGCGCGAAGATTCTAGTTTTCGAATCTCGAATCTTTCTCAATATTCGCGGGATTCGAGGAATCGAATGTCCCATCCCTAGTAAAAAGCTTATGTTTACAAGGAAAGATTATAAATGCTGTATGGGGAGAAGGTATAACTTGTTAACAGTCATTAATATAAGATGAAAGACATTAGTTTCATAATGTATTGCTACTCCTTTGTTCAGTTTTTCCAAAAATTTTCTGGTGGCGACAACAAAAGCCACATGCCATAACTTACTCGACGCCCATCCTCTCATCCTCCATGTTTTCAGTATTGTATATGGTAAGTACATTTGCTTGTTAAGAAGTGTTTAAATGTTTAATATAGATCTACAGGATATGTAATGCTAAAGCGTATGTTGAATTTACCATTACAAACTGATGAAAGAGCCGGAGGTAGCCGAACTCCGGGTTGACGCGTTTTAACATTAATTTCCTATTATAAAATAAAATATTTGCTTATATTGTAATTGGGGTTTTAGTTATTTGTTAAGTTTTAATGGTAATTGTAGCCACAGATTTTTGTACATTTTTATGAAGTTTTGCTTTATTTTTACCGAAAGAATTATACATTATATAAAAATTTTCTAGTACGTATTTTTAGCACGCCTAGTCCAACGCACCAATACACTAATGTGTCGCGATACATAGTTTACGAATCACTGCTTTAGACGGTAGCAGATGGTTGCTCAGGGAATCGCAAAGACGGATAAGTGAACGTCAATTAAGTTGAATATTAATCGAGAATATTACCTCAGTTTTACGTACTATTAATTGTCTTTTAAATTTACTAAAGTTAGTACATATTTCACCGTTACATTTTCTTCTTTGGTATTAAAATATGTACTGTTTAAAACATTACCCACAGATTTTTCAATGTACAAATAACATTATTTTGCCTAAATATATTAGGATTCAGCACTCACATTCTGATATTCTGGGGTGGCTACCACCTTTTCGGTGAGAGTCATGCATTCATCGGAATGAAGGAAAGCGTAAGCGGTCTGGACATCGGGATCCGAAGCCAAATATTTATCGAGGATTTTCTTGCACTTGTCAAATGGGATGAATTCAATGAACTGCTGTAGGAGTCCATTAAGGTTCCTGGTGCTCGCATGATGGCTGTGGACCTTTTCTCCCGCTGAAAATATTTTACAAGAAACAGACAATTTCATAGTTTTTATCGACTGCTTTTATCAGTCCCCGTTTCTAAAAGTCTTATGAAAATATTTTTTCGTTGATTGATGCACTTTGATCAAGATCGATCGGGTACACGCCCTGAGCTTACACACACCAGCATTATCTAGTTTTACGTTTTTAATGGAATGGAACACCCACGAGAATTCCAGCGAAATAATATTCAATCATATCAAATAATTAATTATTTTTCATTGGTTTATTCACTTTCATTAAAATCGATCGGCCACAGACTCCTCCAAAACTGGACTAAAGATCTAGAAACATAACCAAACAAGAAGAACTTCATCTCGTCGTGCTTTTATCTCATTAGGGATAAGGGTAATGCTTTTCAAAAAATTCTTGCTTCCTCATGCTTACGTGCACCGCCCATTTTTAGTTCTACGTTTTTCACTTGAATGGAATCCCCACGAGAATTTCAGCGAAATGATATTCATTAATTTCAAATACATAAACAACATACGCGGAAGGAAGCCAGCTGCGTTTGTCAAGCCGATGACGGCAACGAGGAAGAGAGCGACCTTCATCTAGAATTACAGAAATCAGTATATATGTATTAAAACTAAAACATAGAGCTTTAAAAATATATTTCCATATTTAGCGAGGTACCACCATCGAAATGTGCTAAAATCACAATAATTAGAGAATATTTACAGCGATCAAAATCTAGGCAATCTAAAATTACATTAAATTATCTTTCACTGTCTACGTCTGGGAGTGAATATTTTGTCTACGTTGAGCAACAAGGCATATTATATGTGGTCTCGTAATAATAGATTAAGACTCTTACATTGTGGTAGTGGACGGCGACTCGATTTTATCGTCTCTTCTCCGTCTTTTTATACTCTGAGACTATTGAAAATTGTAGACAAAAAAATTGGGTCCACGCCATAGAAGACGATATCTAGCCCGTGAATTCCGACTCTCTAGATATCATTTATTTTGATGGCCCGCCATCAGGACGCGCGATACGATTTGCAGGTTATTATCGGTTTCGTAAAAGTCTATTGACCGTCAGAGACATGTGTCGGGTAAATTCGAACACTTGTCAAGCCATCCTCAGTCGTTTATTTTTAGATCCATACGTTGACGATTTAATATGGCCGAATCATATTTTTTATCAGAGAGGCATCTTAAGCAGCTTTTTACGTCGTTCTTCAGGTGCTTCTAGGAGATATTTTATGTTCTGTTCAATTTTAACCCTAGAACACAAACGCAAGTATTTGTTACGACCGCGTGTGGCACATAAGGTAGGGAAGGCGGGAAAACCAACCTATATTGACGAACCTTTCAGTACCTTCCAAGCAATCGTAGGGTGAGGTAGTAACATAATTTTCTGATCCTGGTCTCGCGGCAGTTCTTGGAAACAGACAGCTGCAACGTACATTTTAGGTCCGTTTGTGTTGGTGTTACTTTTCAGATGATCGAAGTAAGCTTTTTCATAAATAAAATTTGTTTCATTCATTAGTTTCTATTTCATTAACAAAGTCAGGCTCAATGTTGTGGAATTTGCTCATTATGAGAAGTAATGAAAAACTTGGTCACTTCCACCCAATTTAATAAAAACGTCCGGTTTCGCTACAATCGTAGCATCTTCAGAAGAAAAAGTGGATGTAGGGTTTGGTGGAAGCCAGTCATCACCGGCTTTCCTCAATCAGCTTTCCAGCATAGCTACTAAACTGTCAGTAGTGAGTTTATTCATTACTTGTGTTTTTCCCATCGGTAAGTTATAGGCACCATGGCAGGCTGTGAATCCGCACTCGGTCCTAAGTCATCTGCATTTCATAAGAGAAGGGAGGAAAGAAACCCGGTGCCGGCATTAGCCTACTCTTGCGAAATACACCAGGGGGAAAAACTGCTTAACGTCCCTTCCGAAGGACGGAGTGTTGATTTGTGCGGTCTCCTCAATATTTCTCATAGTCTCGTGTTCTCATACTCGTCACCTAATAGCAACGCACAAATAGATCCTCAAAAGGGTTATTCCGGGTGTCGCTATAGCAGATCTTAAGGTGAGGCCAACACTCAAGCCACACCGCCGGATCCCTCGAAAAAGTGTATAAAACAGTTCTATATAAAGGGAGAAATGGGGAGGGAGAAAGGAGGGGTTATACAGAAAGCGATTGGATGGTAATTGAAGAGACCGATAGGAAAAAGGAAGGGGCTGGAAAAGGAAGGCGTAAACAAAACAAAGTTACAAAATGTATACAAATATTTTTATACAAAACTTTTTTGGTAAAAAAGAGCCAAAGACAACAAAGTTACAAAGTATGTACAAATTCTATCGGTAAACTTAACAGAGGAGAATGATTGCGGAAAACGAATTCATTTAAGAGAAACGAATCCTTACAATTAATAATCTCTAGCTGTTCTAGAGCATCCAATTTGCGGCCTTTAATTTCTAAGTGGAGGAATTTAGGGTTAAAAGAACTGTAGTGATTAAGGTTTAATAGATGTTTCCTGAATTGAGAATTTAAATTATTTAACCGGAAGTATCGCTTATGCTCGTGAATCCTCTTTTCAAAACTCCTCCCAGTTTGGCCTACGTAGACCGCTCCGCAATCGTCACAAGAAAGTTTATAAACACCACTTTTTAAGGACATCTGTATCGGGTCTTTAGCGTTAAGGAGTAATTTAGAAAATGTAACTGGGGAGTAGAAATCAGGTTTAAGTTTAAATTTAGGAAAAAGGTTGGACAATATATAAGAAACGTTTACTAAGAATGGGAGTCTGGGTCAACTAAGAGGTTTGGAAGTGAGATTAGGCGGAAAAGAAACAATTGTTTGGGAAGCAATAAATAAACGTTTTTAGTGATAATTTTATCGATAATACCAGTGTTGTAGCCATTGCTGATACCGATCTGTTTAATCTATATAATCTGTTTCTCCCTATATATGGACTGTTTTATATACCTTTTCATCTGAAGATGCTACCGACCGTTTTTATTAAATTGTGTGGAAGTGACAAAGTTTTTCATTACATCTCATGGTTTCCCATTTCTTCAGACTTTGTATCAATCAAAAATATTGGACAACATAGTAGGTATTCTAGATACTTTGATAGTTACAGTAATATATAATTTGTCAATGTAAGTAGCAGATATGGTCACAAGAATTTGTATTTTCTTTACGAACTTCAGGTGTTAACTAGCGTGGCTTGACTCTATAGTACATGTTGTGGAATAATTAAGGATATATTAAATACTCAAGTCAATTCTGAGAAAAAGTAGCTTTGCTTTCATCGCTCGTCTCATATTTTCGAACGCACTTGAGAAGGCATGCTACTTGATACTGTTTGTGACCGACTACATTAGTCAAACAAATTAGGAATCTTGCACTCTACTGCACATGTCCAGCTAGAAATCAATAATGTGATAAAAAACACATATCAATGAATTCTATAATTCAACAAAAGGTGCCGTCGAGACATTGGATCAGAAACTAGACGTTGGTTTCAATGTGTTTTTTGCGGAATGCTCTACATTGCATGTGTGAATTCATGGCTAATTCACACTTTTAAAATTGCCGTGAAAGCTTAGCAAGGAGGTCGTTTGACGCCGTATGATGAAAACACTTTCTATTTCAAGCGTCTCTACTTAGCTTCTCCCAGGGTTTGGAAACCCGCGGCTCCCGACACCCACTTTCCCGCGACATTGACGGTCTCGATTGATAAGATAGATCACCAGCCGGTAAATTGCTACTTTGTAGTGAAATGCTTACTACGAGGTTTCTATACTCCGTAAACCACAGCCGGATAAAAACAATATAAATTATATAATTAAAAATCTGAAAGAGGCATTTGAAGGAATCATACCGACAGACCAAATTAGGGACATTTGGATAAGAAAACCTTTTCATATTGAGTTAGAAAAAATAAGCGACGCCGATAGAGCAAAAGACGAGTTAATTTAACTGCGCAATAATCAGAAACTCCGAATTGATTTATAACAGATGAAATTACATAAATTCTGGTGTCCACTGGGAGAAGCATATCCAATTCTTATTAAACGAGCTTACAGGTTTTGAATTCCGTTTGTTACCACTTATCTTTGCGAATCAGGGTACTCAGTTCTCCTCTCAATCAAAACCAAACTGAGGAATTAACTGGAGGCTGTACATAATATGCGTGTATCTCTCTCGAAATCTTTACCAAGAATAAAACTGCTGGTTGACAGTAAACAAGATCAAGGTTCTCACTATTACGTTTTTGATAAAATTCATTTGCTTCTGATCTGATAAATCAAATTTATAATATTTTTTATTCATTTTATTCATGTGCCTGATAAAGTTTTCTTTATGAAAAGTCTTTTATCTATGTATTTTATTGCATGCACATGCATGGTAAACAGGAAAATTTACCTCCTATAAAAAATTGATAAGGGGCAGGAAAAGGTTAAGGAACCACTGGTCTAAAAGAATAAAATTTTTCCTATTTGAAGTGATAAATAGGGTTTATGCTGAAATATCGCGAAATTACCTAATAAAGATCAATAAACAAAGATTTTTCACGACTCTAATTATGCGACATTTTTAATGACATGACAGCCTACAGAATTGTCTGTCCCCTGTAGATTTTAGTCGATTTATACATGTATTTCCTAATGCTTTTTGAACCACAGACACACACTACAGGTTTTACCAATCGATTCGTATTATTTACAGTAGGCCTTAATGGCTCTGCAATGGTACATAAAAAAGGAAAATTATAAATTTAACAGATCATGAGAATATGCATATATTTGCCATTCATCGAAATCCATTTATAATAATGAAATTGAGGAGTGAAAGGAAACCGGGTATTATTTCTTCTTTATGAAACCAACTTCTTTCCATGAAAAATAGGTATCGTAATCTCTCGATAAGTTCCTGAAAAGTAGTTCAGTAAATAGAAAGTTCGTAAATCGAGAGCGATTTTTTCACACGCATAGTTTTAAATAGAAATAAGTGCGTCAAAAACATCTTTTTAATCCCAAATATGCATAAAAATGGTAGTATTGTTACGCGCCGGCGGGGATAGCGTAACCGCTGCCACCACCTGAGGTTTAATGAGGGTCAGGACCTCGCGAGGGTTCTTGCCCTGTGGGCATTGTGAGAGAGAAACACAAAAACTGCTTCCTCCTTTTAGTCCGCGAATGACGGCCTCCAAATGGTGCCGTACCACGTCTTCCTCTTCGCGAACTCCACGGATCGCTCTCTCGGTCCGCCTCTCGATAGTCTCCACACTCCGACACCCTTCTCCCTCACCGCTCCTCGGCCCGCTCCCTTCGCCCGCCTTACCGGCTCTGCCTTCCACCCTCTCGTGCACGAAGACCCTTTTTGAGCGAAGGCGTCATTTGCCACCACCATCTGGAAGGGCCAAGGTGCCCCCTTCTCTCGTCTCTGGTCTTGGTGGTCCATACTCGGAAACAACAAAAGGGTCCAGAGATTATGCGGCGGAACCATAACCGCCTATGCCTTCCCGGAAGAACACAGCAGGGGAAGAACGGCCGCTTCTCCGAATTCCCTCCATAAATTTAGAGGGACAGTCCAGCCGTTTACCCGGCTCATTACAGTATAAAAATCAAGAGCCTTAAGATTCTTTCAGAAATTAGATATTTATATATCTTATCTATGAAAAGTATATATATATATATATATATATGATCGTGGGGCTTTTTTTCTCAAGTATCGAAGAATAATGGTATATTTTATATCATTATTATATGCCACAATTCTATAAAGAAGTAATTTTTTGTGTTCTTAAGAATTCAATACGGGTTTAGTTATTCATTTCAATTGCGTTTCTTTTTTGAGATATTACGGCTGAAATAGCCATGTACTATACGTAAAGATAAAATTACTGTAAGATAAATATCGAGTTAAGTATTTTCTATGTCAGCTCGACAAGAAAATACTTCAGTAGCACCTTTGTAATTTTACAGAAAATACACATAATTGTTGTACTTTATTGTATATGTAAGGATAATATACGTTAAGTGCACAAATATTGGAAGTAAATCTCACCATCTTATCTATTTCACTGTGAAAGGATGGCGTCATGTGTGATAGCTGAACTTGTGCAAAAGTTCGCACGGTCTTTGAGGTCGTGAATTAGATCTGTGATGCAGATTATTTTGGTAGTGTGGAAGGACATGAACATTGAAGAAATAATAACGACACTTAAGAATGTTAACACGATAATACAGCTGGGTCAGGTAGCATAGCAAATGTTAAAGCATGGAGGAATTGGGTAGTAAAATAATTTAACCGCTAAGTATTTTCATCAAAACTGATGAGAGAGAAAAACACCGATTTTAATGTAACCAACCCTACATAACATTGAATTATAATAGAGGAAATACTATCAGTATTAAATTAGGAAGTAATTAACATATATTAACCTGGATAACATGTATGGAACGAAATTTTGATATATTACCAGCTAAAACAATATATCAAAGCTATGCCGGATTTCACAACATCTATATCAAAAACCTAAATAAAAGTTAAATATTTTAGAGAAATATATTTATTTACATTATTTTATATACAAATGAATAATATGTGAATAAAACTCTCCTAATATCGCGAAAAATAACATGTGGTTTTTATGGTACAGAACTTTCTACCAGCCGAAGAAATCGTGAAGGAATGTTTCGACCTTTGTGACGTCCACATCCAGATCGATTAGTCCCTGCCGCATCGTTTGGAAGGCAGGATCTTCCATGACAGTCTTCACAATGACCTTAAAGTCGTCATTACGAAGGTGAGCCAGTACGTCTTGGAATTCGGGATCAGGTTCGCAGGTCGACTTGTACCAAGCAGCTAGTTCATCGAGTGGAAGAACAGCGATCATTTTATGGATCATGTCTGTCAATCCTGATTGAACAGACGGCATCTTGAGAGCGACGGCAGGCGCAACGGTTGGAAGGCCAAGAATCTCGAGGACAATATTTAGAGTGTTGTAAACGTCAAGTCCGTAGCCGTAAATCAAAGCCAAGAACTGCAAAGGTGAATTATCATTTAAAATAAATTGAGTAATTTAATTGAGAAACGTGATTCAAACCTCCCCTATATAAATCATTTTCATTATTTCTCGATATGCCAATTTTAAATTATTTCTTACACACACACACATACAAATACACACACACACACACACATATATATATATGTATTCGTTAAACTTGTTGTGAAGGTCAGATTGGAGAATGCTGAAACCAGCGGAGTAAATATCGGCAGAGGGGTATAATATGGCTGTGGCCTCTCCCCGATCCTATTTAATATATATAGAGAAAGGTTAATGGAAAAAGCGCTAGAAGCAGCACAAATTTTCAAGATTGGAGGAAGGAATACAAGAACATTGAAATACGCAGATGATCAAGTACTTCTAGCAAGAAGGAAAAAGCACTCCAGAAAATTATAAATAGACTAGTAATAACAGTTATAAAATAGGAAATAGAAGTAAAGACAGATAAATCCAAGTTCATGGGAATATAGGGTAAAGAAGGAAACTTGAACATAAATATAGGTGGAAAGCCAATAGAACTAGTTTCAGAATATAGAAATCTTGGAAGCATCATAAGAAAAATTTACGGATGAAATATGGACTGGAATAGGGAAATATAAAGCAGCTTTCAGAAGAAAGGAACTCTTACTAAACGAAATTGTAAAGGAGGATATCCACAAGAAGTTGATAAATGCTATGGATGGAGTATATCTTTGTATGAGACAGAAACATGGACGCTAAGAAAAAATTATATAAAATACTTGAAAAGCTCCAAAATATGAACATGAAGAAGAATACTGAAGATAAAATGGATACACAGAATGAAATCTAAAAAATACCAGGAAGAACGGAGAGAAGCAGATGATTATAAGAAAGAGGAAAACGAACTGAAATGGACATTGCCTTAGGAGAGAGAACATGAGTTAGAAAGTGTTTCAGCTGATAGACAACTTGAAAAAGATACAGAGTAATCAAAAGATAGCATCGAAAGATACGAATACATGGAGAACCAGGTTTAACCAAGAATAGTTATAATGATATATGAGGGTTTTACGTGACTCAAATACTTTTGCCTTGGAGATCGCGTTAGATTATTTGCGAATTTAGAATCAGTGTTCTCAAGTGCGGCCACGAGAACGTTTTAATACAGCCACCAGTAAAATTATATTTTAAACGTAGGAATAATTAATATGGAGACAGCAATGGATACTGTAATGTATCACTTTTTATCTTGTTAAACTTCTTAGGTGCCTTACGTATAATGCCAATCATCAATTAGAAAATAAAATTAACAATGCGGCCAGGACGAATTTTTCTGCCCCCAATTTAGGTAAAAGGCACATATTCTCCGGTTAATAAGCTCTGTAATGATCCGCAATAATATATTACTACTTGTACATCAATGAACTTGAACAAAAACTGCCATGAATGAGCGATAAGAAACGCATATGAAAATGAGGGATGAAAATCTCATCACATATTTTTTGTTAATAAAAGGCCACAATAAATTTAACCCTGAAATAGATTAGTCTATACGTCTATAGCATATGAATACTATTAACAAATGCGGGTAGAATTGCAGTACAAATAGCATAAGGCGATTTTTCGGAAAATTTGATAAAATTATATTGCGTAACTGATGGAGAATTTAAAAATGTACAACTTAAAGCAGCCTCCTTTATATAATTAATTCATTATAATAACCTCATTAAACATCTAAATTAATACTAAAAATACGAAATAATAAATATGAATATCTCAAAAATGCCAAATATGTTAAAATTAAGCTTAACTTAATAAAAACAGGATATATAAAAATACACAACGGAAATAATAAATAAATAGACAACATTTAAAGTAAATTTAAACTAAAATGAATCATATAAAAATACAACTTACATCCTTGAATTGCTGCAGTGCTTCAATCTTAACAACAAGGGCGCGAAATTCATCTCCTTTCAAGTAAACTATAATAGACTTGACGTCATCATCCTCCATTACGTAATGAATAAAAATCTCGCCAATTTTATCTATGGGAATCATTGACAAAAATTGATCCAAAAGGGAAGACAAACTGCGAGGCGTACGCAAATAATGGGCATTCAGGAAGTCATCTACGACCTTCTCGATGGCCTCTACGTCGATTCCCTGTTCGCGCATTACGTCGGTCATGTCTGTGTATTCCGAGCTTTTGTAAATGACACCGACGAGTTTCTGAAACTGTGGAGCGCGGATTTTTGCGAGGAAATCCTGGAAGTCCGGGTCGGGAAGGCACACGTTGTAAAACCAGTCCTTGATATCGTCGATAGGAAGGATGGCTTGGATGTCCTTGATCGTGCTGATGATGTCGGATTCTGCCCTTGCAAGGTGTCTGTGCTTAGAAATTGGCGGGATTCCCAAAATCCTGTGGATGACGTTTACCCAGTGGACTACGTCCAAACCGGCATCCGTAAGGTACTGGACGAACTGCATGGGCAATAGAGATTTGAGATCAATGAATGTGGTTCATGGGGAGAGAATTTCTATTCGACAATCATGGATACATACCTCTTGGAACTCAGGCATCGTCTTGATCCTGTCGACGAGGCCCTGGAATTCGTCGGACAGCAGGAATGCATAAGCTTGCTGTAGTTCATCCTTGATATCCAAGAAATCTTGGAATGGCATCAGATTGGCGAATTGTTGGATTAGGTCGTTGAGATTCGGAGGTCCGATCCGGCTGCCGTTAAAGAAGTTTGATATTTCCTCTTCTATTTGATCGGCATCAATTCCCTGAGACTTTAATATATTTTGCATGTCTACATACTGCTGACTATTGAATACAAGATCAACCAATTTTTTGAATTCTGGTGAACGAATTCGCTTAAGTAGCTCTTGATATGATGGATCAGGTAGGCACACCTCCAGGTACCATTTCCTGATATCATCTATTGGCAATGTTGCAAGAATTTCTATAATCATTTTTATAATTCCAGATTCTTTATATGTTCTCATAGTAGGCGGCGATACTGGTGGCAAATCTAGAATCTTTCTTATCAGGTTCTTATACTTATAGAAGTCGAAGCCGGAGTCATTGAGATATTTTACAAACTGCAAAAAAAATAATTATCATAAATGCTTTGCAAGAATTTTCAAGAACATATAATTCACTTTTTTCTATTATTGTAATATCTTTATTTTTTTTTTTAAATGTCTTAACCTTTTTCGAGTACATTTGGTTTACAATTTTCTGATGCTCTTAAAATTCAAAATGTATGCTAACTGCATCCTTCTAATCTATTGGGAAAGGTAATATATGTATATTGTTAATATAGCCTTTTATGTCTTTTGGTCTCTGTTACTAAAAATTTGTCTGTATTTAGTTTAGATTAAATTATCAAAACGAGGTCATTTATTTTACTGTGATTAAAATATATAATAACTGTAATTGAGTTGATTACAGTAAGGGAGAGAAATGCCATTCGCTATGTATGATAATTATATTTTACATGTTCCGTTGCTTTGGATACATATTTACTCTGTGAAATATTTTCCTGCAGTTTTAGCCCGTATTCGAGTTTTATTTTAAATAATATATCTCGATCATTTTTACGTGCATTAATTTTAAGATGATAAAATTTGCGATTAAGTTTCTTTATGATATTACATTGGTTTTTCCTATTAGTTTTGCCATGATTCCGCTAGTCTTTTGCTTTTGTGCTCACAATTCATATTTTTATCTAATCCTTGCTTTTTGGACGAAATTTTATTTTTTTGCTTATTATTCCCCTTGGAATATTTTCTCTTTTATCACTTTTACTATGATGTAAGAAATTCGAGAAAACATACCTCCGTGTACTCTTGCATTTCAGAAAGTTGAGTTACTAAAGCCTGAAATTCATCCGATCTCAAGAAGGCGTAGGCTTGCTTAACATCTGCGTCGCTTGCCTTATACCTTTCCACGATCTGGATACATTCGTCAATTTGGATGAATGTTAAAAACTGCTGGAAGAGGTCGTCTATGTTTTCTGGCGCAACATGATGTGTTTTCACCGTGTTCCTCTCTGTAACAAGATTTTTAATAATTACTATTCTTACTAAATTTTAATGAAATCATTATACGAGGCCCAGACTTCGTGGAATTCCATAATCAAACAAAAAATTAACAATTTCATCCTATAATAACTTTGGCTATCTATTAGGAATTTGCTAAAGTTATTATTTAAAAATTCTTATTGTAAATTTTTGTTTAATTAAATCCTTACATTACAAGAATTCTTTGACATATAGTTATTTATTTTACGGAATTGGATTTAATTAAATTAGAATGTTATATATTAAGCTATAATTGTATGCCTGTGAATTATATTAGAATAATTCTACATTACCCAGGGCATAAGTGGAGGCATTGCAAACGCCTAGAACGGCCAGGAATATGATCGCAAATTTCATCTGCAAGAAATAAAATTAAACAGCTTGATTTTTTACATCAGAAAATATTTCTGGAAAATATTAATTTCATCAATTTCAACAAGCGTATTCGCAGAAAAGTACCGTGCTCGCGGTATTTGCAGGTATAGTGTTAGCGAGAATAGGCTAGAATATTTGGTCATTTAATTCTCTTACCTTGTACCGGCGAGTTGGTATTGGAGTTTGCTATACTTTGAACTACTTATATACCAAAATTCACAGATTAGGAATTACTAATGAAGATATAATAACATCTTATCTCGTATCTCACGAATGACAGTTGCCAGTTGAACTTCGGTTTTTTATTTTATTTTTTCAAAGCGCGATATATAATTTTAGAAGTTTTGCTGTCGCTATGCTGAGGAGTGGATACGGCGCGATATGCTCTTCTCTCATGTCTTTCCTTTATTTCCTCGCAATTCATTTCAATTCTCCTCTTCGTAAGATCACTCGAAACTCACTATTTACCACAGTATTAGATTGGCATACTCTAGCCGAAATAGATACAGCAGCAGATCGGATGTTTCCATTCATACTTTTACATGGAATTTACGTTCAACCAGCGGAAAGCAGAAGACTATGTTTTTATTCGATTCCAAGTCCCGATTTCAATTACAGGAGCTTTACTTTTTCGCAGTTCAATAGCATTTTCACGGACACCCCGTGAGTCAGTGCTACCTAGTTTTGCATGGAGCCCAATTTAATCCAGTGAAAGGTCAGATACTATGTTTTCTTCGGTGAGCGGTCTTTTTGCCCCAAGTCTTTTCTACGTCCAATCCCAAAGTCGCAAGTTCAATTTCCAGAGCTTTTAATTTTCACATTAAAATAGCATGGTAATGAGTAAATAGCGTTTTTATTTGCAACTTAAAAATGCATATTATCATCTTAGAAGCTCAGAACATAGCCAAAGAACGCTTAAGAGAATGCATTTTTATTATCATAACGTCGATTTTCGAAGAAGCATCAAATCGATACTCGAATTTCCTTAGAACGCAAAACTTCGAAGTTTTCTGAGGCGCCCACCGAATGCGCCAAAATTTGGTTTCGTTTTGTTAGTTGAACATTAAGGGCAACGAGGCATTTCTTTCTCTCCCAAGCATCAGTGTTCGAGTCCATGAGATACTTTTCCTTCAACTACGGGATTGGCGTGCTAAAAACTTTCGAATTTTTATCACCCACCTGAGGCCCACTAAACGATTTTATTTTATTTTTATGTAGGAAATATAGGAATGATAAATCAGTCCTGATAATTTTCTGCTTGGCATTTCATAGTAATTTAAAATATGAAATCTAACCGCATCAAGAAGTTTAAAGGTATTCAAATTTTGTTATATATTTATTTCCTACATTTGACAATTTTTTAAATTGTTACATTGTACATATTTACTTATGTTCTTATGGATTCTATTATTTCCTATAATTCAACTGTCATGTGTTTTCTTGCTGCAACTAAAATAATGAAAGAGTGTCATAGGAGTGCCGTGAGATGTGATACCGTTCCAGTGGAATAAGATGAATGATATAAAGTTTCCACCATTTAAAAATTATTGGAAAATACTTTTCTATGCTCTCACCCTCAGACACCGCCACCACATAAGTAGGAGCATGCCAGATCCTTTTAACACCTATCCGAAACTATCATCGCTCTCATCATCTCCATGAAAGTTTAGTGAAAAGCTGGTTGTTTATTTTTTACACACAATCTAATGAGCAAATAAATGTGAAATTCATGTTAATTTGGAAACAGCATCTTTCTTTTTGATCATCAAGAATATTCTATATGCTTCTCTTTTTTTCTTAGGATATTCGTAGAGGAACTCTGCGTGCCAGCTGGCGTTATTAGAGAGAGGTGTGGACCCAGGATGGGAGTTGTTGTGATGAACTTATTTGCATTTAGGTCATAAGGTGTTTTTAATTCTTTAATTTTCTCTTGATTAATATATATACATACACATATATGTGTGTGTAGGACATAATCTTTGAGACTTTCTACACTTTCCCCTGTGCTTTCTGAAAAAGTTTTCAGTATGATTTTAAAAATCATGTAGGTCGAAGAAGATAACGTTTTGATATCAAAGTTATAAAAAATCATAAATGATACCTAACAACAGAAGCTATTCAAGACATTAAACATAAATAGTCCGGGCAAGGAACGAGTTGTTCTGCTAGATCAAAGATCAAATATGAATTCACCAGTATTGTGAATCATCCATTTACAGCCAACACCATTAAAAAATATTCGTTTTCCGACTTTCTATTTCAGCGATACCCATTGACCATGCATTTTCCCCTTTGATTCTTACTTTATTCAGAATGATTTGTTCATTGATATGCTGAGGGGTTCATTTTTCTGTCGGGCCGCCAAGAATAATTTAGCAATCTTTGAATAAATGTTAACTAACCATGCATCCTGCACTAATCTCCAGTGCTGCTCTTCAAACATCAGAGTGCACTATGCCAGGGAGTTCACGAGGGTAATTGGCGGTGAGCCCGAGTGCTGATATGCTTTAATCTTGGAATATACTGTTTAATGGCTACTGATATAAGAACGTAAACTAATTGTAACGTATTTTTGCTTGTTTTACGATCCGATGTATTTAGTATCCAATTTATGAGTTCATTTTAAAAACAAATATTTATGAAGAAATTTAGACGATATTTTTTTGTCATTTGTTACTTCTCAATTCCATATTTCTTAAAGAGTTATAGGGGTTTGAAAGTGGTGAGCAAAGATATTAATTGATACATTAAGTTAATGAACTAGTCGTTTATAGAATTGTATTTCCGTGGCTAATTTTCTATAAATATTACAAGTTCTTTCGTCACACGAATTCTGCCGAATATTCCCAGCACCTTGATATAAAAAATACGTCAGCACTAAAGCAGAAAATCTGAATATAATTGCAATCCTCAACGTCCTGCATCGCCTGCATACTATTGCACCTCTATACAGATGCATAATTCCTCACGGAGTTGAAGAACGAAAGGTGGCAATGTTGGTACTTGAGGTATAAATGCGTCAGAGAAATTTGAAAAGTTTCATTATTATTGAATTACTTTCGCATAATAGGAAAATCGGAATATAATTGTAATTCTCCACTCCCTCCATCACTTGCATTATATTACACCTCAAAACATGGAAATAGAGAACCAAGGAAGATAATGTTGGTACGTGAAATATAAATGCGTCACAGAAATTTTAAAACTTTCATTTTTATTGAACGATTTTTACATATTCGTAGTTGCAAAAAAATCGAACAAGAAATCCACAGAAAATGGGTCTTTGGGATTACCAGCCGAAGAATTCATTTAGGAACTTCTCAACGGCATCTATGTCGATTCCCAGATCCTTGAGGCCGTTGTGCATGATTGGGAAGGCTGGATCCGCGACGACGGTATCCACGACCACTTGGAATGAATCGCTGCGGAGCTGGGCGAGAAGGTCCAGGTACTCGGGGTCCTGTGAGCAAGTGTTCTCGTACCAGGCTACGATATCATCGACGGGAAGAACAGCGAAAATTTCGTCGATCATGTCCGTGAGGCCAGACTGGACAGAAGGATGCCTTAAGCGCGGGATGCGTGGTGGGTTAAAGGGTGGGATCCCAAGAAGGTCGAGGACGGTGTTGATGTAATAGTAGATGTCGATTTGATGGTCATATACCCAGGCAAGGAACTGCGCATTTGGAAAAAAGTCAAATTAGGGATCTCTAATTTAGAATGAGTGAATGCTGGTCTTTACCAAGGTTTTGGCGAATACTCGTTCAGGTTTATGCTGAGCAAATCGGAAAATGTCTAGTTTAATTTTAGTAGAAGTTATGGTTGAGAGATCAAAAATGGCATATTTTATATTAATATGTTTAATATTCTGTCCAACGAATCCAAAACAAGTTTTCGTGGGAACAAGCAATCGGTACTGAATTTACTTTACTCTGTCTAAATTCTGTTATAAAAGTTTACCATAAATTTACTTCACTCAGTCATAGATCATATATAAAAGTTGACCGTACATTGCAACAAAAACCACTTCATATTGTTAATGAAATAATAGTCATAAAATCTTTACTTTTCAAGTTTGAGTTGTTTAAGCTGGACTTTCATGTATGTGACACTAGAGCTTCAATAATTTCCGAATTGTACTCATTACCACTCCGCCAAATGATTCACATGTAATACAGTAAAATTTGGTAATGGCGTCTTTTTCACTCATTCACTGTACAATCATTTTCATACGTAAAGCAATTATTTCTAAACTAAATGATTTCTTCACCTCTGGTAAAGAAATCGGGTAATTTGATCCTGGTTATGCAAATTACCGGTGAAAGATTTCAATATAATTAAAACCTATAATTATATGACTTTTGAATCGTATTTTCACGTTATGTCTAGCCCACGAAGAAGTAAGTCAAATACTCACGTCCAAAAGTTCCTGAACGCCCTCCAACTTGATGACCAAGTTACGGAAATCATCTCCTTGCAAGAAAACGAAAACCCTCTGGACGTCAGGATCGTTCTGTAAGTGTGTCAGCAGGATGTTGAGTACTTCATCAGTGGGGATGAATGCGATTAATTGATCCAAGAGCGATTTAAGGGACCTAAGGCTTCTGCCTACAGGAAGGTTCTTAATCCAGTCATCGATCGCCTTCTCGAGGGCGTCTACGTCAATGCCCTGGGATCGGAGCACATCAGTCAGTTCCTGGTATTCTGGGGCGCCGGTCACAGCTTCGACGAGCTTCTGAAATTCTGGAGCCTGAATCCTTACGAACAGGTCCTGGAACGAGGGATCTGGGAGACAGACGTTCAAAAACCAGTCCTTGATTTCATCGATGGGGAGGACGTTTAAGACTTCCAGTACCATCTTGATGAGTCCAGACTCGCGAGCAAAGCGGATGTTGTGGAATCTGAAGTGCTCAATGGGTGGCAGTCCCAGCATCTTGCGGAAGATATTTTCGAAGGTGTATATGTCCAGTCCAGAATCATACAAGTACTTCAAGAACTGTAATGAAGAATAATATCGACATAAAATGACAAATTTGCCACCGATAGATATAGGTTTCATTTTTATGACATAACCACTGCTGTGAAAATGTGTGCGTTTCTACAGCTAAACACACTCGTGGTTGTGTTAGTTTGATTTTATCAAGAAGATCCCTTAAATATTATTTTTTCCTCACTACTGACTTTTGAAGGCAATATATTGAGGAAATTATTTCGATTCACTAGTCAATCAAATCAATCGTGTTGGATAGAGCAGAAAAATATGTCTACGATATAATTACGAACTAATATAACTGATCCTAAATTAATTTTATCATTCCGTTAAGTAATCGGTTAAATATACTCACATCCTGGTATTCCTGCATATTCTCGACTTTATCAGCAAGCTTGGCAAATTCTTCGGACAAAAGGAATGCATAAGCCTCCTGCACATCTGGATCATTCGCCAAATACCTGTTAACGATTTCGAGGCACTCATCGTATGGGATTAAAGCTGCAAACTGTTTGAGGAGATCGTCGAGGTTTTGCGGTCCTATCTTCTTCGCGAAAGCGTTGCTGAAGAAGTCGGCAATGGCCTTTTCGATCTCGGCTACATCTATTCCCTGTGATAGTAGAACGTCAGTAAGCTGTCTGTATTCGTCGGTGTGTTTGACGGCCTGGACCATGTCCCTGAATTCCTGTGAGTTGACCTTGCTGAGAAATTTTTGGTAGTCTGGATCGGGAAGACAAACGTTGTAGAACCAATCCTTGATCTCGGCGATGGGCAGGATGCTCAAGATTTCCTTGATCATAGTTACGAGTCCGGATTCCCGAGCAACTATACCGTGGATCCTCGGTGGTTCGAGGGGCGGTAGACCGATTATCTTGCGGAGCATATTCTGGTAGTTGTAGATGTCAAGGCCGGCATCGTACAAGTACTTCAAGAACTAAAATGCAAATGTCGGGTTAGTACGCAATTTAAAAAGCTAAGACTAACAAAAATCATATATTATCATTGAAATATTATAAATACGGTAATGGGAGAATGTTTAATTTTTTTAACAGTCATTAAAATAAGATAGATTATATTAAGTAATAATATATAATTTTTGAGTCACCCATGAAAGTAGCTGCAAAGACGGATAAGTGGACGTAAACAGGATGAATCATTTAAAAAATTGTAATTGCCTAATTATAACATACAGTGGCACTAAACCTATTTTGGAAACTGTTAGAACATATTATGAAAATATTATTAAAGTATCTATCGCTGCGCAAATGCACGCTTTGGATAGATAATAGGGTAATTCAAAGGTCACATACTAATGTATATTCCCAGCTGATTCATCTCTTGCATACGCGCAATGGGTATCTAAGAGGTAGTGCAATGAGTAGCTGGATAGCAAGGGAGAAGAGAAACCCTTCTTAACGAAGAACATCAAGGGGGTCAACGGCTTAACGTCCCTTCCGAAGGACGGAACGCTGAATTTTCGCGGTCTTCTCAAACCACTCAAACAGGGGGCCGAGCGACCTTGGAAAAAATCCTACTTGCGGAGGATTCTTGCCCGCTGCCTTTTCAAGCAGCAGGCGAGTAGCAGCCATTGTCCTAACCACTACACCATCGGCAACATAATAGGGTATTTTCCAAAATGGAGGTAATATATAAGTAAACTGTGAGAATTGCTGTTTTAAGAAATCGCTCAACACATTTTATTTTAAAATCAGCAAACGAGAGATTTACTTTGATAATTTGATTGCCTTTTTTGATCCCTAATATTGTTTTCATAAAAGATTGTTTTGTTAGTAAATGATCGTAAAAACGGATCATTCGAATTAATCCGATTTTTACATATTATTAAATAGGTATATTTAATTTGCTGAAATCAGTTATAAGTTACAGTTAATTCTTCGCGTTTCGAATTATAATACCTTTTTAAACAATACGTATAGATATTTTATGCACAAATAACGATATAAATTTACTAACTATATTACGATTAGGGTGATACTCGGTGAAATTCAACGGGAAAGTTTTATGAAATTCCGTGAAAGATGCAACGCGAAGCTAAGTCAATGGTACGCAATTACACGAAACCGGCGACAATGCAGATCACTAGGGATACCTCAAATTTCCGTGTTAAAACTGGCGTCGATCGATTCGACGCGTATTCAAAAATCGATGGCAGTAAAACAAACTTTCGTTCGTTTAGGCGTTCCTTGTTTCAAGTCTCGTACTCTTACGATGATTCTAACTGTAAGGAATTTTAATACGCGAATGATTAATGCTCTACATTCGAATGTACTCCTCGTATATAACACAACGAATGTTGTTCACATTGATTACTTTGAAAATCATTTCCCTATTATTCCGTATTTCTCTCCATCTTGTATTAAAAGCCTACAAAGCACGCTTTAATCCATAAGAATTGATATGGCAATAGGATTTATAGGTTTAACATTGAAATTGGTAGGTAACATTTCGTTAAAATGGAAACAATTTTCCAAAATATGTCATTCAAACTAATATCATGAGCGATATGGGGCTGTAGGCAAAAAAACGAATAGAATAAAAACTTCAAAATGTTTTCTTTAGAATGATTCAAATTCAAAGGTTGTAGACCATTTTTTAAATTAATCAAGTCGACTTTTATGTGTTATCTTATCAGTGGCGGCCCTAAGAATATTAGCGCTCAGGGAGAGATAGCACTTCAGAGACCCCCTCCGTAAATGTTTGATGACATATGTACAAAACGCATGTTAATTTATTCATTACTCTGTAAACTAAGGGAACCGCGCGATCTTCGGCTTCGCTCAGTCCACTTAGGGCTGGTGCGGAAGAATCACATGTTCTATATTATTATCGTTTTCATAATTGTCCTGTACATCATACAGTGGGAGTGTAAAATTTGAATAGAATTGAAAGCAGACAAAATGCACAGAGACTCAACAGGAGAGACCTCGCTTCGTTCGGCCAAAAATATCGATAAATAAAAATTAAAGGAATGCCATCATGATTCCAGCCTCTGCGATATAAATTGGTAACCAATATTTATCCACTTTCATGTAATTCATAGATAGTTGCTCTGGATAGCGCCCCAAGCCTTATACAGGAAGCAATGTACAGTGTCTGGTACCTAAAGGTTGCATTCACTTGACCAGCTGTCCTTGACTAGGCATGTATCACTGTACCAAGGTTGCTATCACTTTACTTATAAAGGTTTATATCTTTGCAGTTCCTTGCATCTAATTCGCAAGGTTTAATTCCTAATTCTCAGAAGTTATTTTTACACAAATTGTGGTATAGGTTGTTGATAAGGAAAAATATTAAATTTTGACTTGAAAATAATTCAGAAAATTTCCTTTTAAAATTGAGTTTTGGGTCAATATGAACACACTTTGAGTTTATTAAAGAACGGTTAAATCTAAATTGGTCTTTTAGGTTTTATCACCAAGATTATACTTCAAATTTTAATGACCATTACAATTACACTCCAAATCAATTACAATATCTTTATATATATATATATATATATATATATATATATATATATATATATATATGTATATCGAAGCTTCGGATCTAGTGTATTATTTCCCCCAGGGGAGGAGGAAGATATATGTATACATATATATCAGGATACTAATGTTTAGAGAAATATGAAGATTAAGAGAAGAAAAAAACACAGTATTTAGGTATGTTCTGTAGTGGTGATAATATTAGAAAAACTATCAACTTCAAACAATTTAACCATATTCATATATATCTATGCGGTTAAAATGCAGTACAGTCCACAAAAAATCTTATCCGAAGGGCAAGATTTTTCCTTGAATATACATCATTTCAACAGTAATTTTAAAACTAAATAAAGAGTAGACCGTTTGAGTTAAGCTGAATAATGAATTTTTCCCTTTTAAAGAAAAATTCAAGTGTAAAAAAATTTAAAGTTACCTATATAATTAATATTCAGTTAGAAATATACTCCCTTATCAGAGTTGCCAAAATTATTTTGAACATGTCGCTAAATTTACCCTGAAAAGTAGCTAAAAAGTCGCTAAACTAAAAAAATATCGCTAAAAAAGTAGTTAAAAATTAAAAGTGCTTCAATATTTCAAAATAATGATTATTTTATGTATATAATACACTTACCTTCGTTTTTATGAATATAATATTAATAACGATAATATTTTACAAATAAAATAAATAATGTAGGTTTTTTGAAGTATTTTATTAATAAAAAGTAATGCTATTTTCATTTATATATAGGTCAAATATGTAAAGTTAGTTGGAAGCCACTCTACAGTAATTCTTCGAAATAAGACAAGCCTGTTTCAAGTACGTCTTCCTCAATTGTCTGTTCACATTTATCTTTGTCTTTGACTGTATCAACATATGTTTCAGTGGATCTAAATTTGTTTATAACACTTTCGGGCAGTTCGTAATTGTAACAACATTTCTCATGTCTTCTCAAACCGTACCTAATGCACAAAATAGCTTTTAATGTTTTAATACTCATTCTATTTCGTAGTTTTGATTTTACAATATTCATGACACTAAATAGACGTTTCACATCAGCATTTGAGTGGGGTAGGGTCAGTACAGTTAAAGCTACATTTGAAATATCCTCAAAAGGATTTTCACCGGTTGAGTCTCAATAGCTATCTATTTCTGGCCAAAGTTTACACGTATCTGAAATTTCTGTCCACATGATCGTATGTAGTTTTTTCCACTGAAAATCAATACGAGTCTGAATCGATGCATCTTTTACAAACATTTTTGCTAGATTATGTATTTCTGGTTTCATAGGTTGAAGACATTTACTCGCACTCAAATAAGACATTAACTGCAAAGTACGAACATTTTCCGGTAATCTATTTTAAATTTCTTTTTGAAGTAAAACTAGGAAATTATTACACCTTTCACGAATCTGACGGTTTATGTCATAAAAAAATTTGCATTCGGATATTTCCTTTTCAAATTCATATCCTAAATATTTATGTGAATTTAGTCGATTTAGGGTATCAGTACTTTCTGAATTGTTGATCTTCGAGCAAAGGGAATCATTTAAATGTACCAGATGATTTAGTAACTTGGTGGGATCATTCAAAGCGTCTTCAAATTTCTTATTTACTGCTTGAAAATTGGCTTCAAAAATAACAAAAAAACAAAATTTATCTTATCGCTATACAATTTGGCTGTATGACAGCGCTCGTTTTTTCTCGAAATTTCGAAATGTTCCTTTAATTCATTCCATTGCTCTAAAATTTTTACTATAGCCCCTTCAACGGACAACCACCTTGTTTGACTCATTTGTACTAATTTTAGGGGAGATAGACTATTATTTAACGAGGAATAAAGTTCTTTATATCTAGCTTGTCTTACAGCAGAATAAGAAAACCAATTACCTATACGTTTCTTTAACGAGAAAATCAAGGTTCCTTGGCATATGATCACGGGTCGCATGGAAAGCAGCAAGTTGCAGGGAATGGCACACACATCTTAATAGAATCAAGTTAGGAACATCAGACTTCAGTCTGCAATAAACTCCATTATTAACGCCAGTCATAACGGACGCATTATCAGTTCCAAGCGCGATTAGCTTCTGTAAATCTAACCCATTGTTTTTTAGGAAAGCTTTTATAGATTCACATATTGCATCTGCATTGCAGTTACATAGTTCTATAATATCCAAGAATGTCACTGTAAATTTCTTTCTTGATTGGGAATAATATCTAATTATTATACCTAACAGTTTAGTTACGGAAATGTCATTAGTCTCGTCTATAATTAAGCTGAAGTTACTTTCCCCTATGTCATATTTTAAATCCTCAATGAAATGCGGGGCAAGCACGTTGCAAATCAAAGCACTACACTTTGTTCGATGAAGTTTAATGTCACTACAACCTTTACTATCACCAAAACAGGCTTTGCACAAATCATTCAGATGTTCCACAGTTTTTATTGCACAATGCTCTGCTATGAAGAGTGCAACACATCCTTCTTTCTTCTGAAAATCATTATTCTTCTTCTGGAACTGAAAAGTAGTTTGCCTTTGAGAGCTAAACGGAGCTTCTGCTTTTTTGTGTTTCACTGTATTACGATGTTTTTCGATGTCACCAACTTTTGCCGATAATGAACACTTGCAAAACTTACAAAAGCACTTTGTATCGTCTCCATCCACCTTGATGAGCCAGTTTTTATATCTCGAGTCTTTCAGCCAATCCAGACGAAAACTTTGAGTGTATTTCTTGTTATCCATGTTAGTAACGGTAAAAAACTTAAAATATTTTATAAACAAACTTAAAAACTGAAGAGACCAGGATATCTAATTTCAAAATGTTAAGCAACCAATTGCTCAGATATACACATACAAAAGGTGCTTTTTCACTTACGACAACACTCGCGGCTAGCACTCGGAGTGTAATACTATGACGGACTGAACGCAGAATTTTCACAAAGTTTCAGCTATAAATGTATAATAGTTCAAATGTGCTTGGATATCCACGACGATCGACGTTCCGAGAAAAGTACATACAAAGTTGCGAAGGGGTGTCCCTACGCCTGCCTACCGAGGGTACATAAATATGGACATTTTATTTTGTTGCACATGTTTGTAAATAAACTGTATGTTAATTATCATGATGATTCAACATTCAAACCACAAAATGTAAATATGTAGTTTGAATAAAGATTTACAGAACAAACACTAAAGATCAAGATATAATATACTTCAAATATAAATGTCATAGTTTTCAAGATTATGCCTGATTCGTTGATAATATATAATAACAAACAACTGCAATTTATTCTACATTTGGTATGTGTTAAGTTTCATAAGAGTAATTCATTTTTCTGGTTAATATCGTATGTATTGGCACTAATATAAGGAATAGCTAAATTTTTCGCTAGATTCAGTGGAAATCGCTTAGTTAGCGAGATGTCGCTAAAACAAAAAAAAGTCGCTAAACGAAGTAAAAAGTCGCTGAATCTAGCGACAAAATCGCTAAATTGGCAACTATGTCCCTTATGTAGTTAGAAGCTATATAAATAATTATTAGATAACAGAAATCTTTATTCTTAAATGTTTATTAGTAATATAAAAATATAATATTTAAAAATTCCATTTCTTAAATATAGATTCCTAAAAAAGACAAGTTAGGTTAAATATCTCTACGGTTTCTTATACTTTTGGTTAGGTTAGGTGGATTTTGCGAACAAATTCTGGGAAGATGAACAGCTTTGTTTAAAAAAAAAATTAATCAATTTTTAATGCAAAGATAGAATAATTCATTAAATACATTCTTTTTGTTGATTCTTTAATCGTCCTTTAAATGCAATAAGAAATGTTATCTTTTTTTAAATAAAAGTTCCATATATGATATTTTCCGTATTTTCGTTTTTTTTAATAGCATAAAATTGGTAGGTAAGTTCTTCATGCCCAGGTTGAGTGTACCTTACCTTACGGTCAGGAAGCACAGGACCTTGGATGGTACCTAGGTGTTAAGGACTGTACAGTGATTGTTACCGGCCGGCAAGAACTACTGCACCCTAAGTGGTCTGTACCTGCCACACCGGTCCTGTATCTTATGGGGAATGCAAATTGTCTCCTGGAGTCGAACCCTGGACGTTTTTCGCAAATTTTCATTCTTCAAATCATCTCTATAATTCTAATGATAAAAGCCTAGACGTGTTTGTTCGTGTATAACGCTGCCGTCATCAATGGCACATTTTAACGCGTTTTGACAAACTTCCCGATTAGGGTGGTTTGAAATTTCGCCGGAAAGTTTGATTCAGATATAAAAATTAAATTACGAAAAAATACCCAGGTTCGAGTTCAGGGGGATGATTTCCTTTTCCCGAAAATAACACGTAATAAGATGGAAAAGTATGCACCATAAATGGAATACACAGGGATTTAAAAAGCGTTTTTATGGGTAATGTTTACGAAACGTGTCGAAAGATTGGGCGATTCTCGAATTGTAATTTAATATTAATCGATACTTCATAGATTATATAAGAGAACGATAGAAAAAATATAGTTTCTTAATTGATGTTTGTCGAGAAACCGTTTAAGCGATCGATGTAAACAAAATATGTAATGTTTTCCTCGGGATTTTCTCGAATTTTTATCTCCGAACGATAACTTGTAACTATGTGGTCTCGCAGACCTTATTATGGTAAATTAAGTTCTCTACCCGATTAATTTTTGAAATCTATACCTTACAGATCATACATGTAATAGCATGGGAGAGAAAATATGAATTTTTAGGCGTTCTATACAAAAAGTAAAAAAGAACGCCTTATGGTCAGGTCGTGTCCGTCCGTCTGTCTATAGGTCCGCATGTTTCATCTCCGAACCTACTGGACGGACTTTCATGAAATTTGATATTTAGGACATAACGGCAAAGAAATTAAGAAAATGATATAAATAGTTTACATAGCTTAATCGGGAGTGCCTCTATACAAGTGAAAAAAATGAACTTTTCTTTATATCTCGTATAGTAATAATTATAACCAAAAAGGTATTCAAACAAAATTTGTAGAACTAATCAAATACAATACGTTTTGTTCAGTACATTTAAAAAATCTATTTTAAGATTTTAACAGAAATACATGTTTTTAGGTCCCCTGAACACATTTTGATTATTTTCTCGAGGATGTGGGTGTGTCGCTCTGTATGCGATAGGACTTTTTGGGCGCTCTAACTAAAGGACACACTCATATCAATACCAAATTTTATATTTTGGAATAGCACTATATAATAAAGAGCCGATTAGGATTTGTCAGCAATCGCTCAACCGGAAGTGGATGTTTACTCATGTTGTGTTTGGTTTTTGGCCATAACTCTTCAAAATATTCAGAAATATAAATATTGTTTGTCATGAACGTCATAGATAATATTCTTCTCTATAACGTTTGTTTATAATATTTTTCGTAGAACTTATTGTTTAGTAGATATTACATTAATTTGAAATATTTCCTGTAATATTTGATGACTGGAAAACAGTACTGGGATAAAAGCTGTAGGAAATTTAATTTTCTACAACCTTTTTCGAAACATTTTGCCATATAATGCACTGTTTAAGAGACATTTTAAAATCTAATTTCTTAGCTGCCACCACCACAGTACCTAACGGCGACTATTATAAACACATTACGCTTACGTCTTATTAACGCTCCTTTTTATTTGACTGATTTCCGAAGGAAACGTAGCCTTATGAAATGGTTCTGTCTGTGTGTATGTGTGTGTTTATGAGTTTATGTATGTATGTATGTATGTGTGTGTGTGTCTCCTACTAACAACTTTTGCATTAATGGACCGATTTTTACAAAACTCGGTATGAGATTCGTGCTTCCAGGGCCAACCTCCAGACTATATATTATTTTGCGAATATTGAAGTTCCAGATTCGATTCCAGGAATGTTTTTTTCCCTATTTTTTTACATAGGAAGTCACAAATAAACGTGCAGAGATGCATTCTTTAATACATTAAAATATCTGAAAATTGTGATATCGGAGTGAGGTTTTTACTATTATAAGGGGAAAAGACTGTAAATTTTAATTCATAACCCCAAATTTTGATAATTGATCGGATTTTCTTGAATTTCTGCTAAAACATAGTGTTTTTGCGTTTTAAATAGCGTATTATCGGATTGTTGGCATGGAGACGATTATTACCGAACTCTACTAGAGCATAGACGAGTGAAAGGGGTTATTACCAACTTTTATATTAACTTTGCTCTATATATATATATATATATATATATATATATATATATATATATATATATATATATATATATATAAATTTGCGGGGTTCAGAACAACCTCAACTCACCATAGCGTAAGACGAGTGACGAGTGATTTAGTCATCTCGGCCACCAGATTCTTGCGTTGGCGTTTTGATAAATGTGTATTTGAATTCGCGTCCATCATAGCAACGAGATTAAACAAACTATTGTTTTTGTTTAATAGAAGTCTCTTTATTTTAATGTGTATTTGTATTGATACTAACATTCCTACGTTTTTGAAGGAATATTTCTGCTAATAATTGTAAGTTTTTATTTATTTTATTATTATTTATAGTAAGCTTTTATTTATCTTAAAAACATTATATCTTTATTCATTAATCATTATTCTAAAAGCTATTTTTCCTATGACTTTCATTAAGAATTACGTCTGGAATATTAAGGGAAAATATAATCACATTTGTATTTCTCTACTATTAATAATCATTATTGAGATCTTCTCGGAATAGTTGAAATTAAAAATTCATTTGAAAACTACTTTAGATGACTATATTTACGTAGTTTGTACCATGAACATAATTTTATTTTTTGGAACTCTTTACTTGGCTTATTTTTTACTTTGGATGAAATCTTTTCTATTTATAGACTTTTTAAGACCGGTTGTTTTTGCATTTTTTAAAGCCTTCTTATTTAAGTATAATATTCCTTTTTTCACTATTTAAGATAGGTAATGCTGTTTTTAAGAATGTTAATTTGAACAAATTTAAATAAAACATTTTAAAGTGTTGTGTTGTAGCTTAGCAATTCTTCAGCTATCTTATCCCCGAATTTTGATATTTGATCGTATTTTCTTGAATTCCTGCTAAAACAGTGTTTTTGCATTTTAAATAGCATTTTATCGGTTTGTTGGCATGGAGACAATTATTACCGAACCCGACTAGAGCATAGACGAGCTCATACGGTTTTATATGGACTGTTGATGTGATGTTATGAAAAGAACAATTTATTATTTTTGTCATTTTAGTTAGGTGACTAAAATATGAAATATTCAAGTATTAAACTCCTACTAGTATCTAAAGCTGAATTACTCTGAAGTATCAGTATATTTTCGTTGATTTTAAGCAATATGAATGTATAAGTCATCATTTTTATTAATGAAAAAAAAGATACTATCAAACTTCTTACTACTCATATACTTAACATTCTTACGTTTTCCACGGAGTTATCTACTTCTGTCTGCCATTCTCACACAGTAAAAAGATTAAAGTTTAAATAGAGAGACCCCCACATCACTCAAGAGCTGGTAGACACTTTTGAAACTTTTTACGCCCATGCAAGCAGAAAGGTTATCATAATTATATTATAGAATTTATTCATATCAAATTATTAACTATATAAAAGTTGATTTTAAAAATTCATTTTTATATCTTCACTTTTTTCTTTTCCAGTCGACTACTCTTCAGAAATGGACAGTTGATCCTTACATATTAGTATATGAAGAGTATCATTTATTAAATTCGTTTATTTAAAAAAACATCCATAATTTTTTGTCAGAAAGAGATTTTGACATTACTTTTTGTATTTTAAACCTGATAATGCTCTGTCAATTTGTTTTTCAATTTTTCCCTATCATTGATAAACTACGAATTATAAATGGTATTTATAGTATGAGAATTCTTTGGAATGATTAACACATATTGAAACATTTCCTGTCAATAAAAGTAATAAATATGGGACGTCAACTTTGGGAAACCAGCCTGCATTAGTCCTGGTTTGGACTTCTTGTAATATTTGAGTTTTCTCCTAGTAATAATGTTTCCAACTGGTTGTTGACATAGTTCCTTGCTACAATTACCGAACAAGTGAGGCTTTTGTATGAGGTTTGTTTTTACTATCTTTTTGAAACACCCCGGAATTATTTAAACTGTATTTTATAATATTTCATGGGAATAAAAATCGACCCTTACCAATGACAAAACAGTCGAAAGTTAACGGTAGCTAAATAAGGAAAATGGAACGAATCCTACTCTCAACCTTTTAACCCAACCCGGTGACATCTTGCAGAAGAACGTAGAACCAATACCCTCGAAGCTTTGGGGAGCACGATAGTATGCATTATATTGCTGTAGTATATCCCACCGAAAATTTTATTGCAGCAACAACTATGAATAAACTATAATTGTCATTCGTAGCAACGAGTATAAACAAAATACGATTTATTTAGTTAGTATTAGCATTGGTATGAACGATTATCTACATTCTTATTTATGAGAACTTCTATGTCACGTATGTAATTTCTTTTAATTTTTCTTTTTCTCTTCCGTAATGTTTAATTTTTGTAATATCCGTCCGTTGCTAATTTATCTCTTCTGGCATTTCCCGATAGATCTAAGAGATCATCAAATCGGCAAACACATAAATAGTATCTTTTTAGAGTAAATGCCAAATAATTGGGATAATAAGACGTTTCATATTTGCAATTTAGTATTCATTAGAATAGAGACAGAATAAAATATAACGAGACAGGACTTCACAACACAGCGCCCACATTCGTTCAAAAATATTTTTTAATCACTAAAAGTTTACGTTTGTTGAAGAAATATTCTGGCCTAAATTAAAACGAGTGCATTTTTAATTTATGAAATGGCAATTAGTTATTATTTTCCTTAAAACCATTATATATTTATTCCTGCAAGGTTCATTTTGAAAAGTTTTTACTCTGAAAAGGTTATTTAAAATTTAATTAAATTTAAGTATTTAAAAAACCAAATCGAGGTACTTTTTGACAGGATGAAACATCTAATAATAAGATAACCATAGATGTTTGGTTTAGCGGGGAGATTTTTCGTAATTTACGATTTATATGGATGTAAAAATACATTTCATTTTATATCAATACTTCTACCATTAGGTTATTTTGTGTTAATCGATACGTTAATTTTGTTATCTTGTTAAACGATTTATGTTTATATTCCCTAATCATTGGGAATTAGTTGTAACCTTTTCTTTAAATTCCATTTAGAATTATAGTAAACTGATGATTTATTGAGAAAAAATATTTTTTTAAAGTTTTGATGGCCTTAAATTTTTAAAATTTAAAAGCAAATAATGAACAACAATATTTTTCTTATAAGTGACCAAATGAAAATTGTAATACATGCGAATCATGTAACAGGCTCACTAATTTCCTTAAATTAACGTAGGATTTTTTGCAAAATTACGTTACCCTAATGGGACTGGGATTTACTTTGTATTCGTTTGCTTATCTAAACGACTATATAGATGTAGAGTAAGAGAGAGGAGGATGTGGGAAGGGATATAGGAAGGAAGGGATATAGAATGGAAAGTGCATAGAGAGTAAGGGAGGTATAGAATTAGAAAAGGCCGGGAAGAAAGGGATAAAGAGGGAAACGGAGAAAAAGAGGGAGAGCTATGGATTGGGGCAAGAGGGAATGAGTGAGGGAAAAGGTGGGTGAAGAGAGAGGCAGAGAGAGGGAGGGAGAGAGACAGGGATGGAAAGAGAGAGGAAGGGAGGCAGACAGAGGGAGGGAGATAGAGGGGGAAAGAAGGACGGTGAGAGGGAGGGAGGGAATATTATTATTAAGAGAAAACAAGAATGTGATAGAAATTCTCCTTAATCTCTACTTTGGCTCTTACTCGGTAATTACAGCTGTTATTATTCATCTCTATGTTCCCCGTTGAATTTCAACGGGCAATTATATTAGAAAAATTAACTAATTTTGTGATTGTCCATAATAATAAGTTGCGATTACTTAAGATGTATGGTTTCAGTAGGATTACCATTCTTACGACGGGGTTTCAGCCATATAGCAACTGACACCCGACATATGACGGGCAATACACTGGTAATTAAATAAAATAATGAAATACACATTTTTTGTAATTGTAATTCTTCCCGTACAACGTAATGTTTGCGATAAATTTAAAGAAAAGAAAATTTATGTATTTACGTAATTATACGATTTTCTGTTCTGTTTTTCATTCCAAAATAAATGTTAATTAAAAATTTTACAACTCGGGAACCGTCGGACATATTTTAATGAAATTTGACATTGGGGAGTTTTACTGAAGTTTGAAGTCTGAATCCAATTTTGGTTAAAATCGGACAACAATAATTACATTAAGACCTTCATGTAGCTTACTAAGTTCTTCTGTTTCAACTCGGGAACCGCTCAACCTATTTTGATGAAATTTGGTATTGGAGAGTTTTACAAAAGTTGGTCAACCGATTCAAATTTTGGTTCAAATCGGGCTACAATAACGACCATTTTATATAAAGACCTACATTACAACGTGCTTCTTGATCAACTCGAAAACCGCTGTAGGTATTTTGATTGAATTTGGTATTGAGAAGTTTTGCTAAAATTTGTCGATCTCAAAGAACGCATTTGGAATCTCTGCGTGCCCCAAAATGGAGTACACCTTTCCATACTTGTTTACTCATTGCAAAGAACACCTAAAATATTCTAATTATAACAGTTAACATAAATGAAATTATTTAGTTATTTACAGCGGATGCTGTTTACTTCAGTTGCCACGAATATTGTTTACGATGACAACAATTACAAACGAGACAACATTTCTTTAAGTTCAAGGTAAATTGTGATATTCTCGTTTGATTTTCTAGAAATCGATTACTCCTTCGATAAAAATGTACTGAAGAAACCATATTCTATTTGATTTGTTTTACAAATGTAGTTTAAAGATATCTTGTCATAAGTGATATTTTACGAGATATAAGGAAAAGTTCATTTTTTCCATCAGTAAAGTGGCACTCCCTATTAAGCTACGTGAACCATTTATACCATTTTCTTCTTTTATTTGCTCTTATGTCCTAAATACCAAATTTGATGAACATCTGCCCAGTAGTTTCGCAGATGAAACATGCGGACAGACAGACGGACGGGCGTGACTGGGCCATAAGGCGTCCTTTTTTTACTTTATGAAAAGAACGCCTTAAAAGGGACATATAGACGTGCAGGGAAATTAAAATTTGAAATAAACTTACCTTCGATCATGCTATTAAAAATATTTAATGAAAAATAAACAAAGTCACTTATTCTATTATTGTTTGTCCACCTACAGCTCAAAATCGCTCATATCAAACGTTTAAATCACATATTTAGTGGAAATGATACTATTTTAACATTAACTGCATTGACGATATAATTGTGAAAAATCGAGCTCATATAGTTTTCTCAAGTCAAAATTCCTTCCCCTCCCCTGCATAATTTTTGACATGCAGGGTTTTGTTATTTTGGAAATTTAAATTAGAAAAAAGTGACCTAGATCATGCTATTCTATCTACAATCTTATACTAATTATTTTTTACCTCCCAAATATTTGGGTAATATTTTCATTTTATCGACAGCTGCATTGACGAAAACTTAATTGTCAAAACTGGAGCTCAGACTGTTGCCTCTAGGCTTAATGCCTTCCCACTTTCCCTCCCCCACCTCAAAATTTGTTTGTCCTGACAACTTACTGAAGCGAGAAACAAAATCAATATAGATAATGATAGTTAAAATAGTGTATTTAAAGTTCAAGATTTTACTTCCTTATTTTATTTATTTGAACTCTTCAAATTTGACGGGCAATATACTAATTTTTACTTTCTCCATAAGCGGTATAGAAGAAAGAATTGTTTCCATGAAAAAAATCGAATTCGAGATTTCAACGTAAATACGTGTTTTAAGGTCCCATGAACACGTTTTGACTATTTTCTCGATGATGTCTGTGTGTGTCTGTGACCGGAATTTTGTAGGTGCTCTAACTCAAAAACTATTAATCAGGCCAACGCGAAATTTGACATTTAACATATTTATAATGGTCACAAGAGTTGTATAGAAAAAGTCGGTCAACCAAAGCGGGTGTTTACTCTAGTTACTTCTCCGTTATTTTGAAGTATTTGCTTTAATATTTGAAATATGTAAAAACGTACTTGAATAATGGTTGTAGGAAATTAAATATTACACAACATTTTCCCGTATTATGTATTTTTTAAGAGATATCTTAAAAACTAGTTTTTAACTACCACAACCACCATCTACAGGCGACTATCGTGAACATTTTACGCTTAGTTACGTCTTAGTAACGCTCCTTTTATTTTCTTAATTGTCGGAGCTTCGTGGCTATATCCAATATCTGAATGCTATGGTTTGAGTTAATATCTATTCTTTAAATTTTTCTCGCAGTTCCTTAAAATATTTATTACTATGTAAACTTTTTTGAATTTTTAGAAATATTACTGGTATGGAGAAAGTCTTGTGGTGGCCACATCAGATTTTTATATAATACAAAAAACAAAAGATTGAATAAGGAACTGAAACCCTTTTAAGCACAAGGATTCAATAGCATTGAAAAGTTGATATAATAAACAACTGTTTAAAAATATATAGATCAATGGTTATCATGGTAACATCGCGTCTAAAACAATCACGACATCACCAAGCAAGTTATATATGAGAATTCAGCACTCACATCCTGGTATTCCGGCATGGCTAACACCTTATCGGTGAGAGTCTTGAATTCTTCGGAAAGAAGGAAAGCGTAAGCGGCCTGGACATCGGGATCCGAAGCCAAATATTTATCGACGACTGCAAGGCAATCGTCGATTGGGATAAGACGCATTAACTCCTGCAAGAGGTCATCCAGGTTCCTGGTGCTCGCATGGTGACTGTGGACGTTTTCTCTATCTGCAGAGTATTTTATAAGTATAATCAAACAGTTTCATAGTTTTACCATCTGCTTTAATCAGTCCCTGTTCCTTGAATCAACATGACGGATCTTATGAAAAGTAATTTTTCGTTGATTTATACACTTTCAATAAAATAGATCGGGCACAGGCTTCCTCAAATGTGGACTAGAGATCTAGAAACATTACCAACAAAGAAGAACTTTATCCAGTCCCGTTTTTCAATCATTTCGGATAAAGGTAATGCTTTTAAAAAATTGCTATTTGCTCTAGCTTACGTGCACCTACCAATTTTAGTTCTATGGTTTTTAACCGAATGGAACCCCCAAGAGAATTTCAAAGAAATAGTATTCATTCATTTCAAATATATAAACGACATTACTCACGCGGAAGGAAGACAGCTGCGTTCGTCAAGCCGATGGCGGCAACGAGGAAGAGAGCGACCTTCATCTAGAATTACAGAAATCAGTATATATGTATTAAAATAAAACAATAGAGCATTAAAAAATATTTTCCATATCTAGCGAAGTACCACCATCGCATTGTATTACAACCGTAATAATTAGAGAATATTTACAGCGATCAGAATCTAGGCAATCCAAAATTACATTAAATTCTCTTTTATTGTCTAGGCATGAGAATGAATATATTATCCGCGTTGAGCAACAAAACACTACAGACAATAGACTAAGACTCTTACCCTGTGGTAGTGCAAGGCAACTCGATTTCATAACCTTCGTTTCACCTTTTTATACTCTGCGACAACTGATAAATTTGGAAAAATACCTGTTCACGCAATAGAAGAAGATATCTTGCCCGTGAATTCCGACTCTCTAGATTTTCTTATTTTGATGGCCCGCCATCAGGACGCAAGATATGATCTGCAGATAATTATCGGTTGTGTAAAATCCTCTTCAGTGTTAGAGTCATGTGACAGGTGATTTCAAACACTTGCGAGGCCATCGTCCATTGTTAAATTTTAGAGCCATAAAATTACGACTGAAGGAAAGATTCCTTAAAATTGCTTAAACGTTTTTTATCGGATGGATATCTTACACCGGTTTTACGTAATTATTCAGGTGTTTGAGGGAGAGATATTATGTTTTGTTCAATTTAAATACCATTTTAGTATTGCATTTACACATTTGGAAAAATATAAACACGTTTTACACATAATGTGACGAGTTTTATACGCATTAAATAAAATATATGATAATATGTTGGTATGCGAATATTGAAAAGGCTCCCTTATTTAATAAAAAAAAATCAAACTGTAATTTCTGTAATTCGTTGACAACACTATGTGGCTTTCGTTTTATTTCATAATTAAATAATCTGATATGGCCACCACATGACTTTCGCTATACCTGTACTATTTATAAAAATTACCAATAGGTTAAATGTTAATAAATATTTTGAGTAATTTGGAACAATTTTTGAAACGAGAAAATATTTTGAGTAATGGCAAGAAACATTTAAAGAGTTTACAGAGAAAAGAAATAAACTGAAACCATAGCCTTCTGATATTGGATATAGCCACAAAGCTCCAACGATTAAGAAGATAAAAAGGAGAGTAAAGTGTTTACAATAACCGCCGATAGGTGGTGTGGTTGTGAAAGCTAAAATAATAATATAAAATATCTCATCAACAATATATAATATGGGAAAATGTTTCCTACAAACATTGTAGAAAATAAAATCTCCTGACACTTTTATTCTAATATCTTTTTATATTCATCAAATATTAAAGCAAATATTAAAATAAAACGGATAAGTGACAATTGTAAACACCCACTTTCAATTTGCCGATTTTTACCAAAACCTAATCAGTTCTTTTTCCATTCACAAAAATGTTAAATATAAAATTTTGCGTTAATCTGATTAATAGTTTTTGAGTTAGAGCACCTACAAAATTCCAGTCACAGACACACACAGGCACCAACAGACATCATCGAGAAAATAGTCAAAACGTGTTCAGAGGACCTTAAGACATGTATTTCCGTTGAAATCTCGAATTCGATTTTTTTCATGAATACAATACTTTCTCTATACTTTGTATATGGAGAAAGTAAAAATGAATGCTTTTAATTATTATACAATGATTTGCAGAATATATATTCTTAACACTTCACTTTGAAAATATAAAACATCACTAAGTTATATGCCATCCCTCATTTTTTAACATAATTCAACTCATTTTCATACCACACTTAAATTTCAGAAAAAGTTCGTGCGTTTTATATTAAGCTACATGCATCTATAAGATGAGCGTGTAGACAAGGTTTACAATAAGATCACTGGAATCATATTCATCAAAAAAAACTTTAGTTATTAGTAGTCATATATTGGAGAAACAATATATACACAATGGAAAAGACATACATTGTTGTTTTTATGAGGGTCTTTTGACATGTAATACATCCTTTGGATTAGAGATGATATAAAACTACAGTATTTTTATTTGATGAATCACATTTTAAAGTAAAATGCCATAGTAATGTTATAATGTTATTAGGAGTGGCGGTGTGGTTCTAGCGTTGGCCTTCCACTCAGAGCTCCCATGTACGAATCCGGCGGAGGACGCATTTCTGGGGTCGTCTCGTCCCCTATTTGTGATTTGAGGAGACCGCGCAAGTCAGCGTTCCGTCCCTATGAGGGAACATTAAGCAGTTGGTCTCCTCTGTGTTCTTCATAAAGAGTAGGATAATGCCGGCACCGGATTTAATTAATAAAAGAAAAGGAGCGTTACTAAGATGTAACTAAGCGTCAATTGTTAACAGTAGTTGTCAGTAGGTGGCGTGGGGGAGGCAGCTAAAAATATAAGATATCTCTTAAACAATGCGTTATATGGGAAAATATATCAAACAAAGATTGCAGAAAATTAAATTTCCTACAAACTTTATTCTAATACATTTTTACATTTATCAAATATTAAAGCAAATATTTCAAAATAACAGATAAGTTACAAGAGTAAACACCCACTTTCGGTCGACTGATTTTTACCAAAAACTAATCAGTTCTTTTAACTTTTATAAAAATGATAAATATAAAATTTTGCGTTGATCTGATTAATAGTTTTTGAGTTAGAGTACCAACAAAAAGCTATCACATGCACACACACACACGCGCGCACACACACACACAAACACACACGGATATCATCGATAAAATGGTCAAAACGTGTTCAGGGGACCTCAAAACGTGTATTTCCGTTGAAATCTCGAATTCGATTTTTTGGGAATCAATACCAATAACTTCTGAACGGTCTTTAGATGTTGTTAATTATTCGGCAAATACTTTGTGCGTCCGTTTTTAGGTTTTCAACCATCACAAGAGCCTGGGTTCAGTTACATAATAGTTTACAATTTCTAGATGACTGACTTGTGAACGAATATAATATAAATATTTTAATGTCAAATTTTTAACTAAAACAAAATCCAGCTCTGGATAAGCTGTCGTAAAATAAATCAAGTAGGAAAAGTATAAGGCAAATAGAATAGTCAGCGATTTCAAAGGCGTTCTTTATGGGAAATGCGAATATAACGGCATGGAAAGATTGGGCGATTATTGAGTTTTTATCTCCAAAACTATATGTCGTAATTAAGTATATGATCCCGCGAACTTTTTTAAGATAAATGTTGTCCTCTATCCGAATAAAGTTTTTAATGTATACATCACAGATCGTATAAAAGCATGGGAGAGAAAAATATGGATTTTTAAGTGCTTTTCGTGATTGCTGAAAACCACTATTTATTATCTTCGTGATGTCAGTCCGTTTGTCTGTATGCATATATCAGGGAAGAACTGGCAGAACGGATTTCAACTAAATTTCATTCATAGTATCTTTCCACAAGTATATGACCAAAATAACATTTGGACCAAATCGACTGAGAAAAGGTGCCACAATTGCAACATGAATCTTTTCGGTAATTATGAATTTGGAAGGAATTGGCTGATCCGATTTCAACAAAATTTGGTACATAGAATAGTCATATAAATTAGTGACCAAAATGGCATGTTTGGATCGAATCGACTAAAATAAACACGGGTGCCGCAATTGCAAAGTTAAAAGTTTGGGTAATTTAGAATTTGAAAGGAATTGGCTAAACCGAATTTGAACGATATTTTATATTAAGGATTAAGATAAAATATCAAAATCATGATTTTTTGTATAGATATGGAAAGCAGGGCTGCCACAACACAAGGAATAAAAAAATATTTTTACACCTCATCAATTTTAACTAAAATTAATATTTATAATAAACATATATATACAAAACTACATTAGCCTATTGAAACCGAATCGGTCAAACAGGGGTGCCACAATTACAAATGAAACTCTTTCATTAAATAAGGATTTGGAAGGAATTGGCTGAATGGATTTCAATTAAATTTTATAAATAAGATTTGTACAGCATACCATAATGAAATCATGATGTTTAAATCGGAGCTTAAGAGCAGGAATACCACAATATTACGCATATTTCTAGAGAACTGTTTGCATGGATTTTAACTCGTTATGGTATATATAATCTTCATATAAATAAATAATCAAAATAGTATATTTCATCAGGGTCGGCAAAACAGGGCTACCACAATATCAAAGTTAGAATTTTTCTGTAATTATGAATTTGGAAGGTATTGGCTGAACCGATATGGGCGAGTATACAATGATGCTCTTTTCTGATTTCATTATCATTATTATTTTACGATTATACTACGGTGAATTTGTCGAAAAGAACTTCTGTACTACGGGAAAACTGTGTACATCCCTACTTGTTAAAGACCGCCTTATGGTCAGGTCGTGTCCGTCCGTCCGTCTGCATGTTTCATCTCGGAAACTATTCTACAGATGTTGATGAAATTTAATATTTAGAACATAGGGGCTTAGGAATTAAGAAAATTATATAAATGGTTTACGTGGCCTAATCGGGAGTGTCACTTTACTTGTTACAAAAAAAAACAAAAAAAATCTCCATGTCGAAATATATCAATTAAAAGAAAAATGTTTTTAAAATAAATGATAGAACTAGTAAATTAGCATATGTTTTGTTCGGTACATTTTTATCGAAGGTGTAGCCGATTTCAAGAAAATAAAACGAGAATGTCGTAAATCACTTTGAACTTAGAAAAAATTTACCGTGTGTTTTAATTGTTGTCAACCAAACCAATCTTCGTGGTAACTGAAGTAAACAATATCTCCTGTAAATAAATAATTAATTTAAATTTCTTTTGTGCCCAAGCAACATTTCATAAATGGAAAGTAATGTGTTATCTACGACGTAGAAATGAACGTAAATACGTCTCTTTTCTTTACGTATACACAGTGTTTGTAAATGAAAAGAAATGGGTAATTTACGACGAAGGAATGAACGTGAACATAAAGATTACATTACTACTATCTGAGTGAGGTATGTTTTAAGTAATTGTCGATTGTTTTATTAATTACAGTTGTTTAAAAATTAGTCAATGAATCAAAACGTCAATATTTCCTTGGCATCACTACTGGCATTTCAGTTTGTAGACATACTAAGCCATTAATATTTATCTTTTTTGACCTAATTGCATAAATCCCAAAAAACACCTCTTCCTCGATTCTACGCACGCATGATCTATGAAGGCTTGTCCTAAACAAGCTCAAGGAGAAGCTTGTTATCTCCCAGTACAGACTCTTTCAGTACTCACGTGATAAAAAGGAAGTTGTAGAAAAACAATAAATGGGATAATCTTGTCAGAGATTTCCATAAAACGCCCCAATTATTCCCTTTCAATGTCTTCTGAACAACTTTATAAGTCTACCATTTCAATCAAAGCAGTCAAATTTCATGACGTAATGATGTTAGAAACACAGTATGTTCCTCCGTCCGACGTGTGGTTTTATAATGATTTTGTATCCGACAACTTGCCACAGGGTAACTCCACTTCGTCTGAGTCAGATGGTGAGCGAGATGATTCAGGGTCTGTACAAGAGATGTGCACTGTAACAATCTGTATAAGAAACAATGTAAGATTTTTAATTTTTGTATTTTATATTTAAGGTTTCCTGAATGGGAAACTATGTTTATGATCTATTTTGATGAGTTGTTTGCCTATAAATCTCTGTCTTTTTGCAAATACACTTAATATGTAGTCCGTTATATAATTCACTTCTCCTGCTGTAGTATTATTGCTATACACGATTTTCAGTTTCGTATCCTTGTACTACAAAGGTAACATTTTGGAAGAAGTACCTTCCTAATTTCAAATTTGTAATTTCAAATGTTGAACTTAAAGTTTTAAAGTTGTAATTTTAAATTTCGAATTTCAATTAAAATTAAATAGAGACAGGTCTGCACAACATCTGAGTGCAAATCTTAAAGATTAACTTTTATTTCGACATCTGTATTTAAACCATTTACCATTTTCTTTTGAACATTGCAAAATAAAAATATAAAATATTACAGTTAGATAATGGTCAAAATGTATTACTGGTTAAACACCAGATATTTTTGCAATTAATTTAGTATTTTGGAGTGGAAAACAAAAATTTTATTCCTTTGGTCAAAGAACCAGGTAGCTCCAAAGATTAAACATTTTATTATACGTAAAAGTATTATGATAGATTTTTTCTTTCAGTACAGAAAAGAGTATTTACTGGTTATATCAATGTTTCAAATTGATGATTGGTGGAAACAATACTAAATTTTTTATTCCGTTTTGTTTAATTTTCTCAAATGTACTAGCATGGAGCCACTTGGTTCTTTCACCAAACCATTCAATTGTACTGTACATATTGGTCAAACATTTATTTTCGGAATTCTCTAACAATGTTCTTGCCACGGAAAAGAGAGAGAGAGAGAGAGAGAGATAGAGAGAAGAATATTGGCTGAAATGTGATACATTGCTCGGGAATAATACAGCCGATGGACCAAGGGTTCATCGCAGCACTTGTGTCCTAAAATCGGTGGTGAAGTTTAACACATACAATTGATGTCATGAATAGATTCCCAAATAAAAATGCGCGCCAGTGTTGGGTTAAATTTAAATTTTATCAGCTATTAATAATATTGGAGAGGCATGTAAATAATAACGGTGGTTGGAAGATAATACGCCCCGAAATTGTAAATGGCTTTACGGATTACCCATCATTCAGAAGGTGTGAAGATATTGTCACCCATGAAAATGTTATAGGATGTGAGGAATTTAGTGGCATGAAAGGGGAAGTGGCTGATAAGCAATTCCACCAGGAGGAATTAAAATATGAGAAGTTCTGAAAAATTTATGTCCTCTGATGGGAATACTGGTGAAGGATCAGAGGAAGGAGAAGATGAAGAGTAGTTAATACCTGAGTTAACATTCAAGGGAATGACATATATCCTAAATACAGGAAAGTTTCTCAGATTGTGCAGATCCCTACTTTCAAACAGCTATGAAAATTAAGAAATATATTGAAGATATTATTTACAACACTATGAAACGCAAAGGCAATACCGAATTGCATACTCCATTAGGCCATCCACTTCAGCTTCTGAATATTCCTCTCATTCTCTGCCAAGAGCTCTATCGATAAAAAAAATCTCCTCCTAAGATATTAAACCCGTCAGTTTAAGTTACCTTTTCAGTCATTATTTGGTAATTTTCTGTCATCTGAAATTTTTTCCCAATGATTTGTTTTACTTTCGCAGTACTTCTACTTAATTTGGCTCTCTAAGTTTTTACAACTTATTCTTTGAATTTTTTAATTCCTTCCTGTTATCTTAAACATTAAAATAAACTGTTCGTAGAGCAATGGTAACTATTTATAATTTTTTGCTCCAATATTCATGGTATCTGAAGGTAACCCCATGTTTAATATCAAATCAACACACCACGGAGCACGAAATACTCGTGCGCAGTCTTTGGCCTGAACTTATCCTCAGCATTCAGAGGGGGTTAAATAAATAAATATATATATATAAATGCTGTAATTAATAACTTATTTTATAGAAATCGTAAAATGTAGTCGTTTTGTTCGTCACTCCGTCTGTCGCACTTCCGTTTCCGGTGAAGTACTTCTATAACCTTGAAGTTAGAGCAACCAAATGTTGAGAGATTTTTCATGACCATAACTTCTACCCACGGTTGAAATTAGCAGACTATATGGCAAAGTACGGGGTTTTGTAGGGGTCACAATGAACAATAAAGCATTAAATTAGTGAACTACTTCTAAACCGTTCAAGTTAGAACAACCTAATTTTTAGGATAGTTTTGCCTGGTAACAGTCATGAACGATATTGATTTTATGGTTTGTCCGTCCGTCCGTTTGCATTTTAGCAGGATTTAAATAAATCCATATAACTATCTATAGAAGTCTGTTATTTGGTTGATTTTCGTTTTGTTTGCGTTGGTACAATAATAAGAGCGAAGGGCTAAAACGCTAAGATTACTTTTGAAGAGGTATAAAGATAATTTTACAACAACTTAAGATCGGGGAGTTATGCTTAAAATAACATATGAATCATTGAACAGTTGTATAAAACTCCTTCAGCCAAAAAATTGTAGGGTAAGCCCTATGCATTTCGCCCACTAAGTGGGCATCTTCAGGGGAGAACCTGCCTAACTTCGTCGCAGTTGAACTCTGTTCACTGCCAAGGCAGGTTCTCCCCTGAAGATGCCCACTTAGTGGGCGAAATGCATAGGGCTTACCCTACAATTTTTTGGCTGAAGGAGTTTTATACAACTGTTCAACTTGGAGCCAAAGTGTTTACGAGCTACCATCTACAATATGAATCATTGTGAGTTTTAAATGTTGTTATCAATGCAAAGATTCTGATATAAATATTTTGTAACCATATAATAACCTATGCTAATAAGTTTCATTAAAACCGTTCTTAATATCTAATTCATCAGTTCTTTCTTTAATTTTATGTATAAGAATGGATAATATGCTTAAGTATATCAATTTTGGAATTATGTATATTGCGACCTTATCCATTTCACTGTCTAACGATTGCGTCAAGTGGGGTTGCTGAAGTTGTACAATATTTCACAAGATCTTTGATGTCGTAATACATAAAATTTGCAGATGCAAATTTTCTTTCGCAATATGGAAAGATCGTAAATCAGATGTTACTAAATTGGAATATACTAGTATAAGGAAGCTGCAAATACTTGGATTACCAGAGTTTCCTTAACAAAATTGAGCAAGAGATGTAGTTGTTAATGCAATGGATTTTATCAATATGTGCCGAACAGAACATTACAGGGTAATGACTAGAATAAGTTGTACGTTGAATTCTAGAAAGGCAGACTACATAGTTAAGGAGGCGGATAATATTGATGATCTTAGACTAAAAATTGCGCTGCTACAAGGTGAAAGCAAAAGTTTTTCATATGCAAACTAATCTAAATTTTAATTTATGAGGAAGTAACAAAAAATAGATACTTATCAAGGATAATTATAAGCAAAAACATAAAAACAATTAAAGCGTAAAGGAAGATAACTTCATCACTTTAAAGAAAGTTATAAAGTAAAATTTTAATGATTTTCATAAATGCCTTAATTGTAAATAACAAAGAAAATGGCAAAGTTGTAACAATTTAGAAATAAAAGAGAGGCTAGCGCAAAAACTAAGATTTTGAAAAAGGTGCTACTATATTGAACGCAAATTAAACCATAATAAGAGGGATAAAAAAGGAAATATGTATTAAAGAGAAAATTAAATAAACAAAATTTGATAAGACATGTAGAACGATTTCTGCACATGCTGCTATGAAACTACATCAACGCAATATCGTATAGTACAACATAGATATTCAAACAAATAAAAATAAAGTACATTTGTGAAATATATTTATTTACATCTTTAATTATACAAATGAATAATATTTCTTTTCATTTACAAATACCGCCAGAAAGCACATTCATTATGCAATAAAAATCTTTACAAGCCAAATAATTCGTGAAGGGAAAGCTAACTGCGAGACATACGCAGAAAGTGTGCATTCAGGAAGTCACCTATGACCGATCCTGCTGCCGGCGAAAAAATCCGCGATGACCTTCTCGATGGCCTCAACGTCGATTCCCTGTTCGCGCATTATGTCGGTCATGTGCTTGTATTCCGGGCTGTTGTAAACGAATTCCACGAGTTTCTGGAACTCGGGAGCGCGAAGTCGAGCGAGAAAAGCCTGAAAGTCCGGATCGGGAAGGCACACGTTGTAAAACCAGTTCTTGATATCATCAATGGGAAGGATGGCCAGGATGTCCTTGATCATGCGGATGATGCCGGATTCCGCCCTTGCGAGATGTCTGTACTTGGATATTGGCGGGAGCCCCAAAATCTTGTTGACGATGTTTACCCAGTACTCGACGTCCAAACCGGAATCCTTAAGGTACTGTATGAACTGAAGGTGAAATTCAGATTAGAGATCAATGACAGAGGTTCATGTGGAGAGAGTTTCGATTTGAGAGCAATGAATAAAATTTAACAAACATACCTCTTGGAACTCTGGCATTGCTTTGATCTGGTCAACGAGGCCCTGGAATTCGGCGGATAGCAGGAATTCATAAGCTTGCTTAACGTCAGGATCGTTGGCACGGTAATCGTCCGCGATAGCCTGCATTTGATCGAAGGGGAGGAAAGCGGCGAACTGGTGGAGTAGATCGTCGAGGGTCTGAGTACCGATCCTGCTGCCGGCGAAAAAATCCGCGATGACCTTCTCGATGGCCTCAACGTCGATTCCCTGTTCGCGCATTATGTCGGTCATGTGCTTGTATTCCGGGCTGTTGTAAACGAATTCCACGAGTTTCTGGAACTCGGGAGCGCGAAGTCGAGCGAGAAAAGCCTGAAAGTCCGGATCGGGAAGGCACACGTTGTAAAACCAGTTCTTGATATCATCAATGGGAAGGATGGCCAGGATGTCCTTGATCATGCGGATGATGCCGGATTCCGCCCTTGCGAGATGTCTGTACTTGGATATTGGCGGGAGCCCCAAAATCTTGTTGACGATGTTTACCCAGTACTCGACGTCCAAACCGGAATCCTTAAGGTACTGTATGAACTGAAGGTGAAATTCAGATTAGAGATCAATGACAGAGGTTCATGTGGAGAGAGTTTCGATTTGAGAGCAATGAATAAAATTTAACAAACATACCTCTTGGAACTCTGGCATTGCTTTGATCTGGTCAACGAGGCCCTGGAATTCGGCGGATAGCAGGAATTCATAAGCTTGCTTAACGTCAGGATCGTTGGCACGGTAATCGTCCGCGATAGCCTGCATTTGATCGAAGGGGAGGAAAGCGGCGAACTGGTGGAGTAGATCGTCGAGGGTCTGAGTACCGATCCTGCTGCCGGCGAAAAAATCCGCGATGACCTTCTCGATGGCCTCAACGTCGATTCCCTGTTCGCGCATTATGTCGGTCATGTGCTTGTATTCCGGGCTGTTGTAAACGAATTCCACGAGTTTCTGGAACTCGGGAGCGCGAAGTCGAGCGAGAAAAGCCTGAAAGTCCGGATCGGGAAGGCACACGTTGTAAAACCAGTTCTTGATATCATCAATGGGAAGGATGGCCAGGATGTCCTTGATCATGCGGATGATGCCGGATTCCGCCCTTGCGAGATGTCTGTACTTGGAAATTGGCGGGAGCCCCAAAATCTTGTTGACGATGTTTACCCAGTACTCGACGTCCAAACCGGAATCCGTAAGGTACTGTATGAACTGAAGGTGAAATTCAGATTAGAGGTCAATGACTGAGGTTCATGTGGAGAGAGTTTCGATTTGAGAGCAATGAATAAAATTTAACAAACATACCTCTTGGAACTCTGGCATTGCTTTGATCTGGTCAACGAGGCCCTGGAATTCGGCGGATAGCAGGAATTCATAAGCTTGCTTAACGTCAGGATCGTTGGCACGGTAATCGTCCGCGATAGCCTGCATTTGATCGAAGGGGAGGAAAGCGGCGAACTGGTGGAGTAGATCGTCGAGGGTCTGAGTACCGATCCTGCTGCCGGCGAAAAAATCCGCGATGACCTTCTCGATGGCCTCAACGTCGATTCCCTGTTCGCGCATTATGTCGGTCATGTGCTTGTATTCCGGGCTGTTGTAAACGAATTCCACGAGTTTCTGGAACTCGGGAGCGCGAAGTCGAGCGAGAAAAGCCTGAAAGTCCGGATCGGGAAGGCACACGTTGTAAAACCAGTTCTTGATATCATCAATGGGAAGGATGGCCAGGATGTCCTTGATCATGCGGATGATGCCGGATTCCGCCCTTGCGAGATGTCTGTACTTGGATATTGGCGGGAGCCCCAAAATCTTGTTGACGATGTTTACCCAGTACTCGACGTCCAAACCGGAATCCTTAAGGTACTGTATGAACTGAAGGTGAAATTCAGATTAGAGATCAATGACAGAGGTTCATGTGGAGAGAGTTTCGATTTGAGAGCAATGAATAAAATTTAACAAACATACCTCTTGGAACTCTGGCATTGCTTTGATCTGGTCAACGAGGCCCTGGAATTCGGCGGATAGCAGGAATTCATAAGCTTGCTTAACGTCAGGATCGTTGGCACGGTAATCGTCCGCGATAGCCTGCATTTGATCGAAGGGGAGGAAAGCGGCGAACTGGTGGAGTAGATCGTCGAGGGTCTGAGTACCGATCCTGCTGCCGGCGAAAAAATCCGCGATGACCTTCTCGATGGCCTCAACGTCGATTCCCTGTTCGCGCATTATGTCGGTCATGTGCTTGTATTCCGGGCTGTTGTAAATGAATTCCACGAGTTTCTGGAACTCGGGAGCGCGAAGTCGAGCGAGAAAAGCCTGAAAGTCCGGATCGGGAAGGCACACGTTGTAAAACCAGTTCTTGATATCATCAATGGGAAGGATGGCCAGGATGTCCTTGATCATGCGGATGATGCCGGATTCCGCCCTTGCGAGATGTCTGTACTTGGAAATTGGCGGGAGCCCCAAAATCTTGTTGACGATATTTACCCAGTACTCGACGTCCAAACCGGAATCCGTAAGGTACTGTATGAACTGAAGGTGAAATTCAGATTAGAGGTCAATGACTGAGGTTCATGTGGAGAGAGTTTCGATTTGAGAGCAATGAATAAAATTTAACAAACATACCTCTTGGAACTCTGGCATTGCTTTGATCTGGTCAACGAGGCCCTGGAATTCGGCGGATAGCAGGAATTCATAAGCTTGCTTAACGTCAGGATCGTTGGCACGGTAATCGTCCGCGATAGCCTGCATTTGATCGAAGGGGAGGAAAGCAGCGAACTGGTGGAGTAGGTCGTCGAGGTTCTGAAGTGCAATCTTTTTGCTCTGGTGGTTGTATGCATTTTGTGATGCGGCATTATTCAACTTCACCGTATGTTTTCCTGTAAGATGATATTATTCTATTTTTATCTACATTTTACTCAATTATATCGCCGCTGATTCATTAACGTATATTTTTCTAATCTATTGGACTTGATTATAATTTATTTATTATTTAATTTCCATTAATTAAATATTTTTTGGTAATTGGAATAATTTTATTATACCCAGAATATAGGTGGAAGCGTTGCCAAGGCCAAGAACGGCCAGGAGTACGATCGCGAACTTCATCTGAAAGAAACAATTTTATGGAATTAACTTGGGATTTTATCATCAGGAAATATTTCTGCCAATTATTAATCACAATATGTTTTACTGTAATATGTTTACACCTCGAAGAAAAAAACTTTTCTCCCGGTTTTTTATTTATTTATATAACGATAACAGACTAGAATATATATTGCTGTTAATATCAGCCTCTTACCTTGTACCAGCGATTTTGGCACTGGAGTTAGTGACAAATTGCACCGCTTATATACCCAAATATAGAGATTACTATTGATTAATTAAGATATAATATCATCTTATCTCGTATCTTACTTATGACAGTTGTTCGTTGAACTTTGATTTTTTTCTTCGAACGGGAACGGGTATTTTTTTTGTTGCTTTACTTAGAATTGGAAACGTCATGATATTCTTAGGCCTCATGTCTTTTCCATTTCTCTTCGTGATTCATACCATTTCTGCTCTTCGTAAGGTCGCTCAAACGTCCTCATTTGCCCCAATAACGGGATAGCATACTCTAGCCGAAATACATCCATCATCTGATAGAATATTTCTCTTCATTTGAATCACTAATCGGTATATATGTATAAGTATGTATATATATATATATATATATATATATATATATATGAGAGTGGCGTATCCTGATCATTTGCTTTGGGCGGGCAATGTTAAGATACAAAAGTTTATGCAACCAGCACCGCATCAGGCAATGCCTAATTGTAAGTGCTACTTCTAAGCTACTAGTTAAATGAAAACAGTCATTTTGTAAATTCAAACGCAACCTTGAGATTATTTTCTTTCATAATCTTCACTAATTCATGCACTGGTTTGATTGAGAATACAGAAGACAATAAAAATTTGAGTTAATTTTTCAACGATATTTAGTCAAAACTGATCCGTAGAAATCTCTTAATTTATCTAGTATCCTGTCTGGTAACATTTTGGCATATTGTTCATATTTTATGTGACAAAGTAATTTTTAAAATTCCGGTTTAGACATCGAAGCATATCTTTCGTCCATCTCCATGCATATGCAATCAATTATTTCCCAAAACAATCCTTTTCTTCGTCTGATAGACCTCCCTTTTGTCGTTTAGGCCTCAGTTCATCATTTTTATTTCTTACATTTGCTAGAAAATCCCATATATCACCAAATCCATATTTCTTATCATATTTAAGCTGTTTTATGACATCATAAATTATTTTACTACAGTATAATATGTGATGTCCTGTATTTTGTACTACATTGTATAAAAATCAGTATAACCAACGAGTTTAGAGTAGCTTGAAAATCTTGCAGGAAGGCGGAAGGCCAAAACCCACGTGCTTCAACAACGGCATCAATGTCCCAATGTTCAGAATTTTATATAACATTTTTAAAAAATTCAATTAATTGATCACTGTAATCCTTCACTGTATTTGTTAATCGGAATGTAAAATTCCATCTGGTAGGTGCTACGGATGGCAATACTTTAGTAAGAAAATCCTGTAAAGCATGTACTCTTTTAGAAAATTTATAAAAATAATCTGCCATTCCACTCAAGGTTTGGAAAAGCATACTACATTCCTTGATATTAGGGTGAATTTGTTTCTAAACTAAATTTAACACGTGAACTTAGCAATGTGTAAAAAGCGCTAAAGGGTAAGTAATGATAACTTTGCTTTGCAAACCATTTACAAGTTTAATCATTACACATGCCCCAACATAGGTTTGACCAACTAATTTGCCCTCAATTTTAAATTCTTGCAATAAGTTTAAAACATGGTTAAAAAGACCACTAGAAGTTCTATCAGCACTAATGTATGTAAATCCAATAAATCATTAATATATTTCATATCATGGAAAAAACGCAAAACTGTTGAGAGCTGTGTTTTGACATGACATCTAAAGTTTCATTCAATATATTGGCCACAAATGCTGCTGAATCAATTTCATTCTTTATTGCATCTTTAACAACAATAGTTATAGACTATATAAGATCATTTTGCACAGTAGAAGAAGTATATTTAAATAGAGTTGATATACTTGAATGATTATCTAAAACAGGATCATAGTCGCGAAGCACATTTCAAAATTCTATATAATTACCTCTATTCATTGAATCCTTAGACTCACCATGAAAGAAAGCTCTTGTTTAGATAAATATCATATTGCATCAATGAGCCTTTTCAAATTATCTCTATTGTTATTCACTTGTTCATTATGCCGACTTATTTCAATTTTTAGTTGGTTGTCAATTAAAGTGTCGACTGTTTGTTTTCCAAACAGTTTAAGATTTATAAAAGACAAAACATGTGATTGGGATCTTTAATGCTTTTGCAGTGCTATTGCTAAATGGTTAAGATCGGAAAACCCCATTTTTATTCCACACATCAATCTCTTTTTAGAACAATAAACACGGCCAGCAAAAAAGCCTAGATCTTACTTTACATCATTTCATTGTTTCATAATGCGATACAGAAAAATGTCTTGTATATTCAGATTTTGCGTTTTTATGTTTACAAATCAGATTTGGAAGAGCCGGACAAGGTTTACCTTGTTCCACAATTTTCATACAATCAAATAGAAGATCCTGGTTAGATTCTCGGTCAAGTCAGAATTTTTCTCCTGCTTTTTCAGAATGACTTCTTGTCCAGTACATGCCTTTCTGCATGGGCTTTACTTCAAAACTTTTGATTTAAAAGGATAGGTTCCATCGAAAAAATCAGAATATATAGAAATGTATGTATTACGACTGTTTTACACCTGTTAACGATAAATTCTTTAAAAAATGATTACTGATGTATTTTGTTTCCTTCGAAAGCCTTTGCCAACTCGTCGGATATATTTAAATAAAAACTTTTGAAATATACATAGTTGATCATAGCGATGAATAGAACCAGATTGAAAACATGTTAACGCATGTCTCCTAAAATATCTTCTTCGCATACGATTTCTTTGTCGGCATGATCATATGAGCGCAGCTCAAACAAATAGTCAAACGGAGCACAACAACTTTCATTATTAGACAGGAAGTACCCTTCAAAAAATGACCAGACAAAATTTTAATGCACTAATTTTAATGTCGTAAACCAAAAATTGATGGCCATTTTTTTCTAATTTTTATTTTCAAAGCAATGAAAACCTGCCTCTCATTATTCATTAAAGTATTTTCTTAATTAATTATTTTATATAATAGGCATTCAAGAAATATTTTGCAAATATCTAAGCAGTTTATAATGTAACCTGGATATTGATTATAATGGGACGGTATTATTTTTCATAAGTAGGTGTCAGTAAATATATTTGTTTTCTTATTACCCCCACCCCCAAAAAGCTATGCACCTTGATCCGCCCCTGAAGCCCGCTTGTCGGAAAATCGTTTTTTATGTGTCATCTTATGATAAAGAGAAATTGTGTCATGAAGACGAACTCGGATCTTTTTTCGGACCTTTTTTGCTTCATTGCTTTAATGCTTGATTAAAGCATTCCTACAAACTTTCTATCTTCTACCGAGTCGGAAAATTTGTTAAAACATGTCAAACATGTTATATACTGAGTGACAGAATAAGCATTTTTAATGTAGTTATCAGATAAGGTTTAACTTGTCTATAAATGTTGAAATTTTGGTTACTTTCGCGGCGATTGGTACCGAGTCATTCTTACTCTCTTCCTATACGAAGTAGAGAGAAAGTGTCTATTTTTTTAATGAATATAATCGAATTCAATATTTCAACGGAAATACATATTTTAAGGTCCCTTGAACACGTTTTGACTATTTTCTTGATGATATCTGAGGGTGCCTGTGCGTCTGTGACTGAAATTTTGTGAGCGCTCTAACTCAAAAACTAATAATCCGATCAGCATAAAATTTCACATTTAGCGTTTTTATTTAAAAAGTAAAAAACTGATTAGATTTTAGTTAAAATCGGTCGACCGGAAGTGGGTGTTTATTTTTGTAATATTTTCCGTTTGTGCCAAATATCTCTTGTAATTCTTCATTAACGTAATCGTATTTAATAACCTAAATTATAGATAATTTTATTCTCTAATAATTTTGTATTTAATAATTTTTTGTAGAGCCAATCCTTAAGGAAGTATTTCATTTCAATATTGACAGCAATTTCAGCACCACCAACACGTAAATTGCCAATTACATATGGAGATAGTCATGTGTTGGCCAAAATCAGTTTCTTCTTCCCTTGTAAGCCGCACGTTGTACCGTAAACAGCTGTCAGATGTATGTCTAAATAACTCGTTAAGTTTCTTAGGTAGGATTTTTTCAAAGTTCGTAATATTTAGCTTATATGCATTGAGCATATGTACGTATTATATTGGCTAAGCAAAACATAATGATTTAAAATGCTCTCCGGTTCAATTAAATGACGATAATTCTGGTGAGTAGTGCTGCTCGACGGATAACACTGTTATTTGGTTACGTTGCCATAGACTACGAGAAAAAGTGTAGAGCCGGGAAAAATATCTCAAACAAAAAAATTGGGTATTAGGTTCGCTGTAGATTATAGAGCTTTAAGGAATTTCATATAAAAATTTTAGAGGGCAAATCTTGAAAATGGAATATATTGCACAGAATATCAATTTTTTAATTTGAATGCCCAGCCGATTAGCCTCTGTCCTACGCACAGTGGGTATCTCAGAGGTAGTGCAATGAATAGTCGGGGAGAGAAAGAGGGAAACCCGGTGCCGGTATTTGCCTGCTCTTACGAAGAACACCAGGGGGGCCAACAGCTTAACGTCCCTTCCGAAGGCCGGAACAGCTGAATTTGAGTGCTCTCCTCAAACCACACAAACAGGGGGCCGGGAGACCTTAGAAACATCCTACTTGCGCAGGATTCGTACCCGATGCCTTTTTAAGCAGCAGGCGAGTAGCAGCCAACGTCCTAACCACTACACCACCGGCACCCCCGACAGAATATCAGAAGATATTAAAAATTCTTTATATACACTGCATCTGATAGGTGGGTATGCCCGAGAAACCTCCATCAGAAGGATGTGAATATTGGACGAAGTCCTCTCCGCGATGCATACGGATTGCATACCTGCCGAAATGAAAAATATTTCTTCGCATTCGTTTCCTCCGACCATTTCCCCAATGTTTTACGAGAATCTCAAAGGTAAAGATATAGAGAGGGATAGGGAGATAATAAAGGAGAATGCCGACCGGACGAGAAATTCTCTTAAAGAGGCGTCTTCGACCACTCCTGGCATTCCTACGAGTCCAGAATCACCGGAATATTTTTTTTCAATTTTTCGGGCAAAGTTCCAGTCATAATCCTTCCTCCGTACTTCTTTGTCTTCATAACCCGTTGTTCTTCCGTCTTACTCGATTTTTTTCCTCTGGATTCGAGGCGAAGCAGACTTCAAACACGTGAATTGAGGATAAGGTCGGCTGCTGTGATCAGCATCACACCGCAAAAATGACAACCTTACCGAGGACCGCTCTCCCCTTCCTCGTCCATCAATCTCACTTCTCTTCCTCTACCCCTCTCCTTTTTCCCCTTTCCTCCGCCTTTCTGTTCCTCATCATATCTATACCTCATAGGCTCCTCTTCCTTTATAAGTCGGAACCTAAGACGTGCCACTCTGTCTCCATTTCTTCATGACGAATTCTTAATTCGCCACCATGTCGGTCTTCCCTTTCAACTCCCCACCTCCTCCTCTTCCTCCCCAAATCCCCCCTCCCCCACGGCTAACTTCCCGCATTGCCTCCCCTTTCGTATCATCCCGCTTCCTTCCGTATCCTCCTCACCCCTTCTCCCTCTCGACCGCATCCATTTTCCTTGCCTTCCTCCATCCCCCCTCTCTCTCTCAACCATCGCATCCCTCCCTCCCGTTCCCTTTCCAAAGTCCCCTTAAGGCCTTCCTCCTGGAACACTCTTCTTCCTCCTGTATCCGGCCGCAGTGCGCAAGAAAGGCCATGGGGAGGTTAGGCGTGGGTCGGCACGAGGGGGAGGGGGGAATCAAGACTCCATCTGCTAATCCTCCTCTCCTCGTAATCAGTATTCCGCCTCTGTCTTGCCCGGGAAAAGGGGATTCGGTAACTCTATTATCCTCTGGGCTAGTTCTTCTTCCTGCTGCTTTGGCCAGCGGCACCTCTCACCACTCCGCTTCCTCCGCACTGCTCTTCTACCACAATTCTCTCTTTCCTTGCCCTCCGTTCTTTCTCTCTCTCTCTTTCTACACGCTTCCCCTTAACTCCGTTGACCCTTACCCCTTTCCCTCCATTCACTTGCCGCGATATAAAAACACCAAAAATAAATTCGGTTCTCATTTCATCCCAGTGTCAATGCAGTTGCCCCTCTTCCATACTACCAAGGAGCCTCTCTGTCCTTCGCTTGGGAAATTTTTTTTTTTGCTTGAAGAAGCTTTGTTGGTACGTTTTGATGGCGTTCCCTAGGAGCCCAAGGGAACTCTCTCTCTCTTTCTCTTTCTCTCTCTCTCTCTCTCTTCACCCTCCTTTCCCTCCCTCATCACCTCTCCCTATAGCGCCCACTTGAGATTTTTTAATAGGTCTCGCGTTTCTCGTTCTGGCATCACGACGGATGAGTCCCTTTGCTTTTTCGTCTCTCTATCATCAAATTTGAGCGATAAGAAAAAGAAGTCTCTCTATTTCTCTATGAACATAGTGCGGTCTCCTAGATATGTCTAAATGATTTTAAAAAACACTGATTATGGCGGAATGTAATCGCGGGACATTCGAAAAATAAAACCATTATTCAGCGTGCGCTTCACTTATGCATTTGAAGCGAATACTTAAATATGTCGCCTTTTCTGTCATTTCCCCTTCACCTTTTAAAAACCATCGAAAGCGAGAAACAAGGATCGTTTTAATGAAATTTTGAATTTAAATAATTTTCAAGCTAAAGTAAATTTTTGGAATAAATCGCTAAGAAAGAAAATAGACTGATTTTATTGCAGAGCCATAATAACTCTAAGGTCTGCCATTGAGACGATAATATCTAAAATGAACAATTCAAATCTCGTACTCATTAAAATACCTTAAAATATGCCTGTAAAATTCATTTCACTAGAATAATACCGTGCTCGTATTGTGGCTGAAAACAATTCAAGTACTTCAAAAAATCTAAAAAGTACGTACGTGTTTTAGAAATCTCCAATGGCCGTTACAAGGTTACGAAAAACAATATTATAGTGCGGTCTTCTTCAGCCAAATCAGATTCTAATAACAATCCAAATTAAATAAACCCTGTTATATATTTTTCTCGAGGTAAGCTTTAAAGTCGCGAAATTTTTAGCGTAACGAGGTTGAGATATACTATGGTTTTCCTTCGTTAATAAGCCTCTTAAATATCCCAAAAAAATGCAAATATCATTCAGGTTGCACCAAATGATTTTCAAACAATCGAGAAGCGTTTGAAACATAAAGGCATTTTTGGCACTCGATAGAGTTTATCCGGTGCAAAATTTGCTCTATCTAAATTCAATCCGGTTATGCATACCGTTGCATTTCTACTTTCTCGTATACAGAAAAAGTATAGTAATCGCGAACTAATCGACTTCGAGATTTTGATGGAAATACATATTTTAGGTGTCCCTGAGTTAAAATAAGTGGTTTTCGCCATGCCGTCTGCTTGTACGTGGCCCTAGAGCAGTGGTTTTCAACCGGGGGTCCGCGCGTCATTTCTCAGGGGTCCGTGAGTTGAGTAGGACATGATGTTAATTTTTATCTCTATCATATTTGATCCAACGCACAGCTCTGATTAATATTTAAATATGTAAAAGCGAGACAACGATTGACAGATGTATGCAGTTTTCAAGGGGAGTGGATCCGTAGAATTTGTGGAACATCGCAGGGAGTCCGCGGCTCCATAAAGGTTGAGAAACACTGCCCTAGTAAAGCATAGACGATTTCACAAAATTGAATTATATTTCATATTAAAGGATAAAATTATCTATAATGGAATCAACGAAGATATGACCGAAAATGCCGAATGATCAAGACACGACTTGATAAAGAATATCGAAATTTATGAAAGTATACGGGAACGCCAAGCGCTGGAGATGCATCCCAGTACTGTGTCACCAAATGCTTCGTCATATTTAGTGGGTATTTAACATCTTAATTAAATATGAATATTGAATATTTTATTAAACTTAACCATTGTACATCAATCGTTTTATCATATGGATGATCAATAAGTTAAAATTTACAATCTAGGAATTTTACTGAAACAAAGAATAGGCTGAACTTGAATTCAAAGGAAGATTTTCTTTCGACTGTATAAACACTTCAGCGCCACAAAAAGGATAATACCAACAAGAAGTCTAAACCTGGACTAATTCAGACTGGTTTCCCAACGTTGCCGTCCCGAATTGATTACCTATATTGACAGGAAATGGTATGATAATTCCAAGGAATTATCATACCATAAATACCATTTGTAATTCATAGTTTATCAATGATAGAGAATAATTTTTAAACAAATTAATAGAGTACTATAAGGTTTAAAATACTAAAAGCAATGCCAAAACCTATTTCTGACATTATATTTTGCATTTATTTTTTTAATAAAAGAAATTAATAAATATCAATGTTTATACGCTAATATGTATGAATAAACTGTCCATTGCTGAAGGGTAGTCGAGTGGAAAAGAAAATAACCCATTTTTCACTCGTCTATGCTCAAGTCGAGTTCGGTATTGCTCGTCTCCATTGACACAATCCGATAACATGCGATTTAAAACACAAAAACTCTATCTTTTAACAGAAATTCAAGAAAATACGATTATCTATTCCTAATTCTGCAATAAAAATTACAATCTACATCCTTTTTCTTTTAGAAAAGTACAAATCCCGCTCCGATATCACAATTTCAAGATATTTTAAAGTATTAAAAAATGCATCTCTGCACGATGAACTTGAAACCTCTTATGTAAAACAAATAAGAAACAAGTAGTTCTGGAAAGAACTCATCAGCCTACTTTCCTTTCAATAAAATTTTAATTTATAACAGGTAGGGGTGTACACAAGTTTCCCGTGATACAGAAGTGCTTTTCATCAAATTCGTCGCAGTTATAATTGTATACTAATGTATTAGCTCTAAAATCAGAAAATTATTTTTTCTCGTATTGTGGTATCCCTGCTTTTTGATCCGTTCTAAACATATTCATCTCGTTTTGCCATTCTAAACCTTCCCTACACGAAATTTCTTTGAAATCTGTTTAGCCAATACCTATCAAATTCATAGTTAAAGAAGAATTCTAACCTTTATATTGTGATAACCCTGTTTAGTCGACCCAGTTAAAATATAATATATTAGTTATTTATTTATATGAAGATTAAATATACCAAATTTGTTTAAAATCCATTAGTTCAGTTCTATAGAAATACGCGTAAAAGAAATATTATTTAATTTTTTACTATGGTAGCCCTGCTTCTTAGCTCCACTTAAAACATCTTGATTTTATTATGACATGCTGCATAAATGTTATATACACAATTTAATTGAAATCCGTTCGTTCAAATCCTTCCAAATCCTTAATTACTGAAATAGTTTAATTTGTAATTGTGGCACCCCTGATTTTTATATAAGTGTATATTATTAGTATTAAATTTGGTTCAAATTAATGATCACAGTTCAACACAAATACGTGTGAAAATAATTTTTTTCCTTGTATTGTGGCAGCCCTGCTTTCTGTCTATACTTAACATCCTGATTTTGTTATTTTATGTTTCATGCCTACTTCATACAAAATGTCGTTGAAATCGTTGAAATTCCTTCCAAATTCACAATTACCGAATAGTTTAACTTCGCAATTGTGGCACCCCTGCGATTCGGTCCAAATATGTCAATTCGCTCATTAATTTATGTGCATATTCTATGTACTAAATTTATTTGCAATTGGTTAATCCATGAAGATGTTAGATGGACACACACACGGATACCCGGGCGATCTCATAAGACTACTTTCCATTTTTTGGAAAGTAGGTTATAAAACGCTCCTGGAATCAAACCCGGGACTTCAATCTTCACCAAATAAAATATAGTCCGGAGGTGGACCTGCAGCACGAGCCTCATACCAAGTTTCATGAAAATCGGTCCATCAATGCAAAAGTTGTTAGCAGGGGACACACAAACACAGACAACCATTTCATAAGAATGTTTCCTTTGGAAACCAGCCTAAAAATTCTATAACCCCTAGAGAGATAATACGCCATAGAAAATCTTTCAAAAATATGTATACGATTTCCCACATTTTAAACGTTTTACTTTCTTGCAAACATGGCATTTTCCCATGCAAACCTTTTACCTTTAAACTAAAGTAATAAAATACATATTTAGACGATACTCCACATATAACCTGGTATTTATAAATGTATCTGTGATCTTTCTGTTGGCGATATAAATGTTTTCATCCACAATGCTATAACTTTCACTTGCCGCAATACTGATGAAAACTATTTTAAAACTTCTAATGAAACGATAATACGATATAGCATTGTTATTCTGAGAGAGTAGGTCGATGTGATGCGTCTATTCCTAGAATGTGCAAAGTTATATAAAAATGCGTCATGCAGCCGAGAGTTTTGCCGGAGAATTTAACATCGATCTTGGAGGAAATTTTTAAAGGACAACGAAAGTCGGAAAAGGTTTCGAAAAAAAAATATTCGATCGTTACGAACAAGTGACACGCAGGTGGCGGTTAAGAGGCGTAGGTGAGCGAGAGGGAGACGGAGGAGGAGGGAGATGGAAACGATGGAAGTCAACGGGAGAGGTTGGGAGCGAGAGAGTGAGGTAGAAATGGCGGAAGGAGTTCAAGTGTTTGCCGAAGAGGAGAGGGGCGAGAGAGAGATATGAAGTTTGGTGAAGTTCTTATCTCTTCTTTTTTCGCGAAAAGTGATCCTTTATCCATCCTCTCTCTCTCTCTCTCTCTCTCTCTCTCTCTCTCTCTCTTACCCTCTATCATTCTCCCTCGCCATCTCCCTCAACGAGAGAAAGAGAAAACGGAGAGAGGGATAAAAGAATTTTCCCTTGACATATTCTCTCGCGGGCATTACGAGACGAGAGTCTCCGAGGAGACTTTTGTCTCGTTCGTCGATCGGAACGGAGCCTGGGAAACATCTCCTCATCCCGCCCAACTCTCCCGCGAAAGAAACGGGTTAGGACGGAAGTAGTAGTCGAGTTAGGTGACGGACGCAGGTAAAGGAAGCGGGAAAGGAGAGGGACGATCTACCTTGATAAGAAACTTTTTTTTCTTCGCGCCTTGCCAACGTATAGCCGAGGAGGGAAAAATCCCACATCCTCCTCCACCTCTTCCGCTTCTTCTCCCTCTCTCTCCCTCTCCTTCCCTCCTCCGCCCTCTCCTCTTCCTCTCTCATGAGATCTAATGGAAAACCCACGAAAGAAAAAGAACGTTATCTATCCGAAGGAAGATATCCCGCCCCACCTCCTTCCTGCTCCCCCTTTCCTGATTTATCGTGTTTTTTACCTTCCACCCGTAATGAAGAATTATAAATCATTCCGCTGGAAAAAATCTCTGCCTTGAGAAAGAAACGTCGAAGATGTTATCATTTCGATTTGGATTTTTTTATGCAAGTTAGAACGCCGAACTTCGAGGGAAGAGAAAAGAGTTAAATTTTCTTACTTGCAATATAAATTAATAATGTATGATACACACATGGGTGCGTAACTATATTCATGTACACATAATTATACGTATAGTATCATCAGCATGACATAATCATTGAATCAGTTATTCTCGCATTCAATTTCTCTATCTTTAATCAGAACTCTAATATCTGTTATTTACATTTTCCGTCTTCATATATGTATGTTTATATATATATATATATATATATATATATATATATATATATATATATAAGTGGTATAAGTGTGTATCTTTCCTCCTTCAGGTGATTATAAAATGCAAGCAGCAATAGCAAAACAAGGGCGGGAATGTAACGGTGAGCTGGGGTTGCAAAGTGTCGTCAAGAGGCATTACGAATACCTGAGGGAGGAGGGATGAAAAAAAATTCGAATAGTGGAAAACATTTTTTCCTCGCCTCCCATCCGCCTCCTCCGATACTCAGCCCTTTCCCATTCCACCCTCAACTCTTCTCATTTCTCCGAGGAAATGCCTTAATTTGAAAAATAAGCATGGGAAATATGAATTTCTGAGGACTGGAAGGTTCCAGGTATGCGAACGAAATATTAATGGAGGGAACACACCGTGGGCTGGGAAGATTAAACATTCTTTCGGTGAGAGAAAAAGAGAGGGGGTTGGGGAAAGCGGTAGGGAAGGAAGAAGAATGGATAGAGGGAGAGAATAGCGGGCGAAGAATGAAAACACGCCGTCTTTTCCTATTCTACCTCCCCCTCCTTCTGAAAGTCGAATGGAAAGCACGGCAGCAACAACGCGGAGCAGTTGAGAAAACCATATATGAGAATTCGGGAATTCCGCTGTTATCGGACATCCGGGATTTCACGAAAAGACTGCAAATAAAGAAAAGGCTTGGAGAGCGGAGGAAGATACTGGGATTTTTGTGGTCGCCGCTCTTTATCTTGCGTTTTCGGACTCAACGAAGAATATTGTTATTCGCGAATGCTTTCCCTTTTTATGAGATGCCTGCTGAGGAGCTAGGAGTATGGATGCATGGGTCACGTGCGATTCCATATGATGGCGTGGAATCCGCTTTTCTCGGCGTTCTTGTCATGTAAATAGTGATCTTTTTTGTGTCTTATATGCATTTTTGAGCCAAAAAATCTCATTCAGGCACAACAAGTTTTGCTCATTTTCATGTTTTATATTTTAAAACTTCTCTGAAATAATAGTTCATGGTCACTCAAGCTCATCATAATAAATCTGTCGCGCGTTATATTTCAAAGTCACTTTTATTGTTATTGTTTATTTCAACTGTTAGCATTAATAAATCATCAGCTAGGCCTCCATTAGCTTTTCCAATAATTTTCCCGATCATGCTAAACATTTTTTCGAGATAATTAACAAAGTTATTTCTAATAAAGTTAAAGTTGGAGGGCTAAATGACAATATTTTTAAAAGTGCCCTAAATGTGTCACGTTTAGGTCTGAAGAAGAAAGATTTATCCTGAGGATTATATGAATCGATATTACTTATTTATGAGTTATGATCGAAGTACATTTATTTTAGCCCTTCCTTTTTTTATCATATCTACAGACGCGCACGGCGAATGCATACACGACAGAGGAGAGGGTGAGAGAAACGAAGATTTTTAAGGTCTACAAACAACATTTATTAGTCCGAAGTTATCATGTTAGAGGCGTGTAACATAAAGATGCTATTTATCTAAGCATTCTCATGCAAATATTTACATGCGTTGATTTTGTAGCTTTCATACCTGGAGTAAAGGACTTAATTCAGCTTCATTTAATAGACAATTCTTAGTTTGATTCTCAAATGAGCTCCACACTGTATGTTTCTTATAAAAAAATATTAATATTTATGACTTAGTCATGGTGAATGATGGGAAAATATCACACAGCTTGTTTTGAGTTCATCTTAACTGCCTGTCCTCCTTCCCCATCCATCCCACCAAATCCACACAAATACATCTCCCTTCCCTCTCTGCTAACATGCTCTTCCAGTATATTTCTCTATTTTAAGCTTAAGCAATGCAAAGCCAAAGTTATGTAATCATTGAAGAATAATTTTTAAATACAGTAAAATCCCGATTATCCGAGATAATGAGGGGTAGAAGAGGCACTAATGATACACAAAGACGGATAATAAAAAAAATTTCTTTGCCTATCACATTCCATACTACTAAACTCATTTTCACATATCACACGGTTTACATTTCTGCCAACAAATAATCCGCATTCTTGGCTTGACTTGTCATCAGACGGACCGAAAAATATTCTCGCCTTTGTATTCTAAGGCTACAGCCGTGCGAACGATTTTTCTACAGTCTGAGTTCGGATGGGAAAAAACCGAACGTGAAACGCTCTGAAAATCCGACCTCACGAGTGATTGTTTTCGCGGGAATTTGTCGTGATTATGGTTAATTTGTTGTTTGAGTGACGCTCAATCCTAGTGACTTTTGTTGCATAAACGATAAATGTATAAAGTTAATCAAATTCCATTAAAAATTGAATAATATTTTTCTTTGCTCCAGTTTTTTTCTGGAGACATGAAAAACTCGGTCCGGGGAAAACTTTTTCCCCAATGGATTTAGAGAGGTGCATCAAGCAAACAAAACGTGCCAAAATATTGAAATTCTTTTTCAGAAATGACTCCATTCCAGTAAAATTTATAGTTCTCACGTAACGGATGTATAAACAAAAGCGCGGTACGCGCTCCCTGAGAAGCAGACCGGAGGTCGAGAGCCGAGGAAATATTACCTCCCGCCACGTCCGTGCGAGCAGAAACACCTCGTGTGCTTCGATCATATTGCGCCTGACTTTAAGACTCAGCACTTCTGTTTACTCGGACGGGATATTATCCTCTGATTGGCCGCCTAGTACTGCTTCCATTGCATCCATTCCCTGCCGAACTCGGACGGAAATAATCGCTCTTGTGTCCGTAATATAAGAGAGTCACAAGACATAAAAAATGCAATTGTGAACTGGCCGGAGTTCAACAAATCAGTCAATATGTATCAATGAGCAGATTTTTTACCTGCAGGAGGACAAAAAAATGCCATAATGAGTTCGTCTGAGAAAAACCCATGACTCTCAGCTCCTCATACTACGAAAGATATGAGGAGTGACAGTCGACATACGAGTACAAAAGGTCGATACATTCTTGAATACCTCAATGCGAGATTTTATTAAACAACAAATTCGTTAAAAAACGGAAAAAAGAAGGCTTAACCAAGCACGGTTGATCCGCAAACCGGATAACCCGCGCACGGATAATCAAGAGTTTCGTGCATTTCGAAAATAAGTATTGTATGATATTGAAATTACAATTCTAATCATATATATTCGTTGAAGAGTGTTTACCAAAATATAATCATTTAATTTATTCACTTTAGTTAGTGATAAGATGACATTTAAGAGTTACATGCATACAATTTGCAGCATTCCAACCATTGGATGTACACTTAACTGTTGATCTAAACCACATTGCCATCTATCTATGGAAAGTTTAAATTGCTTTTTTCTAATGAAAATTAATGATAGATAAGTGGTTACCTTGGAAACATGAAATTTTACAATTGAGTCTGAATAATTATTTAAAACTTCTCTAAATCTGAAAAATATTTACTATAAAAAAAAGTTTTATTTCCTAAAATTTCATTATTTGTGTATTATGTGAAATGAAATTGTACTCTTCTTTCTGAAAAATGATTAGTAGTAACATTTAATTTGCAAATTAAAGTTTCTTTGTTATATAAGGAAAACAATTGGGTGGTTACATGTTATAATTTATTCTAAACAGCTGATGCAAATATAAAATTACTAAATAGTTTTAAAAACACATAATAAAATCTGCTATAATGAGCAAAAAATATCCTTCCAGTGAATATGTGAAGGGGGAAGTGAACTTTCAAATTATTATTCTTGGAGCAAAGAGGTATTGCGGTAGTCCTAAGTCTTTGCTGCAAAATGCAAAATTACTGATTCTCAGTGGACAATTATAATGCTTTGTGGTACAACCAATTAGAGATCTCCAGCTGAAAGGATAGTATTACATTAGATTATACCTTATAAACTGTCCCTTGTGCCTTAAGTGAATAATTTTTCACAAGTTTGTCTCTCGATTTATAAATATTAATTTAAAGTGATGCTTAGAAATCGAAGAATTTAGACTAAGCCATGAAGAAACAAATTCAACGCTTGTAAAACTACACACATGTCTATAAAATATAATGTATATGTTAGAATTGTAATATCGGAGTGAGTTTTGTACTATTCTATGAGGAAATGGATGAAGATTCTATTTTTTTCAGCTTTCATTTAATTAAAATGCCCTAGATATTGTTTTTTTCTTTTGGAAGAAAAATTGGAATTTCCCCAATTGCTGTTTCACAGGTCATCTACTACAAGTATTGTATTTGTCATTTTAAATATCTGAAAATTATAATATAGGTATTACTTACCACACTTAATTTTTAAATGCAACATTTGTATATAATATCATCCCCATTCCATGGGCTATAAAATAAACAGACTATATTTTGAGTTAACCCAATTTAATAGACAATTTAATTATTCATTATGATTCTTATCAAGTGTTTGTTGAAAATAATTCTTAAATAAAAACATGTATTGCCAAAAAAGGATTTATATTGTTGAAAATCACAATAATGCTTTCAGTATTGCCTGATGTCAGGAAACTGTTACCTTTTGTGATACTCAAGAGACAAAATCTCCCCAAGCAGAAACTCCCCAGAGTATAATATTTGTGTAATGAAAAAGTTGGGTGGCCACTGAACAATGAACTAGTGACTTACTGAAGTGCAAAATACACGACCAATTGCCCTTCTGAAGAGAAAAGAAATGGGCTAGATACTCTTTGAAGCCACCTCACAGATGACGTGAAATCCAAAATTCTGCAATTAAATATGGACCTTGTGATCTTACCTGGAGGCATGACCTCTCAATCGCAGGTACTTAACGTTTTCATCAATAAACCGTTTAAAGACTCTATGGAGAATGGTTATTGCATGGAAATTGTCCTTCTGGTAACATAAAGAAGCCATCTGAAACCCAGTGTGAATTAATATTGGGTGGGATAGCATCTCACCTGAATATATTGTTAGCGGTTTCAAAAACTGTTGCATTTCAAATAGTAGGATGACTTTCTATGGGCACAGAGTGATGCAAGAAGTAATAGTGATAAGGAATAACCTGACTGAATGTGGAATGGATATCTTGGGATAACACTTTTTGTCTATTCTTATCATATTCATCCTTGTAATGTATGTGTTATATGGTGTAGCTTAAATAATACATCTTTAAAATTGTTCTTATGTACATAACTGAAAATATTCAGGTAAGTACTTATTTCCTTCTATAACTACCGATTTTTGGGTCGTCTTCTTATATTCGAGTCGTCTTATATTCGGATAAATACGGTATTTTGAACAAACGCACAGCGAAATCACCAGTGCCCGATAATGTCTCTCCGTCTACAAAAAGTGCTTCCCTCTCATAAGTGCATTAAAAAACGCATTTAGGGAATATTATTATAATGACTAAATATTGCAAACGATATATAACAAATGATTCCAGGGTTATAATAAATATTTATTTGCCGATTTATTTTATAATTGGTAGTAATTAATCGAAAAATAAAAATTACTGAAAACATAAGTACCTCACTTGAGTTAAGTAGGTGTAATATCATTTACGTTTACGTTCGTTTCTTCGTCGTATATAATCCATTTCCTTCCGCTTACAAAATGATGCACACACACACGCACGTAAGGAAATTAAATATATTTTCGTAATTATGGAAGATTTTACGTACTTCGGTTGCTTGTGATGACAACAATTTAAATGACCATAGATGAATTCTTCTAATTGCGAATTAGGGCGATATTGTTTGATTTCATTGAAAAAAGCTACTTCTAAGATAAAGCTTTACATGACATTGACTCTTTTATTTACTTAGTCATACATATTTTACTTGAAGACTTTTTCGGTATGACAAATATTATTTTACGAGATATGAGGAAAAGGTCGTTCTTTGTTTATCGTAAATTGCCACCCCCGATTGGGTCATACGAACCATTTATGCCATTCTCTTATTGCGTATGCCAAATTTCATTCAAATCCGTTCGTTAGAAGCCCAGGAGGAGCATTCGTACTAACGTACGGACAAACAGAAAGAACGAAGCTAATAAGCGATAACGTTGGAAACGAAACGCGTTCAAAAACACATGTAATAAAATATAATACAAACATACGCATGGTGTATCAGTTTCGTAACTGATTGGGATTAAATTCGGGTTTATGTAGCTAAAGAAAATGGAAAAGTATACTCCATAAATGGAATACACAGAGATTTCTAAGGCGTCCTTAATGCGAAATACGTATGAAACAGTATCGAAAGTTTGGGCAATTCTCTAATATTTTTCTCCAAACTATAAGTCGTAATAATATTGTCTCGGTGACTTTCTTGTAGTAAATGTAGTTATCTATCCAAATAAAGTTTTTAAGTTATGCCTCACAGATCATATAAGAGAATGGAAGAAAAATACATGGATTTTTAATTGTTGTTTGCTCAGAGAACCGTCTTCGCGATCGATGTAAACAAAATATACGATATTTCGCTCGGGATATTCTCGAATATTTATCTCCGAAGCCATAACTCGTAATTATGTAATCTCGGGAACTATCTTGTAATAAATCTTGTTCTCTATCCGAATAATTTTTCTAAACTATACCTCACAGATTATATAAAGGCGTGGGATAGAAAAACATGGATAACAATTGTTGTTTGCTGAGAGAACCGCCTTAGAGATTGATGTAAACAAAATATGTCATGTTTTGCTCGGGATTTTCTCAAATTTTTATGTCCGAAACCATAACCCGCAATAGCGTGGCCTCGCGGACTTTTCTTGTAGTAAATTTTGTTCTCTATCCGAATAATTTTTTAAATTTATACCTTACAAATCATATAAGAGCTAGGGAGAGAAAAGTTTGGTGTTTCATTGTTGCTTGACGGATGCCATTTAACGAGATACTAGTATAAGATTATTAAATTAATTATGTAAAGTGGAAGTTCTAATTTACGGATTCAGTTCAGAATCACAATTGGGCGATAAATTTTAATAGCGGTCACTCATACTTAATTAAATTAAAATCCACTCAGCGGTTTAGGAGATTAAAGTTACGACGAACGGACGGACGGACGGACCAGACGTTTCTATAAGGCGTTCCGCTATTACCGCTTTGCTTGTAAAGAACGTCTAAATGGAACCCTAACATAAATGTTAATTGAGAAGAGAAGAGTTGAGCAAACGAGGTAGGTTGGGGCGAGAGGTGCTTTGGAAGAGGCATTTGAAAGAATACGACGGACGGGAATCCTGGAAGAAATGGAAGACTTAGTGTATCGTAAAAGACGCCCATTAATTCGCGATCGAGGGAAAATCCTAAGGAGATGATTACGTCGTATTTTGTATTTCTTCACTGGATGATAAAGTGAACTGTGCTTCTTATTAGTTTCTCTATCTTCTGGGAAATTCCCTCCGCATAATTTCGAACTCACGGCGCTTATAATTTCAGTTACCGGTATTTTCCCCGTTGGATATTCAAAATGTGCTCGAAAGCGTTGCGCAAAACCGTGGCATCTTCATCGAGACAGTATTGAAAAGATAAGCAAAAAAACGTTAACGCTTAAAAGCAATCGTTGATAAGTGGAACGATGGAATATCTTTTTTCCCCATGTGAGACCTATCTTATCCTTTCAATTTACGAGGCTTGTCGACTCGCAAACAAACTCCTTGAGATGCACGTAACTAAGTTTTTTTTCCATTTTCCTAATCGGTAGATTTTCGGCGTCAATAAATCAAAATGATTTCGGCACAGTAAATGCCTGTTTACCACTTCTTTTCAACGCCGCCGATAATTTTTTAGAACAATGATCGCTCTGATTGTGAGATACGGTATCTCTCTCCGGAATCTTCTCCACCCACTCGACCTATTTAACAGCTCGAGAAATTCCTTACAAAGTGTGCACCGACTAGAGTTCTCCCGTCACGCCATCGGTTTGTGACAACGCTTAGTCACACGCAGAGGACACACCACCTGTTTCAAGCGGTTAATTTCTTATAATTTTTTATTTCTGGTAATGAAACTCAGTCAAGATAGCCCCATATCTCTTCCACTTTTTTCACCGATGAGCCAAACGCGAGATATGATGATATAGAAGGGAAATAACGGAGAAGGTAGGGAAAGAAAGGATTGCGGGAGATAAACTTCTCGGTGAAAATTCCCCAGTCTCTCGAGTGCGTATGTGTGTGTGTGCGTGTTTCATCTAGGAAGGATGGTCTACCCACCATAAATTTACCCTAATGAATATCTTTATTACCTCTTATAGCTCATTTACCTCCATAGGTATGTATAGAGCAGCTATATTACACATACAAACGCACAGACAGAAATACGAGTTGTCCATCGTTTAACTCAGAAAAACATAATAACTCAAACCAAATCAAGGAATCTTGCTTTATCTGGGTGGAGACAGTTTCACATTAAAAATACCTATAAATATAGTCGGAAAATTGCTTTGATGAACATTCGAGAGTTATGAAGCTTGAATGAAAGTATATAAGTGTTCAACGGCTTATACGGCTATGGTTAATTTCTGTTTGGTTTACATGTATCAGTTTCCTTTTCGCATTACTTCACCATAAAATTTTGAGATTGGTCCTAAATTCTTTCTTATTTTAATTTAACTGATTATCTTCGTTATAACTAATATGAAAAAATAATCAAAGATTTAGAGCCTGAGTTGGATGGTATGGTTCGTGATCCAGCTCCTATGTTGATCGTGCAAACCGCCAGTTGTCCACCGTCCCAAAAAAACCGTTATTATGAGTCCTATTGGGCGACAAGTATTTACAAAATGGTAAGGAAATATATTTTCACTCGTTCCAAGTTAATTTTATAATTTTTTCTATATTACGGTATATTCGTATGCCATATAAAGAGATATTTCCCACTTTCAAAAATGTTACATTCATAAATGTTTGAAGAAAATAAAACGTATAGTTGTTGATGCGTAAGAACACAAGAATTCCTATTAGTTTATTAAAATCATGTATGTATGATCTTGAGATTTTATGCTGGTCTCAAACTCTTTATTAGAAGGACGCAGTGCTTAATTGGATGTGCGGTATCTGTTAGATTTCCATTTTTCGAAAACGTCACCTTCGAGGTTAAAATCGTCGTCGTTGGCAATCTGTATATAGACCCGTGGCTTTTCTTGGTCAGGTTCTCCACATACTCCTGTTTTTCACAATCTTCTTCATGTCTTAATAGCACTCTTTCCCTTTCAGGCAGTCTAACAGCTGAAAACGTTTTAATGTTAAGTTTACATCTGTAAATATACCCTAATAAATAAAACGCGCTTTTTCACATTGTCTCAATGGATGAAGCTCCAATTTTCTTTCCATTTTTATTTTCAGCACGTCTCTAAACATGCTCTCTCTCTCTTCAGGTTATGTCCGACTCACTTCGCCTTCCTCTTTCTTATGATATGAATAATCAATCGCTTTTCTCTTAGAACTACTTCGTTTTCATCCAATCTGTCCATTTTATCTTCAGCATTCTTCTCCCACATGCCCACATTTCGAAGTTTTCCGTCTATTAATATAATTTTCCTGGGTCTCCGTGTCTCTGCCCCATATTACAAAACGATAGCATTTTATCAATTTCCTGCGGATAATCTCCCTTTATATTTCCCTTCATTAGGATTTTCTTTCTTCTGAAAAAGGCTTTTGCTTTCGCGATTCTAGTGCTTATTTCAGTGATTGTATCCAGTTTATTAATTAAGACGCAATAATGTGGGAGGATGTCTCCATGTCCTATAAAAATGCCCTTATATATGTGTGTGTGTGTGTGTGTGAGTGTGTGAGTGTGTGTGCGCGCGTACGTGCGTGTGTGCGCGTGTGCGTGTGTGTGTGTGTTTTTAAACGTGATGATCTTTATCAAATGTTGCAGTAATGGCCTAGAAATGAGTTTACTCAAACGCAGCTTTTACTTCCTATATACCAAAGGCAACATCACACCAAACAAAACTTGGGACTTGAGTCCTGAATGGAGAATTTATTTCGTTATCTGAGAAGAGAGAGTAAATATAGTAAACAGAGGATGCGGGTTAATCGTAAACTATAGGAATAAAATTCAAAAACAGGATCATTAAATCACTCCTATGACCAAAGCAAGTCTTGGCTGATGTAATTCAATTGTTTAATTGATAATTCATACCGTAATTGGTCTTGCATCCTATGACTATCGCAGCATTTAAAACAATCATGAATGAGAATGTTAAAAAGATAGAATACACTTTATTCAGTGGTAACCTTTATTACTGTAAAATCTTAAAAAGCATATTTTTCAATGGATTTAAACAGAAGTTTTTGTAAAATTCTCCCAAGCATATCTTTAACTTTTGTATAACTAATGAGAGAAAGGTTATTTTCTTTTTGCTACTAAGTGGCTTGTTAGTTTCTCAAAGATCCGACGGCGTCTCTTCCTACGTTAAAGTTTCAGACACTCCTTAAGGAGGATATTATCGCTTACTTTTCTAACTCATCTTAAAAAACAACGTTACTCTAGTTCTTCAAGTTAATGCTACCGCACCTCAACATGCATAAGACCTAAGGGGAATTTTTACATGTTTAACACTTATACGAATGTCTCAGTAGTTTTGTGGAAGGAAGATATTTCATTTCGATAGCGCTCGTTAGAAAATTTAACAAAAGTATTAAATTTTAAAATAAATCAATTGAATCCGAATTTGGAGATTCATATTGCAGTATGCTCTTAATATTCCCACGTATTTGAAAAGTTTTGCGATTTCTCGAAGTTTGATAGTCATTTACAAGTGGTTAAATTAGAAAAGAAATTAGTATTGGAAAATTAAAAAATTTTAGAAGGTTTGAAATTAATTTCGATTGATTAACAACAGTGCCTTGAAGAGGAGACTCAGAGAAGAAAAGACTATTTTTTATATGTCTATGAAAGATAGAATGATTTTAAACAGACAAGAGCGAAGAGATAGATAGACAGTGATGGAGATAGAGAAAGATTCGCTAAGGAGACCTGTTGTGTAAGAAAGATTATGCAAAGATATCAGAGGGATGAAAAATGGCCAAATCGCGCAAAATTACGAAAGAGGCATTTAAAATGAAGATCACGGTGAAATAATGCCGGCAGCATAACCTTGAAGTAAATTGTTTTAAATAATAAACAAATAATTACCTTTTCTCACTTATCAATTGTAATTGTCTAATTTATCAACAAAGTACATGCACCGGTTTATTTCTCTCCGATTAAACTATTCCCCTCCCTGCTCCTATTTAGTAAAACCTCTCGAAGCGTACAATTTCTCTAAAGTGTCATTACCGTATTTTCCCTATTATAAGGTGGTTATCCTATTTTCCAGAATGGAAATCTTACATATAGTTTTCCAATTCTGTCTTTTCTGTCTGGTCGGTCTGTTTGAGACGCTTTGATTTTTCAAGGTGCAAGGTTTATTTCCTTCATTCGTTAAAATACGTAAATATGAACGGAAATTATCCATTTTTGCTTTATTCGGTGGCTAAAATTACGGAATATCTTATTCTGGCAATGCTTAGATGTTATACAGACGAATTTGATAGAAATACTCATATTGTTTCGAATTTTTATAACCTTTTCGTACTCTTTCCGGATGTTGCCAAGGCAACCCGCATTGTTGTTTCCGATTTAATTAGACGAAAGAATTACGGTAGTTGGTTCGCGGTTTTTATGAAGCATCGAATTTATAGTTGTAGCAACGTCAAATTTTATAGATTGCAACGTTAATATTGCAGATAATAATTATGTCATTATTCAGTAAACTGCGTGTGGACTGTGGGCATTTTAAATGGTCGACCAAAAGAAAAAAAATATTTTATTTCAATGCTAGAATATTACCTTATTCGTAAGGGAGAAGCAATTAAAATTGCACATATAATTTATAAAAACAAATATGAAATTGAAAATGACGGAAGAAATTTTACATGCAATGTAGTTTATAAGGAAATTTTTAAAAATAAATATAATAAGAATATTTACGGTGTTATTTATTGTTATTGTTGTTTAAAATTTGTTTACATAATATATGTACGTGATTAGATTTGAAGTAGGTACCTTGAAAATTAGCTATTTCATTGAAGGAAAGATAAGCGAAATTACTTTGTCATGAAATTTGATTTAATGGAAAAATACAAGAATTATAATCGATTTTGAGCCGAGATATTGTATTATTAGTGCTTTTCGTCATAACTGAAAAGCACTATTAATCTTCGTGATATCCGTCCGTCCGTACGCATATATCAGGGAAAAATTGGCGCACCTGATTTTAACCAAATTTGGTACATAAAATATTCACATAAATTAATGACCAAAATCGCATATTTGGACTGGATCGACTAAGCGGGGGGTGCCACACTTACAAAGTTAAACTTTTCGATAATTATGAATTTGGAAGGAATTGGCTGAACCGATTTCAATGAAATTTTGTAGGAAGGAGGCGTGTTACATAAAAAAACCAAAATCAAGATGTTTAATATATATATAGAAATCAAGACTGCCACAATACAAGAAATAAAAAAACATGACTTTACACATATTTGTGTTAAAATGTCTGAATCAATTTGAACCAAATTATAATATTTATAATGTCAATATATATAGAAAACCATAATAGCACATTTAAACTGAATCAGCCAAACAGGCGTGCCACAATTACAAATTAAATTATTTCATTAATTATGGAGTTGGAAGGAATTGGCCAAACGGATTTCAATTAAATTTTGCATATAAGATTTATACAACATACCATAATGAAATCAAGATGTTTAAATCTGAGCTAAAGAGCAGAGCTACCACAGTAAAAAGTAATATATATTAAATTTTATTAATTAATTAATATTATTAATATTATTAATTAATATTAATAATATTTTCTTTTACACGTAATTCTAGAGACCTGACGCCATGGATTTGAACCAAATATGATGTATATAATCTTTATAAAAATAAATAACAAAATTATTATTTTAAAACCCAGTCGACTTAATATCGATGATATCTAGGTTAGAATTTGTCTGTAACTATTAATTTCGAAGGTAATGGCTGAACGGAATTCAAAGAAATTTCGTTTGTAGAGAGAGTATTGAATGACAAAACGAAATGACCATGTTAAAAACGGGTCTAAAAAGCAGGGTTGCCAAAATAAAAGGAAAAATAATTTTCTGATTTCAAAGCAAATATATTAGCATACGATTATACTATGGCGAATTTGACGAAAAGCACTTCTGTACAGCGGGAAACCCGTGTACATCCCTACTAGTTTTATACTTTCCCCCGTCATATTTGACGGGAAAATCCGCTGGTAGGCTTATAGTTTCGTCGTTGTGTTTGCCTGTCCGTCTGTCCGCTCCCCTGTTAACTTCAGCACCAATTGACCGATTTTCATGACACTTGGTGGAAATCTCCTGCAACTGGAGCCGAGCTCCCGAGGATAGTTTTTGTTGCGAAGATTGAAAATCCCAGGTTCCATTCCAGGAACTATCCTTCCAATATGACTTACATAAAAAATCTAAAAACCATCGTGCAGGGTAATTTTCTCTTGCACATTAAAATATCTTAGAATTGTAATATCGGTGCGGGGTTTTCACTGTTCTCTGAGCAAAGGAATGGAGATTGTAATTTTTATCGTAGAATTTAGCTTATCGATGGTATTTCTTATAATTTTTCGTAAATACTGGCGATTTTGCAGTTTTATCACTCATTACGAGAGTGTTAGCATAGCAACAACTATTGTTGGACTCAGATTCGGTATATTCTAATACGTACATGCGTTAATTTTCCCGCATAAATACGCGTGATCGATTGAGTTTTCCGTTCGAATGTATTTTTTTATATTTTATAAAGCTAAATTATTATATTTGGGAACACAAAGAGCAACTCATCCGCGATGATTTTAAAGTTATTAAAGCCAATATAAGTATAAAATAAATACTATCTGTAAAGTTGGCATCATAAGTTGCGCTTGGATCCTCTTATGTTTTTCTAAAATTTAAGCCGAAAAATTCATACTTTCCTTATAATCGCGACCAAAAACATCTTCTGTTTCTCCTCTCCCTCTCATCCCCACTTTAAGTCATTCCTCTGTTTTATACTCTATTTCAGCCATACAAGAGAGAATTACGCTTATGGTGCTGGCAGATTCCAAATTTCTCGAGCTTATGCCTTCGTCCCGTATTAAAAATTGTAAGAAATACAACTAACAATAATGTAGATCACTGGAAGCTGATAAATGCGCCTTTTATAGTAATTATATTCTTTAATCTTATCGTATAATTATATTATGTAACGAATCACGCATAGCATTTTCGCGATCTGCTTGCAGCCTTATCATTTTAAAATGTTTAAAACATTGTCGGAATAATTTAAAATTAAAACGAGTGATATGTGGAACTGATCGCGAATGAAATTTAAAATTTTTAACAGTTAATTTCTGAATATGTACTCAAATGATGTGTTTTTTTATTTGTTTTCATTTATACGGGAAATTAAGTGTAACCGATCAGATATTTGAAATAAAAATTAATATCAACATCCCGAAAAAAATCTCGTAACTTCTGAAATAAAATGTCGCCTTATATTAGCGATCGCCCTTTAATCGGGTAAATTGGGTTTTTTGGATGCGAGTTGTTTACCATCAGCATCAACGCAATAATACCCGATAAAAATGGCCACCCTCACCCTAACCAAGGGTTAGACCAGGGTTGTCCAACCTACAGCCCGCGAAGGGTTGTTGTGCAGCCCGCGAAGCTATGATGAAAAAACAATCTGAAAATTTTCACAGACTCAAAAGCTTTTTTGAACATTTTTGTAATAAACCTATTAAAAGTGAAATGTCAACCATAATAACTAATGGTTTCTGGCGTCACTATTATCTCCATTGTTTTCCCATTATCCAACTTACTGGACATCACTAAGCTCAACCGTTTTCTCCCCCTCCCCTTCCTACGAAAATACGTTCACTCCTTTACTCCAATGGTGTTCGCCCCACAATTCCTTTCTTTATTCTCCCAAACTCACCCTCCCCCACCCACCCATTGTACCTATTACTGTAAATTATTGCCGGCTTTGAATTTATTTCACCTGGTGATGTTGCATTGCAACGAAACCTAGGTCGTTTTAAATAAATTTATGTGGAATTACAACAAGTATCTTTATTTTATACCATAATAACCTTATTTAGACTTCATTTTCGCTTATTTGACACCTCAAAACGTATATGTAACTTCCAATTTAAACTCTAATCTTGCCCGCTGAAGAATTTGCAACTTCAAATGCGGCTTTATAGGAAGAGGTAAGTAATGAATCAAGTTTTTTGGTCGTAACTCTGCATTTCTGGGAATTTTATTAATTAAAAAACTCAGTTTCCGTAATCTATTCGATAATATGGTGACATCCCTATTAGTTGAATTAGTTGATTAGGGGATTTATCACATAAGGACACTGTTTTATAAATAAAATTCAATCCTAACCATATATGTTGCTAGTCCTGAAGAGAGTTTTTCTCTGAAACTGACGTGGGCTCATTGGAGATATTTCTCTGTATACCGTCTTTTTAAACTAAATAAATAGCATGCAACTTCACCACGCTGATTGCCCTACTTGCTATTGCTGGAATTGAAATAGTATTTTACTAGTATGAGCTCGAAAAAATCGATCAAATTTTTATAATATTATGCTATAGATCATTCGTATATTCTTGCGTTAATTTTATAAACACTGCTACCCAGAAGAGTTACAGCTGGTTGGTAACCATATAACGCTTAACCCTTCCGTCTATATGTATGATAAAAAAATAAATCAAGATAGCATATTGACTCGCCGGAACAGATTTTCTTTCGACATCTAATTTCCACTTTGCGGAGTTTTTGTTTTGGCCATTCTCATTTAATAAACATAAGGGGTTCACTTAAATGTAATATTTTAATGGTAACATCTTATAAAATTCCATTTAAATGAACATATAGAGTATAGCTATTCTTTTGATGTTACATAATTAAAGTTTACTTCGAGGTTTGAATCGCATAATATACATAGAAAATACACAGCATCGTATATTGTTATGGACTCGTGTTAATAAGGTTTTAGTTAATTCATTAGGAGAATTGGCTAAGTGTTATTTGAAAATATATCAAGACATGTAGCATATAATAAGTGATAGTTTGACGAAACGTACATGGAAAGAAATCTCTTTTTAGTCTTCAAACAAGATTGTTGATACCATTTTATTGCTAACGGAGGTAACGGAAATTAGGTAATGACATATAAAATGAACGGGAAATAAACCGAAACACTAATATATTCCTTTTTCATTGCAGACATTCACAAAAGTGAAGTACAGTTCACTCTAAAATAGTTATTATTTATAATCGAGGTGAAAATATTATATTCATCGCCATGAAAAAAACACAATTATATAATAAAGAATAAGAGAGCCATTACCAATCGATTTTATCAACATTTTGTTTTCGAACTCATTTTTTACCAAGAGATACCAATTACATAACACATAACAGCTGCAGAAAGTGGGTCGATTCGGCTTATCGTGGTTTACCTTTCCCTTAAAAAAATTTCTTTCGTGGCGAACGTGAAACAAGACTGCAGATAACATCGTCCTATCGCCACGGCTCTTCGCTTACGCAATCGCCTGTTGCTAGACGATGGACTCATCGCGACAAGCGTTCGGAAACGATCTTTGCATGCTGCGGTAACGATGCGGAACGTGAAAAGCTCCTCTTCGTCATGAGTCGTTTTAAAAATATAATTTTGATGTTCTCGAGAGTTATCTCTCTCTCTCAGCTGTCTTCCTCATTAGAGATTGAATCGATCAACTGATCAAATGTTAAAGAAGATTACTGATTACCGATTTGAAGTACTCATTTTCTCTTCCTCCGCATTGGACACGCGGTCCGCGCGGCTATATTCGAGAGGTTACCCAATCAAGACACGAGGTCTGCTCAATCCGTGTGGATGTACGTGAAAGATGTACGTGTGTCATCAGTGATCCTGAGGCACGAACGCCTCCTTAAGCCACAAAAATTCGTCGAATGTTGGTGTTATTGTGAAATGATTCATGGCTGACTGCAAGGTGCACTGAGGGGAGAGCGTGTGACTTACTCAAAACGAGGTCATCTTCACGCACCGTCCACGGATGTGACATGCGCTTAGCGTTTTGCTCTTGGATCGTTTCGTTCGTATTCGGCTCATCGATATGGGAAACCGATTATTTTCTCCTGTTTTCACGCCCTCGAACACGATCGATCCTTTATATTTCTCGAAAGCTAAATCGATTTTTTTTTGCTTCTTTTACGGTCCTTCAGTGCACAGAATAAATGGCGAAAAACACTGCTAAGATAAAAGAGCATGATTGGGCGTAATTCGTTACAATAGAGATTACCCGAATTTCCAGTGATTTAGTCGAATTTGGATAGTAAAACTTTTTCTTGAAAACGGACATATCTTGTTCATGTTTTTATGACTTTCTTTTATTTATGAGCGAGGTTATACGAGCATGGCGACAATATAATTCATGTCATACTGTAATTCTTGAGTACGTCGCAACTAATTCTGAACTTCGAGATGAATTTTGCGTACGCACATTCCATGGAACGTCTTTGCCTTTTGATTGCAGAAACATTTATTCCCCCCTTAAATTTAATTAGGGAATTGTAAGGTATTTTTAATTTCTCCATACGTCGTGCAGGGTAAAGTATCGATTTCCAGATTTCAATGGAAATACACATTTTGAGATCTCCTGAACACTTTTTGACCATTTTCTCAATGATGTCTGTTGTTGTTGTTTTTGTGTGTGCTTGTGTGTGTGTATGTGATAGGAGTTTTTGGGTGGTCTAACTCAAAAACTATTAATCAAATCATCTCGAAATTTTACATTTGACACTTTAATTAAAGGGACAAAAGTTGATTAATTTTTGCTTGAAATCAGTCAAACAAAAGTGGGTGTTTACTCTAGTCATCCGTTTTTTTATACTTTCTTTAATACTTGATTAATATAAATTTTACTGGAATAACCATTGTAGATAATTTAAATTTCTACAACATTTGTTAGAAACATCTTCCCATATAATGCATTTTAAAGAGATTTTTAAAATTATATTGTTTAGCTGCTACCACCACAACACATGAAGGCAACTTTTGTAAGTACTTGACGCTTTGTTAAATCTTAGTAACGCACCTTTTTATTTTATTAATTGTTGGAGCTTCCTGGCTTTATCCAATATCAGAATGATACGGTATAAGTTTGTGTCTGTTCTTTGTAAGGTCTTTAAATTCTTCCCGCAGTTCCTTAAAATATTTATTATCATTTAACCTATTTGAAATCTTATGGAAATATTACCGGTTTTTTTAGACAGTCATGTGTTGGTCACATCAGATTTTTTTAATTTGAACTTAAAAATCGTTTAAAAGCAATTTATGGAAAAAATTGATCATAGGATCCCTTGAATGGAGTTTTTGGGAATAATTGGAAATCACGAGAAAACTTCTTCCATCACCAGGAATCTAACCCGATCTTCCATTTGGCCGGGCAGACATACTACTACTGCACTATTGTAGCAGATTAATTCTCCGTGATCAGTAATTTCATTTTTACTGACAAAAATGATATCCGTTCCTAATCAGCCAAAAGGCCCACTCAGACCGTAAGAGAACGTCTATGGAGATTTTCACATTTTTCTCCCTTGTGACAATTCAATTGGACTATGGCTATGGCACATAGCCATTCATCACCACAAACAGAGGATGAACTTACTATGAGCGGGAAAATCAACGCTTTGGGGCTCCAAGAACTAAGGGGCTTCCAAATCGTGCACAAAGAAATATTAATTTTTTCACTTACTTCATTAGAAATTAGAATTGACGTATCATAGCATAAACTAAAGCAATATCAGTTATCTAATTGAAACCCTCTTACCAGCCATGCGTTCATTTTCATTAATTCATTTCCAACTCATTTCATTTTGCCATTCGAGCTTATGAGTGTAACTGTTTGATGAATCTCGGTGGAGAGATTTGATTTAAAATATTGGCACCATTGGCCTATCGAGTGGGAGTACTAAGCCCGTACCCCTTTCTCCAAAATGAACTGGGCCAAATTATATTTGGAAAGAGGGTGTTGTTTAAAGCAGGAGTTCCCAAACCCAGGGTCGCTACCAAAACTTGCGTCGCGACCGCCATATATATGATGGGTCGCGGATGACCTCCAGACCCAAAGTGAAAAACTGTAAATTTTAGAAACTAGCAAAAACAAACGTAAATATGGGCCATCGAGAGAGGCAAGAAATAAACTTGATCCTCAGCATAATCTGCGCTGCGCTCTCTCCAACTATATTAAACCAGGATTGGAACAGCTGATCACGAATGTGCAACAGCATCATGAAAGCCACTAAAGACGAGGGGTTAGCATTAACAACAAGCCGAGCAAACAGTGATGTTTATATTTTTACTAATTTCAAGTAAATTAGTGCTTGCAGCTTTCCTTGTTCCAAAAAAAATTGAACACATTCCTAAAATTTCAGTGATGGAACGCATCGATTCAATAGTACCATTTTATTTTTCATGCACCCATTTCAAAAATTGACCTTTATACAGAAAAAAAATTAAATTGGAAAAAATTGAGTGAGTCGACAATTTTTTCCTAAATTTTTTATTTAATATTATGCTAATAAATCTACGGGCTTTGGCTGAGGTAATATACACCATACGTCCGGTTTTTCACGGACGTCCTCTTTTTTAGGATGTCCGGGAACGTCTGGGCGGGATTTTAACACCTTTCCGGAATTTGATTATTTTCATCTAATTTACGTTTTTTATGTTATTTACGTTAATTTTTGAGAAATAGTTTTAGCATTTTACCATGTGAGACGATTTGGGTTGACACGCAACAGAAAAAAAACTGTTTATTGACTGCCTCCTTAATATTTTTCCATTTTGATCGGAATTACAATTCTGTTTATAAAATAACTTAACTAGTGAGTTTTTGTCCGAGGACGAGGGGCCTATTGCACCATAATTGTTCGGCCATAAATGATCTGGAACAATGAGTCTTTTTAGATGATAAATTGAATTTTATGTTTGCAATGTTTTCGTTTTCAGAGCTTTAAGTCTGAGAATAAATGATCGCAGTTAAGTCATTAAATTATATCTTTTTGCATGAATTTTAAATTTTCACTTAAGTTAGAAAAGGAAAACCAGTTTTTGTTTTTTTTTTGGCAGGCGAGCAATAAAAGATTTGCCGTCTCTGGCCTAGAGCCTCACGCTTCTGGAGGCCTCGAGCCTAAAGGCTTTTAGTTAGTGTTATCAGAATCAAGTTCTTAGTGATATATATCATCATCATAGGTAGTCTGTCCGTAGACAGGTCCGTGATTATTCTTGGTTAAACCTGGTTCTCCATATACTCCTATTTTCCGCTGTCCTCTTTATATCTTGATAACTCTCTTTCCCTTTCAAATCGTCTATCAGCTGAAACCTTTTCCTACCTCTTTCCCTTTTCCCATCTAGTTTTCCTTCTAACACGTCTTTAATCATACTCTCTCTCCTCAGGTAATGTCCAACCCAGTTAGCCTTCCTCTTTCTGATAGTCTGTATAATCATTCGCTTCTCTCCTATTCTTCGTATCACTTCATCGTTTTTCATCCTATCTGTCCATTTTATCTTCAGCATTCTCCTCCAAGTCCACATTTCAAAGATTTCCAAGTATTTGATGTCATTTTTCCTTAGCGTCCATGTTTCTGCCCCATACAATGCTATACTCCATACGTAGCATTTTATCAACTTCTTGCGGATATCTTCCCTTATATTCCCTGTAAGTAGTTGTTTCTTTCTCCTGAAAGCCGCTTTTGCTTTTCCTATTCTAGTTTTGATCTCATCCGTACATTTTGCCTCTCGTGTTATGATACTTCCAAGGTATTTATATTTATGTTCTAATGGCTTTCCCCCAATAGTTATGTTCAGATTCTCTTCTTTACCCGATATTCGAATGACCTTGGATTTTTCTGTATTTATTTCCATACCGTATTTTCTACCTGTTATCACTAGTCTATTTATCATTTTTTGTAGCTCCTCTTCCTTTCTTGCTAGAAGTACTTGATCATCTGCGTATTTTACTGTTCTTATAATCCTTCCTCCAATTTTGAAATCCCCTGTGCCTTCTAAAGCTTCTTGCATTAGACTTTCTCCATATATATTGAATAGGGTTGGCGATAGGCAGCAGCCTTGTCTTACTCCTCTACCGATATTTATTCCGCAGGTGTCCACATTCTCAAACCTGACCTTTACAACTTGATTCTCATATAGATTCCTAATCAGTCTCCTGTCTTTCCAGTCTACACCTAAGTGATATATATATATATATATATATATATATATATATATTTATATATATAATTATTGAAAATTTGATAGGTTCTTTCTGCCTTGAAAATTAGCCATATGTTTTCAGAATCGGCAGTCAGGGGGCTAGCAAAACATTATCGCCTAGAGGTAGAGCGATGTTCAGATAAAAAATATAAATTTCGCAATATAAAAAAATGAAAATGACCAATTATTGCAATCAGTATATCAGATAATACTTAATACGAACTCGAATTACATATGATGACCGTTTATTACGAATCCATTCATATGAATATGATAAACTTTATCTAAGGGTCCTCAACGTCGTAGACAAAGTTTAACGATAAACTTCTTCAACGGTTACCAATTGTGACCGTTGAATTTGAGAAAATAAACTTAACTCCAACACAGGGCAAAGATTTTATCAACGTCTCTCCTGCTAAGTAGATTATAAACGAATTTATCGTATCTTAATACATGTAAATGCTGGAAGATGGCTAGGCCGGATCTGATCTGGTGTTCCATTTCTCTTTAGTGTTTCAACATCAAGTATCAATTGACAATTTATTAATAATTGGCAGTTATAAATAATAAATTAGTTGTGTATAAAAATACGTTCAATAAAACTTATAAAAACTCTCACATTAAAAATTCCTTTTCATTACGAGAAGTCTCATTAGTTATTCGTTTAAACGTACGACCGTATTGAAAGCAAGTGGTTTTGATACTTCGTCCTGTTGCTTTTCCTGATATCTTAGCTAAAATGGAGAATACGGAACTTAAGAAGGGTTATAAGTATTGTCTGGTGCCTCAGTGCTTAAATACAACGATTAAAACCTCGATAAAATTGTTCTTCACGCTACCGAGCTCCTTGGGAAGAAATAAGAAGCGTAGAATATTGTGGTTGAAAGCCATGAGGAGATACGCATCTAATATATCGGGACATACAACTGCATTTGTCTGCGAAGATCATTTTAATCTAAGTACTAGTTATATGTATGTACGTAATTTTATTGTTTCGTATTTTAGTTTATGACTTATGTCGGCATTATATTGACATGATGCATATAATTCTGGAGAACGTTGAACGAGTAAATAATATTTTTATGTTTCAAAGATTAACATACATATTTTAACAAAACCTCCATAATGTAATATACCTATTCTAGATACGTATGATCAAACTTACAGAGATCGTTGAGTTGGTTTATTAAGCAAATGATTACTATTGCAGTGCATATATTTAAGTGCCAAGTTTTTAAGCAAATACTTTTTAAAATGTTGCATATTAAGTTTGTTCTGTAATTTAAATATTTTAATAAATTTGATCCCATAATATCGACGGCAGCATGGTATTTTGAAGGACCATGTTTTGCTAAATAAGGGCAGTCATGACACTCCACAGACGTGACTAAATCTTCTTTTTCATCTACAACTATACTCACTTCATAACCTCTTTATCTTATTCTGTGCTCAAGGCAAATCCTGCCTTTAACAATACAAATTTTTCCTTCTCGCTTCAGTTTAACAAATCCAACAGCATTACTAACATAGTCTTTCCTCATTGATCTCACAGGGAGAAAAAAGCCATAAAAGCAACGATGAAATTCGCGACATATACAAAAGAGACATGCAGTTATTACAAACACTTCTACAGTTTTTCTTTTCACGGGTATAGGTAATAACTAAGGCAGATAGACACTTAAAACAACAAACTTCACCACATTCCCTATAGACAAGACACACGGAAACTAAGTTTATTCATATTCATTTTGTATATTTGTCAATATTTGACCTAATGATTATGTAAAGGCAGATGATGGTGATTATTAACCGAAACCGGTCGTGTATTACTTCATATATTTTGTGGAAATTACCAAAAGTTTAATATAAATAAAAAATACTATCTAGCATTGTTCATGTTATTTTATTGTGCAATTCCACGAAGTCCCGGCCTTATACTTATCTAACTATATTTTACTTACTAGATACTAGGACAGTATGGGAAATAATACATAAATAAATATTCTATTATATTAGTTAACGCTAGAGTTGTTTTATTCATTTAATATGGGAAAGCTGTTTTAAGACGTCAATCTAGCTTTTACATGCCTTCTGTGTTTCAGTCGAAATAGTAGTACCTACTATTACAATAACTAAAAATAAAAGCGCTACATCGAACTTGTTTTATCAATTAAATGCAATACAAACCTATCCGCCTTCACTCCGCGCATTTCAACATCTGAATATTGCTCCCTACGACTTCCAATGTACCGCAAAAGCATGTACGAATCAACGCTGGGCAAATTATCAGATCTGGCTACACAAAACTTTTCAGATACCATTTTGCAAAACACAAAGCGAAATAAATGCAGGAAGGTGCAGCACTTCTGCCAATATTTCTTCTAAGACGACGTATAGAGGAAAACAACAGAATGATGTTTTTCAAGCTTGTACTTCTATATCGGCACAATGGCTTCTAGCACGGCCAACATGCTTGTGGCATGCAATGACGTCACTAAACACTCGGCAAACTTCGGCTACCAATCGGATGTGATCGGGTTCGGCATTAACTCGTCCAAGTTAAATTGCTTTTTTATAAATGTCTGTTAAAAATTTAACCAAAAAACTTTATATTTGCCTATAACTATAGCCATACAATACAACTTCATAAAAGTTTCGGTAATTCCCGATATTTGAGTCCCCCGTTCTTCTCGCATCTGACGATGTAGCACCTTCGCAGAATCTTCCATTCTTAGTGAAATCCCGAAACTGGGACACACCCACGAGGTTCCCCCAAGGGTTCCATTCAACTGGACAAGCGAAGAGAGAGATAGGAACTTGGCCGAAAGACTAACACACACACAGACACACCTCAACTATTTGACCGCCACACCTCCTCCAATTGAGTCCCGCGGGATATGCGCAGGACTTCTCGTGAAGACAAGTTCTCTTGATATTCTCGAAAATTCTCATTCCCAACTCACCCAAAACGATGTAGCCCAGAACAACTGAGTCGCAAGACCTAATACAATTCTCGCTAGGAAAAGGCTGTGCTTTAATTAAAAGTAAAACATAGTATTCGCTATAAAAAGTTACCTTGATGTTTAACTAAACATCGCTTCCAATCCCTTCACAACTTCAACAGAGGTTAGCGAATACCACCATTTCCCAACTCTTTTAGCGCTCGAAAAACAAAGTTATAAGTTTGCTTTCTTCGAAGCACAAAAATTATAAATGTAATGTTACAGTAATTATAATTCTTCAAAAAATATCGAAAATTTCTATAGGATATAAAATACAATTACGACGTATCTTAAAATCCTTGAATTTCCAAGAAGTTTATTAACAGATAGCAAGAACCTTTCTCAGGTGTCTTTGTTTAAACAAAAAACAAACTTTACTCCGAGTTAGTTCTAAACGTATATAGCTCTTCTTGGTCATGTGTCTCATTTAATATTTTGTTAAGATAGTCTCATGATTTAAGAACAAGCATTTGACAAATACTCATTTCAAGTATTTCCAATAGTCACTACAAGTATATAAAAAAATCATATGTGTATTTCGGCTACAAAGCAGCTATCTTCAGTGGCAAATCATCGAAAATAAATTATAAAATAACTAATTAACTGCTTTGTAGACGAAATGAACATCTGGATTTTTACAGCTTTGTTATGGCTATAGGAGATATCTGAGATAAGTATTTTTTAAATGCTTGTTCTTGAAAATCTTCAGCCATAAGACGAGTTCGATTGTTCCCTTTTGAATCAGTCTCATGGTGATAAATACCGCCGTAATTTACGTATTCAAGCTGTGGATTGAGTGAAGAATTATTTCATATAAAACTAGCGCTTTCAGTCGTGCATTTTGCAAAATATTCCTCTATAATCCAGGCGCTCATTCATCGACCTCCCAGAAGTCTTTGCGCTCTCAATTTCAACACCGCGTAGCGCTCCGCAAGGCATTACTCCACCACATTGCGTTCCCCTCCTCTCCTAGCATGCGCTCCATCCTCCTCCCCCTCCACCCCTTCCCCCCACCTCTAACATCCCCTCCCCCCCACGGGGGATATCTCCTTCCCTCCACCTTACTTTCCTTCCACCTACACCAACTCTTTTCCTCCGTAGACCTTAAAGACTCTACCCGCAGAACCCTCTTCGGAAAATTCTGTTAGGATGGACGAGGAAACTTGGTCTCCCTCGGGATGTTGTTAAAAAGGGGAAGGGAGCGGTAGGAGGAAGATGGAAGAGAGAAGAAGGGGATGTGGAAAGGGTGGGAGAGGGGGAGGGGTTAAGGGAAGGCAAAGTACAGACTGGAAGGAGGGTGAGTAAGGGATGAAAGGAAGAAGGAAGGGATGGAAGGAAGAAGGAAGAGATGAAAGGAAGAAGGAAGGGATGGAAGGAGGGTCGGAGGATAGCTCCCGAAGAAGACGGTCAGCGAACGGGAGATACTCTAACCAAATCTCCCTCCCAGTTCCTTTTTTTCTCCTCTCCTTTCGCGCCTTTCTTCATTCTCTCCTCTATCCCACGCGTGCTCACTGTTTCTTTAGTTTGTTTTTCTTCCTCCTCTATTTTGTATATTCAGTTTTAATATATATTCATTTTGTCATTTTTATATGTTCATTCCATCATTGATCTATTCGTATTGTGCCAAATTTTCCCTGCTGCATAGCTTTATGTTTATCATGTATTTATCTTTTTTTCTAAATTTCACTTATTGATGTCTTCAGGGAATCTAAGTAGGCTTCGCAGGTTTTTCACACACCCCTTCCTGTATGGGTGTTTTTCTGCAGTGGGTTTTTACATGGATTTCATTATTCAGCAGTTCTTATTTTTTCCCACAAAATTACATCTTTTCTTTTCCAATGCTTGTATTTTTATTGTTAATTGTATTTACATAATGTTCTATGCATTATTGTATATGTTTCATGACGAGGGGTTAGGTGGAAGATTGAGACTAATTTACAATTAGTCTCAATCTCCCCCCCAAATAAAGACCAAATCAATCAATCTCTCTTCCCATTTATCTCTTCTTCCTACTTTATACTATTTCTCTCTCTCTCTCCCTGCATGCCATCCCGTATTCATGCCTAATTTTTCCTCCCTTACTCTTTTTTCAATTCTATCTCCCTCCTTTGCTTTCCATCCTTCAATACCTTCGCTACACCACCACCACTCAAATTACGTTTAACAAATGTTGGTCAAAATACAGTCCAGTATCATAGCTGTTTTTATGTTTAAGAACGGAATTCTCTTCTCTGTATGAAGATATCCTTCTTCTGTGTGGTGATCAGCGTGCAAAATGTATTCGAGGGATATCGTGTTTATTTATGTAGCGTGCGGATATTTTTTACTGAAAGAAAACTGCAAGATCTTTCGGCGTGACGTGACTAAAACGCTGACTAAGAAGTGGCGACGAAAAGATGGCGGAAAAAATTTAAAAATTTCCAGAAAATGTGGAACGATAAAAATCTGTTTACTTTTAGCATCCACCCTGAATATAACTGGCGTGAAGCATTAAATAGAATTTTTCAGGTGAAGCCTACAGTTTCATGGAGGATTTTGACTATTTCGTAGATAACAATCAAAGTTATTTACTTTTCGCTAATATTGTTATGTTCCCAATGTTTTTTACGCAAGATTTGATGAAATATACGGCGATATTTACAATTAATACTAAATACTGCCTGAAATACTAAAGAATTTACTTTGCAGGTCATGATTTGCAAAAGAATAGTTGAAAACTGAAATTTAAATAATACCAAGAATTAAGAAATATAGAGAGAAAACTGTTTTTTCGACATCGTTGCCAAATATAAATATAAAAGAAAAATACTCCAGCTCTCATAAATGAATTGTAGAATTTTTTCGATGCCTTTCTGAGAAGTTTTTTCGACGAAATGAAAGTGAAACAAGTTAGTTTTCCCGAAATTGAACAAAGTGTAAAAGACGTTTCTGGCTACTTCCTCATGTTGCCGAATAAAACGAGATAATATTAATATTCCTTATCGCTATAATTTAATAAAGAAAAGTATTTTTAAGCAATGTTTATATTGATAAAAAATTTCCTCTTAGGAAAAGTGGAAATGTAATTACGTGAAATGTTTTTCAAACTTCTTTGGAAAACGCATCTATTTTTATTCGAAAAATTTAAACTGAATTCAAATAAATGAAAGTGAAATTAAAAGTCAACCTGCTTACTGAATAAACAAATAAACTTAAATTTTATGAAAACACTGACATTTATCAGCTGCCTTATGCTGGAATTATGATAGAAAGAGAGTGTTGGTTTATCATTGTTTTTAGTTAAAAAAGTTACATCTCCGCTATTAACTCGAAAATGTAACTACGTTGATCTTTTTGAACTATCGATAGAATTCTCTAACATTTCTTGGTTTAAAAAATGTATACTTGTCTATAAAATAATAAAAAATTCATAAAAGTTGATGAATATTACCATGGGTAACATAATAAAACAACAACGAGGCATCTACATTATTAACAACATTGTATATTTAAAACACACTCTTTAAAGATAAATTCCCTTTAACCATTCATATTCATGTCTTTAAAAATTGTTTTTGCTATTCCATTTATAATTGATTCGAACGAAACTAACGTAAGGATTACGTTATTGGTATAATAAAAGGCTGGAAGGTTTATTTATTACTAAAATTAAAAACCTTGAATAATTTAATTAAGCAATTAAGAAAGATTGCATAAGTGATGCATCCTAACGCTGATAGAAGCCTCATACTTCAGAATGGAAATAAAATAAAAAATAGGTTCTCTCATGTATTCTCTTGTAATTAGAACGCCAGGATCATTTCTCGATCAAGTAATACTTAACCGTCCGAATATCTGCATTAATTTATCTTCTTAAATCGTGATTCAATTATCTTTGCATAGTTATTGTAACAGGTAATCAAAACAGTAAGTCATTAGTTTGAAAAATTATATTTTCAAACAATTTTCTCGTTTTATAAACGATTCCCTTATTAAAACTTAACACAGATGCGTAGCTACGACTGCGTGTGCGCAAATGCGAGTTAATGAAGTCTCTTTCCTCATAAAAAATAAATGAGATTATAGAGAAAAAATATATAAATTAAAATCACATGAAATATGTATTGACTCATCTATATCCAATAGCCTTTAAAAGATTTCTAATAACCTTTTTTGACCATTTAATTTCAGCCCTAAAACGACCTCGACGTTTCTGTACTGAAATACTTAATGGTATTAAAGTAAAATAATATTTAATTAACATATGATAACACGTGATTTTTAATTATTCTTTGATATCATTAATACATTGATAATAATATTATTCTGTAAACGGAAATGAGAAGTGATTATTTCATCATTTTAGTGAAATAAATTATTATGCACGAAAATTATTGCTTCCTAAAAAGTTTACACAGTTAACCTTCAACTATCATACGAAATATTTTGCTCTTTCTCTCCTACAACTAACATAATTAAACTCAAAACGTACACCTTAATGGGATAAGGAAAAATGTATCATTTCGGATAGGAAACAAGTAGTTCTCGCCAGCTGTAGTTGTTTCAAGTTATCCTGGGGAAGAATGCGTTTGCTTAATTGTTGAGGGATAGATGGGGAGGACGTTTCTCTAAGACCGACCTTTCTCTTTTCATTATCACTTCCCACAAAAGGAAGTAGCGCCCCTAGCGAGAAAGGAGCGAACTATGTGGTTATAGGGTGTTATCAAAAACGGCCGAGTTCTTATGCTGATATCTCAAAACAATAAGCATTAGTTTTTCGTTACTCATCAAACTTTTAAGACTAAACGTAACATAAAAACGGTACTGAACTAGTGTTAACATTTCAAAATATTCCTCCTTACACGAAAGCCACGGCAGAAGACAAAGTGGATAAACCCAGGCTAATTTTTCTCGTCAGGTTCTAAATTTTTCTTGGACACAAGCTTATGTACGTATGTGAGTTTTGAATAAACTAGTAATAAGTTTTTGGTGCTTCCCCAGGCAGCAAGTTTGCCAGTCACGATTCTTTGTTAACTTCACCTTAGTATGAAAACTGGTATTCGTGATGATACAAAAGAGATCTAATTTAGATCGTTGTTTGCTTACCGTAGGAATTTAATAAAATACAAAATAAAAGATGATGGGCATTCGGGAGATGTGGTTTTTTTAATTCCAAAACTGCGCACAATCGATTAAAGACTTTTTAAATTCCATCAGAAGTTTTGGATAGGACGACAATAAAAGGGAAACCTCCCGATTTCATTCTTTCCGATTTTCAACTGGAGATACTTTGACGTTATATCCTCCGACATGTTCGCATTTTCACGTGGATTTTGTATTGGAGCAACAGCTGACTGACTTCATTTCCCAGCCAAATGGGGCGACCGAAGAAGATAGGGTTTGAATCTTTAACGGACATGCTAACAACATATTATTTTTTTCATTCCGTTAAGGAAATGTCCCTTATCATTTAAAGTTTATCTCTACCATTAATGTAAAAATCACGTTTTTACATTCACGGAACCATTAGTAGTCCCTTCATGGAATTATTTTACCAAATATATGAGAAACTTGCGTTGACCATTAAGACACAAGTACCTGTGCGATAAAAATTAATATATATATATATATTAGTTTTTATATATATATATATATATATATATATATATATATATATATATATATATATTGCAACTTGAAGTCATCTTATCGGTGAGTACTCATCCCTACAACTTGTTGCCATCCATTTATCCCATTTACCTTTCTTCTTCCGTAAGCATATATATATACTTATGTTAGTCTCAGTGTTCTTCGAGTCTTCCGTTCTGATAAAGATTATCGTTTGCTTATCGCGAAAGAATTTAATTTTTACCCGCATATCTAGGTATAGTAATGCAACATTTTCTTTTAATAACCAAGAACTTTAAGAACTTCAAACACCTTTTTGAGCACCACACATATGGCAAATTGACATAATGTGGGTTTCTCTTGGAACTTCAGAGCAATTCGGACCCGAGAGTTACCGATCGTTTCCACAGAAACTCCTCGAGGCGGATAAAATTGCTTTTATTCCGCCGTCGACCTGCAATAAGACGCGTCATATGTTCCCATCGCGGAAAATTATAAAATGGATCCCGATTGAACAAAACTGGCACTAAGTGCTTCGGCGTTTTCCTTGATGGAGGGAGGATGAAAGGGGAGGGTAAGGAATGGAGGGACGTGGAGGGGAACGGGTTGGGGGTAGGAGTGATAGAGAGAGAAGGGGGTTGAGAGGTATTGGAACCCAGGCAACCGCCAGCTGACTCTTTCTCCCCGGAGTAATTTCACCCGGAGCCCCTAATTCCAAACCGCAAGCGGTGGATCTCCCCCTCCTAGACTCCCTCCCTCCCCCTTAACTATTCCTCCTCCGCCACCCTCTTTGCCCCGTATATCGCGCCCCTTCCCTCAACGGGGTAAAAGCAGCTGATGGCCGACCTCCCTCCCACGCATCTCCTCAACCGCCGCCCCCTCTCCTCATTCCTCGGCACTCTTTCTCTCGCCAAGCTGGTGCAACTTCCCTTACTTAACCGGTCCTCTTCCCCTTCGCCGAAAACTACCCAACCCTCTTTTTCCCCCTCCCACTCCTAACTTCCTCCCCGACCCAACCCTAACTCTCGGGACCTCCCTTCGTTTCGACACCCACTCCTCACCCCACCGACTCACCTCCTAATCACTCTCGCGGTCATAAATTAATCTCCAAACTAATTTTGTCTCCGGGCAAAAGTGTATTATTTTTTAATACTTTTTTATTATTTAATCCCAACCCGCGGAGAAAGGAAAAGAGAGGGTGGATGTGGAGAGGGAGGGAGGGAGGAGGGGGTGCGGGAGAAGAGAGGAGGGGGCGTGAGCGAGATCTGATGGCTCCGGCCGAAGATTAATTTCTCGGAGGAATATGCTGCATACGTGATGACATAATTGATGTCTCCCCACTCCAGCGTCCCACTCCCTCCTCCTTTCCACTTCCTCCTTTCTCCTTCCTCCGTTCCCCTCCCTCCTTCCCGCGTTCCTCCGCCGCTCCCTTTCTTCCGCGAGACTTTTCACTCTGCCACACATCAACACCCAATCCCTTCCTTCTACGCCCTCCTACCCTCGATTCCTCCTTATCCTACACCGACGGCCGTCTTTATTTCTTTCGGCTTTTCCTGTCATCAAATTCCGGTCGTTCAATCATTTCTCGATGGTTCATCGGACCCGCAACGTTACCTTCCGAATTTTCATTTTTTCCCCACTCCTCCTTTTTTAACCTCCTTTTTCTCGGCTTCTTACTCTTGTGAATTCTCCCGTTCAAGCCTCCCACCCTCGCCTCACCCTCCTCCCCGTCCTTATTTCGATTCCTCCCTTTCTTCTCTCCCTTCCTCCGCGCAACGAGAGCACAATAACTTCGTCCTATGCCTCCATCACTCCGTTTTCTCCAAAAAATCCATCGATCGAGTCTCCATTTTTTACTCCTCCTCCTCTCCCTCCTCTTCCTCTCTCTCCTCCTCTCCCTCCTCCTCCTCTCCCATTTACCTGAAAGAATAATGGCCGGTTATCAGGGTGTCGGCGAAACCCTTCTCCCGCTTCCTTACTCCCTCTGATTGAAGTGCCGTCGCCCGCTCCCATCTCATCTAAGGTACGACTTGTGTCGCGAAAGCTTTAGTTCTTGAGGCGTCTCGGGTGAAGGGAGAAATGAGGAGAAAAGGGAATGAGAGAGGGAGGGAAGGAGGTTGGGTTTGAAGGTGAATAGCAGAGGGGAATGAAGACACGTATGAGGGTTTTGAATTGAAAAAGTCGTTAAAATGGATTTAGAAATATAGAGGTATAGATAGGTCGTGGTAAAAGAAGCAATCAAATGGATCATAGAAAGGCTAAAGAGACAGAAATGGAATTGGCACAAACTATTATTATTAACAACTGTTTGAAAAACGTATTTAGATGAAAACCAGCTATTCCTGTGCGTGCATTTGTCTAATGTAGTATATTTGGGAATTCATGTAAATTCATAGTAGTGGGATTTTGTTATGTCATTATTAGTCTAATCAATAATCTTTTGTGTGTACATCAGACAAAATCCATCTGTTCAAATAATCAATATGTATGGTAAATTTAATTATGAGGCAGTGGAACAATTAAATTTGTTTACAGAGTGTTTCAAGTGATTTTAGTGGATATATAATGTGATTTAAATTTAATATAATAAAATTAAGGAGAATTTCGAGTTCATCCAAGAAATGGTTTTTTTATCGTTCGGGTTCATTCAATAGTTTAGCTAAAAGTTATTGATCAAATAACAATTTTTAATTGAAACTAACTTTCCATTACCCTTATGACTTTAGAATTTGGATATAGTAATAAGCAGCCGGCTAAAAATTCAGTATGGATCTACGAGTAATAATAATAATAATTTTATTAATTCCATTAGGTCATGTTATGACAATAGGACACGTCAGATTATATTAAAACCTGAAATATAGTATAAATAAAAGAAAAGTACAGTATATAAAATATTACACATTTGCATTAGACAATAATATCTACAAAAAATCCTTTAAGTCATAATGTGCTTTTTCTACTAGTATTTCATTGGGTCCGCGACAACTCGCCTCCGCCGATTCGCCGCCGCCGCTGATTCTCCGCGAGGACAATTCGCCACCGGATGTATCGCTGCAGGATGATTCGCCGTAGGAAGATTCGCAGCTAATCCAAACTTGAATGTACAGTTACTGTTTAAAATTGTCGAATAAAAACTAAAATTGCAGGTAGCTTGAAAAAATAAAAATATAGTGACTTATGCAGTAAAATAAAAATCAACAAAACTTTTAATATGGATGTATTTATACAGAATATATTTAAAAATACAAACATGTTACTGTATTCAATAGAATATGAGAATATTATTGAATCAAATTACAAAATATATTTGCTCGTTTATAAACATATATACATAAATAAAAAATGCGTATAATTGAAGTAATCACAAACTAACTTCACACACACTAAATTACAAGGATATGCAGTATCAATTTAGTCCATATTAAAATTATGTGCAATTCCTCTTAAATATTCAATCTTGGTCCGGTTCTGATAATCACTTACTATATTCTTAATTCGCTCATCGGCCTCTCGATACTTTCTCAATTTAGTAGGTGGGCGATGACCGGCGACAAGTTGCTCATAGAAGACATCTCTTCCTTTCTGCACTTCTATAATTTTCCAAATTGACGGATGACTTACGCCCAACTCTATTTGCAGACGTCTGTGGGCTGCTTCGGCATAATTATTTGTTCTTGCATCATCAGACAAAATACGCCTATAAACATTCCAAATTGCCGGTTTAAAAAGAGGTGCACGTCTTCCTTGGCGTCGTCGATTAAGTCTTCCAACGTATGTGTCTTCGAACCAATCCAATAATGGTGTCAAATCTTCTGGTAAATCTCCAGCTAATGCATCCAGGGCGTCATCCAAATCATCATTGGGTACAAATGCTAATGCTGTTATCATTTTAGCGTGTAAATGAATGTTACTATCGGTATTGTACCTCATAGTTAAACCTAGTTTACCAATATGCTTTTTCATGTTATGGTTTAAATGAAAAAAGCAACCACGAATATCAGCACGAGGAAATACTTCCTCGATACTTCGAATTACAGCCAATTCAAAATCACAGGATATGAATGCTGGTTTTACACTATTTTCGATACGTTTTATCATGTGAAAAAATGTAACGTATGTCACCCGCTGCTTATTCGGAAGCAAACCGTAGAGTATAGGATGAACTCCTCCATATTTTTCTATCATCACAACATAAACTTGAGAAAATATATCAGGTGCTATCTTGAAAGTTCCGTCCACAAACCATGTAGTTGACTCTCTTAGTGTTTTAATATTTTTCTGTCTTCCGAAAATTAATATTCGGTCATTTCCTGGTCCCGAATCCGCCAATAAAAAGTTTTCTTGTATCCCAGGCCGAGGAACATACACCTTGTATTCTACTGGTATCACAAGTGCTGCGAGATCAGTCGGAATAGGAGGTGCGGTGTTGGCAACGACACGTTGTCTCTGAACTGTTTTTCTTAACGCATCCCGATTAGGAAGTGATCCCTTTCCAGCATCAGATACATTCCTGACACAATGATTTATTATTTGGCTAGTGGCTTCCATGGTTTCGTTGGCACGAACTTTTATACTCTGTACAATGCTATCAGCTACAAGTTTGGCAGGATCTGCATCATGAGCATGACTGTTTATCTTCTTTATAATAACCTCATCCTGCGTATGGATCCTGGCTTTGCATCTGCCTCGTTGTTCACAGCGCCAAAACTTTGCGTTACCATTACGGGAAAGTTTATCGAACACGTACGAATAACCGTCATACACGTATTTTCGCGAAATTTATATCATAATATAATTTCTAATAATGACATACCTAATGTATATTGTAGTGTTAAATATAAGATATTAACCAGTACGCCTGCTGTATTAACCGGTACACGTACCGGCTCGTACCGGCTGAAAAAAAGCCCTAGGTATTTTTAAACATTCTGTATAAATACATCCATATTAGAATTTTTTTAAATTTTTATTTTACTGCATAATTCCCTCTGTATAAACACATCCATATTAGAAAAATTTTTGATTTTTATTTTACTGCATAATTCCTCATATTTTTATTTTTTCAAGCTACCTGCAGTTTTAGTTTTTATTCGACAATTTTAAAAAAATAACTGTATATTCAAGTTTGGATTAGCGGCGAATCATCCTGCGGCGAATCATCCAGTGGCGAATTGTCCTCGCGGCGAATCGGCGGCGGCGAATCGGTGGCGGCGAGTTGTCCCACCCCGTATTTCATTGATCCTTTTCGGAAGGTTTTAGGATTTAGTCTTTACACTTACAAGGAGTTTATTAAAAATTATTTTATAAATGGAATCATTATTCTAAAGTCTTCTCTTAGGTACATCAGGAAGTGCAAATTTTATTGTGTAATGCTGATAAATTACATTTCATAAAGGCTGAGCATCATAATTTCTTTGAATACACATGCACCTTCATATATGATCAATGCAGATCAGGTCATAATTTCATGTAGTCTAAAAAGGGCCTGCAATTCTCTCTGTTATTAATCACTGCCACAATTCTAAGAGCTTTTTTGCATAATAAAAATTTCCTTGGAAGCTGGAGATAAACCCCAAAGAAACAGACTATTTCACATCAAGCTGTGAAAATGAGCGTAATAGCCTGTTTTTAGTGTTTTCCCTGATGTCACCCTTCTAAATCTCTGTAATAGGAACAAGACTCTTGATAATCTTTTCTTTAACCCTTGGACATGTGGTCTCCCGTTTAATTTGGAATCTAAACATATATCATGATAATTGACAACATGTCCCAATTCAGTCACTTGTATATTTGCATAATTAAGCAAAAATGGCACCTTTTTTCCCCTGTTTACGAATAATTTATTTGCTTCAAACCAAGCAGAAGCTTCCTGTTTCCTATTTTTAATTTCATTTTTAGTTGAATAAGATCCCTTAGACTTGCCATCAGTGCTGAAGATGAAGAGATATAATCCAACATCATTGATTAAAGTGAGATTTGGTAGGATAACATTTAGAAAGAAATTTATGTGCGAGGAAGTTCTGAATCGCTAAATATATTGGGAATTAGCATTAAGATATGAAACAGAATTGTTTCTGCTTTTAATATACCATTCGAAAAACCCTTTCTCTTTCTCCTGGATATAATTTGACTCCTTTGCACAATAACGAGCCCTACCATAATTTATGTAGCGCTCTCCAGAAAATACATCAATTATCTTCCTAAAGATTGAAGACCGAGGCAATAATCAGTAGGAATCGTCCGATCTCCGTCCATGTCTCACCTAACTCCCTCTACTTACCTCCCTCTCCTCCTCTCTCTCTCTCCTCTCCTCATCTCTCTCTCATCTCCTTCCTCTCTTCTCTTCACCTCCCTCTCCCCTCTTCTCCTCCCTCTAATGTATATTATTATTATAATATATATTGTGGAATTATTAAAAATATGTAATTTATGCAATGATATCTGCTGTAAACATGTTCTTAGCTTTACTCAATAGGTTTCGGATGTTTTCCCATCCCCATTCTTGTGCGGGTGGTTTCCTGAAATGGGTTTCTTCAAGGATAAACTTCATCTTTATTCTTGATTTTTCCCACATTGTAAATTCTTTCCTTACGAAATTTTATATCGTCAAGCCTAGCGTTCTTCTATCTAACTTATTGTTAAGTATATATTAACTTTTTGTAAGTACGTATATTTGTAATGATATTGTGATTATGTGGAAGAGGGGACTGAATAGTCTCAATCGCATACCGAATAAAAGACAAAATCAATCATTTAATCAATCTATTCATGTCCCTCTCCTCGTCTCTCTACTCTCCTCCCACTCCGCCTCTCTCTCCTCCGCTCTCTCGACTCTCCTTACCTCATTCTCCTCATCCCTCTCTCTTCTCATCCGTCTCCTCACCTCCCTCTTTTTTCGTCACCTCCCTGTTCTCTCCTATCCTCCCTCTACTCACCTCTCTCCTCTCCTCCATCTACTCATTTCTCTCCTCTCCTCCATCTCTTACCATAGCCAACATAAATCGCGACCTGGCTTAAATTCAAGAATGGAGTTAAGATAATCTTCTATAAACCTTGCGGAATCAGCTCCTCTGTCTCTGAATGGTTCAGTCATACCCTATTTCAAAATCGTAAAAATATCAGCATTCTAATTAATGAAACGCTTACCTGGAATGAAAATGTAATAAAAGTCTGCAAGACGGTAAACACTTCCTTACACACTCTAAGGCCTCTCACTAACATTCTTCCCTCTTCACTAAAAATACAGCTAGTGACCTTTCTAATTCTTCCTCACTTCGACTATTGTGATACTGTATACCAGGACTTATCAAAGGATCTCGCGATTAAGCTACAACGTTCTCATAAAACCTGCATCAGATTCATCTTTAATTTAAAAAGTCTGACCATGTCTCAGAATACTTCCGTCGACTCTCCTGGCTAAAACTTGAATCCACAAGAAACCTTCACCTTCTCTCCCTATTGTATTAAGTCCTTAATAATCACATCCCTTGTTATCTTTCTTCTCAGTTCGCCGCCATTAATACAGTTCACCAATGCAATACCAGAGGATGCGATAAATTGCTTACTCCACTTCATAGAAGAGAAATTTACAACAAATCCTTTACCATCACTACTTGCAAACTCTGGAATGGCCTTCCAACGTTAATAAAAAACTCTATCTCTAGGCACTTTTAAACGCTTGTATCACACAGTTTTTTTTCGACCTACAAAACTAACAATATTCTGGTAATACTCTGTGATCTATTAACCAATATATAATTAACTTGTAATTTGTATATACTTTACTGTAATTTTTATGTAATTTAATTTCTTTTAATATGTAAATATTGTAACTAATTGTATGACGAAAGGGTTAAATGTAAGAAGGGACTATATAGTCTCGATTTCACCCTAAATAAAGTCGTTTGTCTGTCTGTCGGTCTATCTCCTCATCTCACTCTCCTCATCTCCCTCTCCTCCTTCTTCTCTCCTCCCTCTTTTCTCCTCTCCACCCCAAAAACGGTTTGATTCAGACGTCTCCAGTCGAGATCTTCTGTCTCTCTGTCATTCCTCATCCAACTCTCTTCTACGCTTGATCTTAGTGACATCCAGTTCAATCTACGATCTCCTGTATTCCCATCGCTCCTCTCCCCACCTCCTCGTCCCCTCCTCCCCCATTCCCTGCCGTCTCCTCCATCGCATCCATCCCGCTCCGCCTGCAAGGGGCCGAGTCAATGGCCGGGGCATGAATCACTGCCCTCCGTCCCCGTATGTGCGGGGGTAAACCCATCCACTCGTCCCTCGCCAACCCCCAAAGGAAACGCGCAGATACAGGCGGAGGGATGGGGAGGGCGGTTGGCTGGAGTGATGTCGGGGTTTGTGAAAGTGGGGAGGAGTTGTCCTGAGGGTAAGGGGGGGGGGTGGGAATGGGAGAGATATTACAGGGGCCGGATTGGAACGCCATCGACTGTACCGTCTGATGAGCCTCAGAGGAGGGTGTCCACATCTCCGCCCCGGAGACTGCTGGTGTTTTGCCCGTGATCCCAATGAGGAGCGTCAGAGGAGAAGGGGTAGGGTTTGAAAATGGGGGAAGGCGTTAGGACGGCTCCGGTCGCTTGAGGGATTCTGGGCGTTTGACCGAAATGTATGACAATTTCTATGTCCATTCATCCCGACGAACGCGAGGTATAGTGTGCGATATTCTTTTCCGTTGATGGGAGCCATGGGTGGCTTATAACCAAATTAATTTTGGATGTGATCAACTGACAATGAGTCTTTTTCATTAGAAGCATATGTTCGTTTCATTACGAAACGGTTGGGTTATCTACGGCGAATTGGAGATATAATTGGTCATCGTCAGAGAGAATTTCCAAGTATCATACTTTGAAATTTGCTGGAAGTATGAATGTTCATCGAGATTAAATATGGTATTTTACTTACATCATTTTCGCATGTAAAATTTTATTTCTTTCTATAAGTCTTAAATGCTACACTATGGGTGAAAATACATCCAGGGCAGTTATTTTCACTTATAGTTCAAGAATGTCCGGAGTAAACTTTGTCCCCTCTTAGATGTGACTTCCCCTAGGCCTTTTCCTACTGTGGACACTTTGCTTTTAGAACTTGGTCATAGCGTGTCGTTGTCTTAGAGAACTTTCTATAGTGGAGCTTAAGGCATTTTTGGGGCTTTTATATATTACCGCTGCGAAAAAGATAGTCATGTTGATACAAACTATAATCGGTGAAGTGTACATCATGCAAGCAGTTTGTTTGTGGTCAACAACGCAATATAATCTCTGAAAGCTGTATTAAAATAGATCAGAAGATAACTCTTCATAAAGTGGTTTTTAATATTTTTTGTTTGAATTCATTTTGTATCATTACCAATTTTGCACTACTTATGTGTGCAGTACGAGATATGAACATTTTAAATAAAAACATCGGTACTTGTAATTGAAAACATTTATTTATACTAAATCCGCATACGAAAGCTTCCGGGTAAAAATTCACCCATGTGTAGTAGTAGCGTAGTTTTTTAGAAGTGTAGTATTTAAGGGTTGAATAGTAGCATCTCTTAGCTGGAAACTGCGATGTACATTGACGTAGATAATATTTTGTTTTATATAAAAATAATCGTAGCTCCGTTCGAAAAATTTATAGTAGAAATACAATCTACACGAATTGTAATAGTAAAACTATTACTTGTGTGTTAGAAAGAAATCTAGAATAAATAAATGACCACAGAATTTGTACAACCGTATTGAAATGCAATTTAAATAAAAATGCAGGTATAATGTCTTCATCAACACCTTATTCCACTCACAGTAATCGTGGCAGTCTCATTAAAAATATTCACAATTTGTGTTACATGGCAGAGTTTGATTTATATTTTAACTAGGGAGATGCCCGTTGAAATTCAACGAGAAAGTTTTTTGTAAAATGAAAAATGAACAAATATATCTTGACTTTATTTGGATGACAATAAAACAAACTTTCGTTCTTTTAGGCGTTTGTTGTTTCAAGTTTCGAACTCCTACGGTGATTCTAAGTACCTAATTTTAATATTCGAATGATTAATGTTCAACATTCAAATATACTCCTTATCGTAAATATCGCAACGAATGTTGTTTACATTGGTTGCTATGAAAATAATTTCTCTCTCCTTCTGTCTCTCTCTCGTACCATTTGTAAGAACACTCAAAGCACGATTTCACCCATAAGGATTGAAATAACAATAGGATTTCGAGGTTTAACAATATAATGGTTTGGCAAGACTACATCCCAATTAAATGCCAAGATTTCTCCAAAATATGTGAATAAAACGTATAACATGAGAAATTTTGAACTGTAGGCGGTAAAAGATGAGCAAAATAAGAAACGTCAAAGTTCTTTCTTTAAAATGGGCTAGATCCGAAGATCATAGGTTAATTATTTCTAATTTAGGTCTCAAAAGGAATAAAAGCCTGCAAGTTAAAAAGTCGATTTTTACGTGTTATCATATGGGAAATGGAAATTCCTACCTTGGAGTCGAACCTATGACTTTTTCGAAATTAATTTCGCCATCGCCTTAAAATATGAAAATCTAGCATTCCTACCAAATTTTAAAAATATATTTACATCTTTTATCGAGTCATTAGCATTTTTATAGCGTGACAGAGGGGGCTACAAAGGGACAGAAGTACCCTTTTATTATTGTTAGATGGTCTTATTATACCAAAAACCACATCAAATACCCGCGCTACAAGTGTACTTTTTCGCAAAGCAATCTTTGTATCAAAGAATGACTTACTTTATGCTACTCATGAAACACCGTTTTCAAGATTTTTTTATTATTTTTCCCATCATACCTATATTGAATTACATTTTTTAATTCAGGCGTACGCGCAATTGCATGAAACCTACACGATATTAAACATGAAAAAATGATCAATTTTACACGTTTTATGTTGCTGTTTGATTTAAATATTTTGTCCTCCCTCAACGGTTAGAGCTGTTTCCACCTCTTTACGGAAACTCATTATGCGTTCGTATGGAAATTCGCAAACTCGTTTCAAGCCCAAACCGTTATACACATGACAGATGTCGACTTGAGACAGAAACAGGGATTCTTGTTATTCGCAACCACTTCCATGCGGATCGATCAATCATTTCGCTCGGAGTGGGTGATTACGGAAGGCGGCGAGGCGGGTGGTTGGATTGGCTGGTGGATGGAGCGAGAATTGGGCGAAGAGGGGGTGGGGTGGGGCGGCAGAGGGATGAACCTGCGAGGGATGGCGTGGAGTGTCCCTGGGGGTCTTTTGAGTAGCACGGAGTGATCGAAAGCTCCCTATTCCTCGGGAAGAGATTGTTGGGCGGGACGCGCTGAAGTTCCTTCTCTTCCTCTATGACACTCTCCTTTGGGCGACGGAATTGCCGCCATTAGCGGCCTCCAGTCTAATGACGCCGTCGAAGGTCGAAGTTATACGGAGGGTGATATCAGAATCCGTCCCCCAATGCCCTCACCATTCCGCACACACACATACACATGCGCGCGCACACACACAGCGATGTCTAAGGTATTGAAAGCATGGGATTACCACCACGGAGGCTGAGGGAATGGGTCGGCGGAGGGGGAGATGGGAGATCGCATCGGGCGAGAGAAATGGGCGGGAAAGGAGGGAATTTGGCTCCGAACCGAAATGGGAGATTCCCTGGTTTAATTGTTGCCACCCAATTACCCGGATGAGCCCTAGCTACTCTTTCCTTCCCTTCTCTCTCCGCCACTAACACGCACGCACACACACACATTTGCCCAGTCCGCCATCCCTCACCGACCCCCAAAAACAGAGTGCTGCCAAAAGTCTTGTTTTCCGCTCCCCCTAACAATCCCGTTTCACGGCCCGCACACATATACATTCCTCTCCTCCCTCCGGCAGTAGTGCATAACCCCTCGCCACCCTCGAGCCATTTCCACTGTTGATATACGCGAGAAACAACCGCGTGACAGAACCCGGAAACGCCGACGGGTGGTTGAGTAAGCCCTCCGCGTGCCTTCCTCGAGGTTTTGTACCACGTACCTCGTATTCATTCCAATAAAATGATCATTTAAGTTTACACGTACTGATTTGTCCCCTTGGAAAAATTCAAACATTTCGAAAACCTCCTCAAGATATAGCAGGGGAAGCCATTAGGACACTCTCTCTCTTTCTCTTTCTGCCTCTCCTCAGCCTGCTGTCCTCAATGATTTTTTTCCAACTATCTTCCCCTTCCGACTTCCCCCATCCTGACGTGGGGAAGAAGTATGTGTCATTCTGAGACAAAATACCCGCTGCAAAACTTTTGGCCCGGACCCCAATACCCACACGGTTCCAGGGATTAAGACGTTGTAAATTAATGGGCGTTCGCCAATCAGAGGGAAGGGAAGCTCCCTAAAACCAGATCTAACCTTTACCTCTCGCTATGTTATTTCCTAAGGGTATCCCTTCCATGCACAGAAGAGTGCAACGGCGAAGGAGACATTAAGCGAGCTTAAATGGGGGTGGGGAAAGGGGGAAAGCTATGGATGATGGGAAGGAGGAGGATAAAGAAGGATACGTGGAGGGATAAGGCGGAGAACGTAGAGAGAAAGAAAGGGGGCTTTGAGGTGGTGAGTGGAAGAGAGTGGAGGTAGGAAGAAGTGAAACACGAGGGGAAGTGGGGAGATTGCGCTCCAATATATCTCTTTGGGCGGCAATTTCTTTCGGGATTACCACACACTTGAAATGGATCCCTTGACATCCCAAGGCATTCCAATTTTCTCCGCCGACGTGATTTTTAGAGATCGATCCGATTCCATTACCCATACTGATGATGAGGAAAACTTATATGCACGTGGAGATTGAGTGTAATCCAAATGAGAAGTAAAGCACATTGCTTCACGTTTGCATGTACGTAATTTCCTTCAATAGGCAGTGCAGTCCGCATACTTAAAGTATCATTGAGATTTTATGGAAGGTTTTACTTGGTCTAACTCGAGCATCTAGTGCTTGAAAAATTGCCGTTAACGCGTGCTAAATTACTCAGTATATATTTCAATCACAATTACTATATTGGACGAAAAAATGCAAGTTAATAAATTTTAAATAATCGTCTGCAATGTAATTATAAATTAATGACACTTTAATCATATTAATTTCAGAGAGATAAATATATTTCCCGGAGAACGCAGTTGTAATTACTATGTAATGTAATTGTATAATACATATATCACTTCTAGGCAATTTTTTTTGGAAAGCACATATAAAGATTTTTTCCAAAATTTTTAAAGAAGAAATTACGTATAATTACATAGAAAAATAATAGACTCGACTAACGGATAAACTAACAGAAATGGATAAAAATCAAACTTTAAGTCCACTCTGCTAAACAAGATCCGTATTATTCAGAGTCGAAAAAAGAAAATTAGTAATAATTAAAACGATAAGCAATGCCTATGACATTTTAGAGTACGGATTATGATAATAACAATTAAATCATTTTTGTATGGATTAATAACCAGTAAATGATTGCTGTTTATCTATTTTTTCTATCGCATTTCAACGTTATATGTATCCAAATTGCAAGCAATGCTGTGACGGACATACGTGATTCTATTAATGGTTTCAAATGCCTCGTCAATCCGCGGGAGTATGGTTCTATTAAGGTAGACGAAATCTCTTCATCCGGGATCATGATGCTCTTGAGGTTGGAAAATACCTAGTTATTCGGTGGGAGCATGATGCTCATATGGTTGCAATATGTTTCGTCATCCGGTGGAATTATGCTACGTGAAAGCAGCAGAAAAAATCTGAAAATCTTGAAATGTACTGAAGTAATTTTTTTAAATACATATTTTCCCATAAAAAGAATATTGCGAAGCCATTTATATCCATAACACTGCTATGTTAAATTAGTAAGAATTTAGATACGAACTTAGGACTTGGAGAGTTGTACAGCCGAAAGAACGAAAGGTATATTTATCGAAGAGAGAGTACGAGTGTATGCCGAGTTAATTGAAAAATTCGTTTGACGCCAGAAAACGTGAATTTTTCCATATTGTACAATGATAAATTCTGATAGCATGAAAGAAATCTGTTGCTTTTAAATGTAGAATGGGAGCGGGAGAGATAGAGTGAGAGAGATGGAGAACAAAAAAATTTTATTTTATACCATGAAATGAAGACACAAAAAAATATGGAAAGCTATTTTTATTCCCTTTTTGTAGCAGGGTTCGATTATTTTTATATAAAAAATTCATAAGTTTCTTTTAATTTTATTTCATATATAATAATCAATAATTGTAAAAGTTGATATTTTTTGTTCGTTTTCCTTATATTCTTTCACCGTTACATAGATACGTCCAAATTGCAAGCAACTTTGTAGCGGATAGACCAGTGTAATTTAATTTCGTTACAAATGATCCTAATGCTGCCTTAATTAACAACATTTGGCGCGATTAAAGTTAAAAAGAGTTTTGCTGCACGGAATCTCATTCAAGTGATGCAGAAAGATCGCAAAACATATAAGGATTTCTTCAACCGCCCAAGTGAGAAACATTTTCTCGATCCGTGGTTTATGTAACCAGTGAGACCTTAACCTATTTAGTAGAGATTTTTTGTAATTGATGCTCTTCTATAATCTTATTCACTTGACGTTCACAGAGTATTAAGTAACTATTTTAAATTCAGAATCGACTTCTGTTATAATTTCATCTGAATTATGGAGAATCTCATTCTTTTCGATTATAAGATTGAGATGTAACTCTTTTACCTGTGCCAATATATGCATCATAGATATATGCCGAGAGTTCTCATTCCTTTCCTTTATTAAGAGAGAAAAAGGATTTTAAGAGAAAATTAAGATTAATTTTGCCTTATACCATGATCTAAGTCCGAACTCGATGAAAGTACCCATCATTATCCTGCCTTTCCCGCAACCCAAAATGAATAAAGGGTTATTTTGATCGAAAAAAGAGGTGGTTACCAAGAAACAAGAGAGGCAGAGTGAAGGAAGGAAAAGAGGAGAGAGGTGAGGAGAGGCGTGAGAGAGAGGTTCCTCTGTCACTATGCCGTCTTATGGAGCGCAGGTCGCGAGGGGAGAAATTGATGACTCTGTTTTCCCCAAAGGTCCAGATGGCATATTTCATCATTCTCCGTTGGAAAGACGTCGGATCAGTCGATCCCAGCTCCTCCGACACCGCAGACACCCCATCATCCTTCTCGCTCTCTCTCTCTCGTTCATCCTTTGTCCCCCAACGCCCTCTTCGTTCCCTCCCCCCCCTTCCAACCACCCACCCCCGTTGCCCATGCGACGCGGCTTTGTCGTGAGGGCGAATGAAGGAGGTGATGTGGAGGGGAGTGGGAATGGCGCGTAATAAAGATTCTTCCCGCGACGCGTAGCCTATCGCCTGTTTTGCATGCCAATGAGCGACCACCTCCAACCCCCTCCTCCTCCCTATCCCCCTCATACACACCTTCGGCAGCAGGATAAATCCTTAAAGGAGCGTGGTTCCTTCGGATACGCGCTTTATTTCCTCGGAGAAAGAATTTGTGTACCGGCTCCCTCAGATGGGGGATTTCCAATATATTTTTACCCTCGGCTGATTAGAAGGGAAGTAAAAAGTTAAGTAAAGTATCCGGGGAGATTTTTTATTCATTATTCTGTTTTGTTTTTTAGCCAAAAGTATGTCGCGTGAGCAGAGTGGATAATACGCCATAAGAAAATTTCATCTTCCTCGTTTCCAGGAAAAGTATATACGGTTTGTTGTCAAGCATTGGAGCTTGTCGTTCAATCAATGCAGACGTAATGCAGTTCAATGAGATAAAAATGTGTAACAAACAATATTATACAATTATACTTCGATCACATAAATGAAGACCTCTCATGAATAATGGGATATAATTAATGAAATTTGTCCTTTATGCTCACTAATAACAATGATTGGGAATAGAAATCTTAATAAAAATAAACAATATCGATGCTCTTACTATCAAAAGGTTTCTGGTCACGGATATTATCATCATCATTTATTCAATAAGATGATGACGAGTAAATAATTTAAAAGTTGTCTGATTCCTTTATTTTGCACCAAAATGTAGTTAGAAAAACTTTGGAAGCATCGTTAGCTAGTCAAATCGTCAGTTATGCAATAATGAATAAGGAAATCCCAGATGACAATTCGGTCGTTTAAGCCCCAGTTCATATCGGCAAAAATCTCTCGCCTTTATATGTTAGTTTTGCAATTTAAATGAGACATTTGGAAAAGGTTACCAACCCTAACTTTGGGAAACGCCACCTAGCTACCGCCTATTCTCCCTCTTCCCCATTCGCCACCCCCTTCCCCGCCTATCTTCTCCACCCCCTCCCCTTATTCTCCGCTCCCCACCATTCCTTTGGCCATAAGTCTTTGTATACGCTCGCATAAGAAATTAACTTCGCGAAAATAACTTTCCTTTGTCTGCGTGAGAGAGAGAGAGAGAGAGAGAGAGACTATCAGTCATTCGCAATTGCCTTCCTCTCCGTTCGAACGCGACAATTCCTCGATTTCCTTTTCAAATGCCTCGAGATGTATTCGCAAAACTTTTCCTCCGTAGTAATCAACTTCAAAACAGCGGGTTTTTTCCACTTGTTGTCTCGGAGCGATCCGGGTCTTCGACGCCCCTAGGAAATTCTCTCTTTCCATCGCCGTCGTCCGCCATCCGATGAGAAACTCTCGGTAGGTTAAAGGCCAAGAGGGATTTATTTTTGGCGCTAAGCTCGCCCGTATTTCGTTGCTCGGATCGCGGAGAGGTCTTTTTTTCATAATTTTCCGAATGAAATCGCAAAATACGCCCTGAGGCATGAAGAAACCCCGGGCACATGCTTAAATATGCATCTATGAAGTTTATTGTGGTGTGTGTTACTTCGGCGGAATTTCGTGAATAATAGGTTGTTGAGGAAGTTTACTAGAGCTGCAATTTTAACAAGATGCTTTCCCGTGCCTAATTACTCAATTAATTATTCAACGTCCATCCACATAAATAACAGGCGGTAGTAACGATGACTAAAAAATAAGAATGTAAACGATAATTAAAGTTGATGTTGGTGCATTTATGCTAATTAAAATAAACCCCGAGAATATCGAATTACGTACGGTCATAGGACAGTTATTAATATCTAGAGTGATGGCGAAGTTATGTTTGAATGAAACTTTCTACGGCAGGAATGATTCTTTCGAAAGCTGTAAAAACTTTGGTTATCTTAATATGGATGTGCCAATGAAGGCCAGTTAATAGGCGCTATGAGTAAAAGATCTTGGAAAAGGAAAGGGAAAATCCACTTCCTAAGATATGATTTTACTGCCCAGAGAGCTAAAAAAAATAACTTAGACGTTAAAATACTTAAGAAAATATATTTTATATCAAGTAATATTGTTTTAGACTATAAAATATTACAGCTGAGTTAGAGGGAGTAAAGGAATGCTAGAAAGGCATCGAGCCTCGGCCATCGTAAGTGATTAGCCGTGACGGCCAATCACGTACAAAGAAAACTGTAAATTTGAATGATATTGTTGCCTTATTTATGCGTCAAAATTTTTTTAAAATGTCAGTTTCTATAATATTCTTCTTTCTGGCATCCTAAACGTAACTGAAATAGTTTACGATAAACACGGTAAGATATATAAAGAAATATCATAAACATCTATCATTTAATTCCTCTAGAATATTCTTTTCGTTTAAGAAAAAAATGTCAATATTTATACGCAACACATATTATTTTACTATTCGAACTCAGGGAATAAACAAGGGAAATTTCTGTAAATCGTATGTCAGATTAATTAAAAAATTATCAACGACTAGCTTTGCATGAATTATTCCTGCTGATCTCATAAAAAAATTAAATATTCGCCGAAACGTAAGCTACAGTTGATCAAACAGTTATTCCTGCAGAAAAAATCTGCTTCGCTTATATCAATAGTTATTTACAGCTAAGGCAAACCAATTGAAAACGTCGAAAATCTGAATAATTTTCAAGAGACTATATTAACCATTTCGATGTTTGAGTTTATTATTATCTCAGTGTTGCTAATCAACCAATGAAAAGTTAAGACCAAAAAAATAGTATGTTTAGCGAAATATAAAATATCTTATTTAATTTCCTCAATATTGTTTTGTTTAGTGTATTTCACTAAATATCAGCAGGGATTAAAATTAATCAACAATTAACTCACATTAACTCAATTAAATTGCCCATTATTATATGTTTCTGCGACCATTACCTCTAAATAAAAATTATAAAGCGTCCATTTACAGGCGTATGTTACTTTTCTAGTAGCGCTTGGATAAATTGAAAGAAAAATGAAAATATTTGTGATCGAATTAGGACATACGCCGTCGAGCGAAGCACATTATCCGTTCAGCCAAACTCGTACTTTCGCAACAATTCAACAATGAAGCCTATTAAGCTGTATACGATGTTTTTGCATATTTTCGAAGTTGATTTCTTGAACACGGGGGCTCATTCACAAATGCCCCGAGACACGTGTCTCCTTATTTTCGATGTAGAATCATCTAATCACGTTTCATAGAAATTCGCGACCCGAAGTTCGTAAGCCTCTCCGTTCAGTGAGATTCATGTTTTTATTAGTGCTGAAACAAACGTCTGCTGTGCATTCGTGAACAAATCGCAGAAAAATAGGCGATAACATTGCAATTTAAGAAAACGGTAAGATAGGGGTCATTGGGGTTTACCGGTTTACCTTCCAACGCTTGCAAAAATATGCCAATATAAAGATGCAGAAAAATACGATGCCCGAGAATTTTTCGTTTCCATACCCGAAGTGCGGGTCAAGACCAATGCTCCCTCTAATGTGGCTGACTATCTGAGCGGAAATGGAGGAGTCCGTGCGGCCTTTGTAAATTCACAGCATGGACTGAACGGCCTTTTATGCAAGAACTTTTTACATTTTTATATAAAAATAAGGTAGAAAAAAGAAATCTAAGATTTAATTTCATTTATAAAATTTACTTTAATATTATTCTAAGATATATTTTTTACTTTGTATTAGCCATTTCATGAAAATTGTAATAAAAAAGTGCAAAGGGGTTGTCGCTTTCAGCGGCCTCACTAGTTACCATGTGTAAACGGAGACTGTATAAGGCAGTCGTGATAAGGAAATATGTATTAAAAATAGAACAAAATAG